>CM057234.1:9219794-9707749 GCA_029891385.1 Erythroxylum novogranatense
GTCTAAGTATGGTCCTTTCCAAATGAACTATAAAACCATGAAGGACAAATGAAATGTGCATGAGTCATATAGTATATTAGTTCAATAAGAGACTAGACTTAATAGTCAAAAAAGTCACTCCATTAATTATGTCAAGAATCAAGGAGCTAGTAGGAAAGGTGGAAAGAAACATAAGAACAAAGTAAAGGGAGACCCTTGAAAAGTAGTGAGGAATCCTCTCAAATTCATAAGAAGGAATATGATAAATGCAAATTTCATTTCTGTCAGAAGGTTTGACATTTCCAAAAGGATTGTTCTAAACTTAAGGCATGGTTTAAAAATAAAGGTAAGCCTAATGCTTATATATGTGTTTGAAACAAACCTTACTGAAGTTTTTTTTAATACTTGATGGATTGATTTTGGTTATATTACTCATGTTTCTAATACCTTACAGGGATACCTTATGACCTAAACCATAGGATCAAATGAAAGATTTATCTATTTGGGCAACAAAATGAGAGATCCAATAGTTGTCAGGACTTATCGCTTAATCTAAGACACTGGATATCATTTGGACATATGCGAAACTTTTTATGTACCTAGTATATGTAACACACCACTACTATAGAGCATATACCCAAATATTCAGAGGGCATCCAAGGAAATACCCTATGAGAATTGCATGTTAAAACAATCATATTCACTTATTATAGCATCACAGAAACATAAGTATTTTAAAGGAATAAATTTCCTCATTTCATTCACAAAAATAAACTTACTTTGTCATTACATTCCATAATCCATATATTTACATTACAAAAAATCTGAGAGTTTACTGTTCTATACAAAATATCTAATATGAAATGGAAGGCTAACAAAAACATTCTAACTAAACTCTGTAGACATCATCTAACCAGACTTTTGAGTCATTCTTGTTTTCAAAATTGACAATACTAGACTGTTGTTAAATCATCTTAGAAGCTAGGTCTCCTAAGTACCTAAAAATCAATGTTACAATTTTGATAAGTTTTGCAAATTCAGTGAGTGAACCATCATTAATGTGCTTACTCAAATTAGAATACAAACATCACTAGTATATAACACAGTTCAATCAGTATCTCACATCATTCACAATCAAATCATATATATATATATATATATATATATATATATATATATATATATATATATATATATATATATATATATATCGATCATTCAAAATTTAGTACCGATTACAGTGTACATCATATTTCAACAAACCTATTATGAATACAAACATTTCATATAATCATTTAGAATATTTCAATTATTCATATCATCAACATGTACACAAGCATTGCATACCATTATATAAACTCAATTTAGTCATTCTTTGTAATCATTCACATAATACATGTAAAGATATATATGTAAATGCACATGAGACTCCACTTTTATTTTTATTTTGTTGTGATCAAGCGCCTATTTAACTGTCTCCTATCTCTTGTAGATATCGAACTCGTTTCAGATACTGTCTTGTACCTATTATAGATACCGGGCTCATTAATTGTTAAGCCTATGACTCGTTGTGCACGTTGGTCACTTCGGTCACAACTCCTTTATCTAATCATTCATATAAATATCATCTCAAGCATCATTTCATATATTATGCTATCAGTAACTTTCATTCAGTGTGCACAGTCATTTGGCATATTCATCGGATCTGAGTTTGGCATTCAACATACAGTTGAGAACATACTTCATATTGCACATTAAATTTGAAAACACATCCAATACAATCTTGAATATCAAACTTCTCAAACTAACAATGTCGAGAATATCACAATCATATTAGTAATAGTTCAATATCTGAAAGTTAATAAAAAAGCAATTCAAACATAGTGAGAAAATATCTAGATTAACTTACAGTACGCTCCAGATAGCTATTGCCTGGACAATCCGACAATGTTTAGATGTTGTAAATCTATTTGTGCTTCTATATCATGCAATACATACATAATTACACATTACTAACTTGTTTAATCAAATGAGTACTTAATCATACACATGTATATGTGTTATGTTCAATGCATGCTCAATTGACTATCCCGGGTATGTATATTTATTCACAAGTCTTGATTATTAATTCATCATAGCTTATATATATCTAGTTTGCAATTAGGTTTATGCCTTAAGTAAGTTTGGATACCCTCAATTCATCAATAATACATTCATCAATCCTTTCCAGCATTATATATTCACACAATTTGCCAATTCTCATTCAATCATATCTATTTCATTACTTATATCATTTGGAATGCATTTGCATTCATAAGAACATCTTTATACTATTAACAACTCGTACTTTCCAAATTCACATACATTGATATCAAATAATCCATTCCTTAATTTATAACCTCAATTATCAACTTAAACTTATCAAACACTTAATCACTTAATCAAGCAACTTTCTAAGCTCATTTTAAGCCCTAGTCATGTTCTAATGCACCAAAGTAAAGCAACATATCCTTATATGGTTTAACCATCACTTAAAACACATTTCTTTTCACTTCAAAGCATTTCCATAATCCTGGGAAGGAACTAATACAATTCCCACGATCATGGGATAGGGAACCAAAAGTTTACCTTCATTTTCCTTACACCTTCATGATAGTCCATCAATTATACCTCATTTATACCTTGAAGAAACTTCAATTCCTCACCAATTTATCTCTAATTCCAATTCAAAATCATTCAATTGGTAACTCATAAATAAATAAAACCAAACAGAAGCTTTCATTCACTTTTATAAATGTAACCCTAACTTTTTCCCATTTCAAGAACACTACATCAACACCTTTCTTTAGCATAATTCACCTTCAACATACTTCAATTCTCAATCTAATTAATCCTTAAAACAACCTATAACCTAGGGTTTCCATGTATAAAAAACAAAACCAATTCGTCCATTAAATTCCAAGCACACTTCATCATCAATCCTATATGCAATTCATCTCTAATCAATCATCATGAATGTTATGCTCACATATGTCACAATAGGGCAATCAATCACTTACTTGCTCAGCTCAAAGTCCCCTCAATTAGCAAGCTAACCAAGCCTTCCAAGTATTCAAGCCTACACCAAGAACAAGATGGAAATAAAAGGGTTTTAATCACAAGATGAAGGCTACAAAATTTTGGCAAATTTCAAGGTTATGGAGATTGTGGGGGTGTATCGATAGTGAGGAGGAAGAAGAAGAGAGCATGTGACCAAAAACATGAAAGAAGATGGTCTTTCAAATGTGGGAATCATGAGGTACAAGTGTGTGGTGAGGGGTAAGACACATTATATGACACTTGTCAAGTGGAGAGCTATATCATGTGTCTTCTTCTCATGCTTCCAATTGTCACCTGATGTTTGGTCCATTTGTCGCATAGTTTCCTAGGCTACTTGTCACTCATGTATTCACGCCATTTGTCATCCAATTAGCTAAGTCATTTGTCACTTATTCCCAATGCCACGTCATCATTTCATAAGTCTAATCAACATAAATTCTCATGTATTAATTTATCTTACCCTTTGACATTTTTCCTAAACCAGATGCACACATCATTCCATCAATCACTTTCAACGTCAAATTTCCAAATGGCTAATTATAATTCATCAAAACAAAATTCAAGATATAATCAACACATAAATACATCATAATTAGTTAAAACCTTTCATACCCTAAAATATGTCAATTGAGTGCATATACTATCTTTACAATGTCTCTAAATTATGATTCATGTATGTATGCAAATATGATGCATGCAAATAAAATTCACTTCATGGATTCTCATTTGATATGAATCAATCTAACAATTAAATCCTTTAGTGTAGAAACAAGCTAATGTAGTATATCTAGGAATTTAGTTTCTTTATCCAAACTTGATAAACTTGGATACTCTTTTAAATTTAGTAGTGGCGGTTTTAGTTTTACAAACAAAATGACATGATTGATAGTGGTGTACTGTGTGATGGCTTATATAAATGAAACCTTGATATTGTTTACACTGAAACTTTATTGACTTTGAATTCCAATATTGCTATCAAACGTAGTTCAATTAATTATATATCTACTTACCTATGGAAAAACATTTGCAACACATTTCAAATCATGATTTCAAAGATTAGTAAGGAATGAAATACTTCTTGAATTGGATTTTACTGATCTTAACATTTGTGTGAGTTGTATTAAAGACAAACAAACAAGATACACATTAAAGAAATGAGCTACAAAAGGCACTCAACTTCTTAAAAGAATTCACACTAATGTGTGTGGATCATTTGATATGTCTACTTTCAATAAAGAAAATATTTTATCACCTTTATAAGTGATTATTCATGTTATAGATATGTCTATTTGTTACATGATAAATCTCAAGTTGTAAATACCTTGAAAGTTTATATTAATGAGGTTGAAAACTAACTAGATAGAAAGGTAAAAATAGTTAGATCTGATAGAGTTGGTGAATATTACAATAAATTTGATAAAAGTGGTTAAAATCTTAGTCTTTTTACTAAATTCCTTCAATGACATGGTATTTGCCTGCAATACACAGTGCTAGGCCCACCATAACAAAATGATATGGTAGAAAGACGTAATAGAACTTTGTTAGATATGATTAAAAGTATGATATGCAATTCATCTTTACCCACTTTTTTTGTGGACATATGCTTTAAAAACTGCCATGCACTTGTTGATCAATAAGGTTCCTAGTAATGTAGTTCTAAAGACTCGCTTTGAATTGTTGACTGAAAGGAAACCTAATTTAAGGTACTTACATGCTTGGGGTTGTCAAACAGAAATTAGATATCATAATATGCACACAAAAAATTAAATACAAGAATAATCGATGGCTATTTCATTGGTTATCGAAAGAAGTCTAAAAGATATATATTATCTTGTCCTAACCATATCACAAGAATTGTGAAAACTGGGATGTTAGGTTCATTAATATGGTGAGACTAGTGGGTGTGAAACATCATTTATATTGGATATTTAAGAAATGGGAGAGAAAGTCCCTATAGTTATGCACTTTACTATGACTTGTACACCTACTAAAGTTTTTGTTCTACAAATTATTAAACCACCTAATAATCATAAAGAATAAAAATTAATAAACCTACTATTTATAATGAAATTTAACATGGTGTGACCACAAGAAATAGCAATAAGAAGGTCTCAAAGAGAAAGAATACTAACTATTATGATGACTATATAGCATATCTATATGAGTCTAAAAATGACTTAAGAATTGAGAATAAATCAATAACTTTTTCACAAGCAATGAGCAGTGAAATTTTTTATAAGTAGTTAGAAGCTATGAAGGATGAGTTCAAACATATGGCACATAATGGTGTCTGGGATCTTATAAAATTGTTAAAAAGTTATACAAAAATTGGTTATAAATAGGTCTTTAAGAATAAACGTGATTCTAATAGTAAATTAGAACATTACACAACCAGATTAATAGCTTAGAAGATAACCAAATGGAATCAATTTCATATGCATCTATAGTTGAGAGGCCAACATATGCTCAAACATGTACGATACCACATATAAGTTTTACATTAGAGATGTTAAGGAGATACCAAAGTAATATTAGTTTGGATTACTAAAAGCTGCAAAGAGAGTTTTAGATATTTGTTGGGAATTAAAGAACACATGTTTATTTTTAGTAGGTTTGATCATCTTGAGGTGGTTGGATTCTCAAGTTCATACATTACTGGTTGTGTAGGTATAAGAAATATACTTCTGGCTACATTCATGTGTTAGTTGGAAGAGTCATCTTATGGAAGAATGTGAAACATCCTGTAATTGTTACAACTACTATAGAGGTTGAGTTAAGGCATGCTTTGAGGTCATGATTCATGCTAAATAGCTGTGGAACTTTATTTCAGGACTTGGGATTGTTGGCAATATAGCCAGCTCATTGAAAATTTATTATGATAATTTTGCAACAATCTTATACTTTATCATTAAAAAGGAAGTTCATAAATGTAGAGTATCAATAGAGCATATTAGCACCGATCTTATGTTAGCTGATCATTTGACAAAAGGTTACCACCCAAAATATTTTATAGTCATGTAAAGAAAACGGGTATTATATGTTCTAATGATTATTATATAGTAATGTTGTATTGACTCTTATTATATATTTAACACTCTTTGCACATTAACGAATGTGTTACTTTGAATTTTCTATTTTTTCATCTTTATGTATTTAATTGCAGTGCATGATGTTGAGAGCATAACCAAATGGCAAATCACATTATGTACTTTCTATTTATAATCATGATTAAGTAGAAAGGCTAGTATAGTGGTATATGGAAGGAGTATGTTAAATTATTAATGTATAACTATCATGACCCTTATTAATCTTATACTTGACTATGATTATTGAAGATACTGGTGTATCTAAATGATGACAATTATACATTATAATTGTTTAAATTATTGACCTAATAGATTGCATAAAAGTTACATGAGTCAAGTGAAAAATGTTAGGAATTAATCCTTTAAATAAATCGTGTTAAAAGGTAGCTAGGGGATTCAATAATTTATTAAAGGGCCTTTAGGCTTTTAACCCATTATATAATGGGGAGCTTTAAAATTGATTGATAGTTGTCATTTTTAAAGTATATTAGAGTTCTGTCTTTGTCTAATTATTTTTTTTTTGTCACAATTTACATTTTTTAGTTATAGGGGAGTAACCTTATCAATTACTCCATAATTCATCCTCAAAAAGTGAGATACAAAGTTCAAGAAAAAAGAGAATTTAAGTAAGAAAATTATTGTGAACCAATTCCACGTTACGAAGTAATTAAGAAAGGTTAGCATTTGAAAACTTTATCTTTGAATGAGAATAAAATTCTGAAAATTACTGAATATCTGTGATTTGCACAATTTTTAGATTCTATTACATTTTTTAAAAAATATATATGCTTACACATTTGTCACATTAAAGGGTCTCTAGTATAAGCCAAAGGAACAATTATCCCGAAGTTGGCTCTAAAATGAGTATCACGGTGTTAGGGTGGTCAGTATATCGCATTTAATCCTTTAAAAGTTATGATATTTCAGTCTCTTTAGTTTATAGACAACACTGACCTCGTAAGAGGCTAAATAACTAGAACCAAGTTTATCATCTAATTCATAATCCTAACTATCGGACATTAAACAGTAGGGTTCCGTTTGGTTGGCGGGAAAATAAAGTGAATTTGGAATATGATTCTTTGGAAAATAAATCTATGGAAAGTAAAGATATTCAATCTTTGGATACTTATAAGAATTCTAATAGGAAAGTTAGGTGAATTCTTATTATAGTGTTTGGTATGTAACAATATTTTATACAATGTAATTTAATTTTAACTTATGTTTTCAATTATATCTCTACAAACAGAATAAAAATTTAAATCGTTAGATAAGGAAAAATATGAACCTGAAGATTGTCGATTGAAACTTTTAAGATAAATATTCAAAATCTAAATACCAACTGATATCGAAATTTTTTAACATATGGGAGATTTTTACAAAATTTTCAAAAATTTTAAAATTTCCTCCATGTCTCTTATCTCTCCTTTCTCCCATTTTTCAAAATTTTTAATTAGTTATTTTATTTATTTCAACTTTTTAATTATTGTTAATTTTTAATTTTGTTTTAAAATAATAATAAATATTTTATTACTAATAGTAATTATAAATTAAATAAAACTTACAAAAATATTTTTATTTAAATTTATTTTAATATTTTATATAATATTTATTAATAAAGTATTAATAAAATATTTATTTTAAAAATAAATAATTTAAAATTATTATTTAAAACTAAATTTTATTATATATATTTTTAATTATTAAATCAAAATTTATTTGAAATTTATTTATTTTAAAATCATGAGTTAAGAAAGAATGAAGGGTTAAATTGTCTAATGTATTTTTTAGATTAAATTCTTGGGGAAAGTAATCTATACCAAGGGAGTGTTGGGATTTAGAATCCAAGAAAAGTACCACTATTTTTCCTAAATTAGGAAAATTTTTACTTTCCTAACTACTCAAAAAAAACGAACCAAACATAATAATTTAAATTTAAAAAAAAAAGATTACTTTTCCAGACAACAATCCCCGTCAACTAAACAGGCCTAAAAATTTTGGTAAGTTTCCTCTTTCTTGACTTTTTAGGCTTAACAATCAACCGAAGCGCATGGGCAACCAAACGAAAAGCAGTGAGTAAATTTCCTTTGCGAAGGTTATTTCCAACACACGTTATGATTCAATGGTTGATATAAAAAGCATAAAGAAAAGAGTGAAGTCATATGGAGAATGTCCAAGTCATCAGGAATTCTCACCAAATCAATCAATGATTTTCACTTTAACGTTTTGGTGATGTGGTGTGGTCAAAACTACAATTACAATTACAATTACAATTTCAAGCATTGCACATTCCATTCACACAAGAACGAAAAATGTATATGAACAGAATTTGTCAAAATTCGGTCAATCTAATATTGCTTTCAGCAAAACTCGTCTCTCAACACTCAATACTCCTAACTGCCTTCCTTCTTTCCTTGTCAAAGGCACATAAATACGGGGCGGGTTCGTCGCCCCCTCACTATTCTAAAGTAAGCATTCATGCTATTACAGCTAAAACACAAACTTCTCCTCCTCCGTCCCAACTGGGAGAATTCTATCTTTCACTTCAGTGAGAGCAGCAGCTGCTGAGTCACTTATGCCTAACAAGTATTGAAGACGGGACAGCTTTTCTGGTGCCGGATCAGTCCTCGAATAAACGGAATATAAATCAGCCAACTCTTCTGGCACCTCCCATGTCAATGGCTGCGCAGGCACAGCTTTGTCGCAGGCCAGCAGGTCATTAAGAGTGGAAACCTGAAAACAGAGAAAAACGCATCAAACATAGCACTCGCACAAATACAAATATTTAAAAGTTCGCATGTTGAAAGCACTATTTATGAAGTCGGATACACTTAAGTTAACGAACAAAGCAAAGCATTAACAAAATTCATACCACTCCTTGTCGATTTCTCTGCCTTAGAAGTGCAACTGCCTGTACCAGTGAGTTTGATAGCCTACTCCTTGCAAGCTCATGAACAACACCTTTGGCCTTTTCAGCATTTATGTTAAGATCTGCTGGCATTTTCGTATACACCTCCTCCTCATTGAACTCTCCAGTTCCTGATGAGAAAATTTCATGCACTGTTTTTTTGAAAAGGTTCTCTCTCAAGCTCTCAGATATCATGCTATCCAATTCAACATTTGCCTCCTTTAATTCTCTTATCTGTGTTATATTAAGTCTCCCACGGTTGATGGCAGTTTCAAGTGCAGCTGACATTTTTGTTGTTGTGATGCTCTTTATTACCTTTTGAGCATACTCTGGGGGTAGACCAACTTGCTTTTGCAACTCTGTAAGCTGTTCAACCCTGGCTTTTGTCAATTGTCCGTCAGCTAAAATCACCTCAGCCTGCTGCCTGAAAGCCTGCTCAGCAAGGCCCCTGTGGACTTCCACAATTTCCTTGGAAGATAAGCCAAGAATACCACCTAGCTGATTCAATAAAAGGAACTCTGAATCATCCTTCTTTGTTGTAATCTGAGCCCCAAATGGGATCCTGGTGACTTCTCCAGTCAGGCAATAAAGCAAAAAAGTTTTATATAGGTCACTCCTGTCCCTTTCAGAAAGATCATCTTTGAGATTTATTTCTGTCTGGCCTGGTTTCCCCTTTTTTTCAGCAACTTCCTCACTAGGTCTTATTTTCTTAAGCGTCTCAATGGATGCCCACTCCTCATCGTCCCACTCCTCATCCTCTTGATCTTGTTTCTCCTCCTGCTTTATAGGTTCTTCAACTGGAGTATCAGTAGATTCACCTTTTATGTCGGCCACTAATTCTGTAACAACCAATGAATTGAATGCAATCATTTTCTTTAATTCTTTTGCAGTCTCATTGCGGCTGCCGGCTGCCCTTGCTCGCTTTATATAATTTATGAAAATCTTTCGGACCTGGAGATTAAGAAAAATAATATCAAAACAAAGAAAGCAATCTCAATATGTAGTTATACCTTGTCCATAAGCTACAGTATATACACACCGCCTTGCTGGCAATAGACATGGCAGCTTCCCGTGTTAATCGTAGACCATGTGCAGCCTTTCTAACAGCTTTCTTGACATCTATATCATAACCATCAACACCTGAAGCAATAGCCTCTTTAACCACCTGAAATGACAATCATGTTAATCACGTGAAGTCAGCGTAGAAGCCAGCAGGTGTATAGCAGCATGCAAAGTAATCTAACAGCACCTCTTGAACATCTTAGTCCATATAGACCGGAAAAGCAAAGTAAGAAGAAAAGGAACACAGTGCTCCGATAAATGTCAGATTATATATGACAATATAAAAGAATTAATATTAAAGACTATAAACCCAAATCAAGAATCAACAATGCGAATTACATGAAGATGAAGTTTCTGTACCCTGCAGTGCAGGTTTAATGGTCATCTAAATGATATTTCAATTTCCACAACTGTCAGAGAGAAAAAATTAGAACATACAAAGCAAGACTTCTTAAGAAGATATATTCATATGATATTTAAAATCCTCTGTTTCCATGAACAACTAACACTTTGAAACCATAATCAATGTTGGTGTCCCCTGCTCCATAAATAGCATAGAACTGCACAAGCAGTCATGTGAACCTTTTTTGGTTATAGTTCATTAAAGTATAGACGTTCCATGCTTCCTTGTTTAACAAATTGTCTAGTTGCAATCAATTTGTAGCTATTTTTGTCAATTTTTATGAAGTGACCCCATATCAGGATCTTAGCATCTTTCTAAGCACTACAAACTCCTAATACCCACAACACAGAATGACAGAAATTTTATTACGATGGCATTTTTGCTTGATCTGTTCTCAAAAAAGCCCCAACAACCACGCTTACATACTCCTAATTCCTTGTAACACGCGATCGTCAAGTAATCAGGAAACTCCTATAATCAGGTGGAAGATAACCATTGAAAAGGCAATCAATTGATCCAGTATACACTAATCAACATTAAGGTATAAAAAGATTGTCAAAAGAATAAACATGGATGTACTACATACCTTTTCAAATAAACCACCACAGACATCAGAGTGAACTGCATCAATAGTTTGCTGAGGAATACAAAGCATGACTCGCAAACGGGTCAGAGCAGTAACATCTTGTTCACTCAGTTCTCCATCTGATACACATTGCTGAAGCTTTTGCCGATAAATTTCTATAAACCAAAGAGATGTATTCATCACTTTCTCAACCAATGAGAACAATCACAACAAGCCACAATAAATTCTACAGCTGACAGTTCATTTAACAGTCACAGGCTTACTCAATATTATACATTACCTTCATGAATCTCCGTGGCTTTTTGAGGATCAAAGTACAGCTCCTCACACAGATTTTGTAGAAAGGCAGCTTTACTATCTGCCATTTCCAAATCACCACTAGAAACAGCTTGTGCAAGCCGTTTACGATATACCTTTGAGGTAACATCAAGTGTGATAGTTTCTGCCTCCCTTTTACCTAAACCAAATATGTTCCTCAATTGGTTCAAAGCAGCAGCCTAAAATCGGAGAAAAAACAGAAAGGTCAACTTGCGCGCAGCATGAAGACTGCAGATTCCCCAATAACA
Organism: Erythroxylum novogranatense; assembly: GCA_029891385.1. Taxonomy (NCBI): domain Eukaryota; kingdom Viridiplantae; phylum Streptophyta; class Magnoliopsida; order Malpighiales; family Erythroxylaceae; genus Erythroxylum; species Erythroxylum novogranatense. The sequence goes on from CM057234.1 coordinate 9,231,481, forward strand.
ACAGTAAACACCAATAGAACAAACATCATCTGTCATAGCTAAAAGTAGATAACAGTAAAATTCAGACGTAAACTTCTACGTAGAAGATTCAATAAACTGGTGATCCGAACTAGAACAATCATATGGACAAAATATTTAAAGATAGGGGTGTTAGGACAAAGCCCGTTGTCTTTCCAAAGTTTCTTTCCTAAGTTCATACCTAAGAGGCCCAGTTGAGGTTCTATGCACACAAGCACCAAGGAAAAGAGGGTGCTTGAACAAATATAATCAGTTCATTTTAATTTCCACATTACATCAAGGAATATAAGAAAAACAAGAATGAAATCGATGATCATACACAAATAACCAACTAGCTCTTTCACATTTGAGCATCTCCTGTAAACTCCAAATCTCTAGCTATACCTAGCATTAACCCACAACAAATTCACAGTAAGGCAGATTCTTAACTCTATCATTAGGATCAAGCATGATTCAATGTCGTACAGTTTGGGCCAATCTAGACATTAGGCCCCACACAAATAGTTTTCTTAGCCTAATCGAATATCCAGAAAACAGGTAGAGAAGGTGCTGCAGGTACCATAAGCCAGGGGACTAAAAATGACTTAATAACTGGTTAAAGTGCCAGTTTTGTCAGCCAAATCAAGTACAAATAGAACAACATTCCAGCCTAGCTTCCACATGATGTTCACAAACACAAAAAGAGGAAAAGTGAATGTCTTTACTACTGTTTCCAGATCAAGGCCATATCCCTTCTTTCATCCATCAAAACATAAGAGGATAATATAGTACACACAGAGTTATTTTTCAAACAAATCAGCGCAAGACTAGCAATTGGTCACCTTATTCTCCAGCATACGACCACCAGATAAGGCATCTGTTACATACGCTCTATATAGTAGCTTCAATTCATCCATCTTTCTCTCGTTATCATATTCACCGCCTAAGAAACATTCCACCATGTTTTGAAAACATCAAAGTAGCTTTGTACACAACATGAAACAAAATTATGTTTTATCCAAACCTAGCAAAGATATGGGACCGGTCCCACGGGCAAAGGAATCTGTATCTGCATGGTTCATCAGTGAAATAAGGTTGCTGTTGAATGCCAATATCTTATCAAGCTCTTCCACAGCTTGTGTGATACCGTTTCTGTAAAACCAAACTATATTAATAATTCAATGTTTTCTCTTTTCAAGAGGCCTTGACTTATAATCAAATGCATTTGCGCAGAAGTGTTATTAGTCATACACTGCTCTTGTCCTTGATTTAAGTACATCAAGTGCTGCAGAAACATTTTGCTCTATCAGAGTTCTTGTATGTTGCCTAAATAGGTCTTCTGCAAGCTGTAAGAAACAAATCATTCCATGTCAAAACCAATTAAAAGAAAACACCAAAAATTTATCCAATGTCAAAGTTTTGATTTCTAGGAGAGGTACCTGATCAGAGAGTCGATACTTGAGTTGCAATTGTCTAAGATTAAGAAGTTGTTCCACGCCAAGATCTATTTGAAAACAAAATATTAGAACATAAGGTAAAGGGAACGCTAGAATTAAGGAATTTACAACTTGCCTACTAAAATTATTAAAGAAAGCTTTCATGTCTAACTGTCTAACAGCAACAAGATGGAAGTCATGGCAGAGATCAACACTTATTGTCTCTTCTCCGTGCTAAGAATTTGGGCCAATTGTTTTGCCTCAACCTACATTCCTTTCACTTCCTAACCCCTTTTATGCATTACTATTACGGATTTACACCTATAACATATAATACATCAGCAAAAGCAGATGGATTAGTAAATATTGATGCTAAAGAAATATGCAGCATTGCACTGAGCAATACCAAAACCCTAAAAGAGAAGTCGGTTAACAAAGGAAAAGCACCGGATTCAACTTTAGCCAACTCTACATCCTAATCTGCTTAGTATCATCAGCCTCTAATGTAGATAAGGTTGCTAACAAAGAAGAACAGTAACATTAAAGACCTTAACCCAGATTGCATTTACCTCGACCAACTGATTTCAACATTGAAGCATATAGCCTCTGAGCATTATCGCGGATAGCAATCTCAACCTGTCACAAATCAGAATCAAGCGGGAAGAAAAGTTGTTAAGACCAAGTCCATTCTTAGTACTGATATACTACGTACATAAATCTAGCCTTATGGTAACAAAGCTGTATTTTTACCAGCAAAAATAAGATTGAATACATTAGAAATAGATATTATTGATAAAACAGATACCTGAGAATCAGTGACCTTGAAAACACGCTTCCAAGGCAGAAGAAATGATGACGCTTCTCCAAATACTAGATTTGAAGCATAGACCAATTTCTGAAATGCCTGCACTGGAGGATCAGTACTATGGTCAAGCAACATGCCTCAGTTTAAAAGCTTCCATAAGCCACTCAAGGAGTGGTAGAATCACAAATAATTTACCCGACGCTGCTCCACACCACCATCACGATCTCCAGTTTCAAGCCTTTGCCTGAAAATCCGTCTACCAATCTAACATCCAACATATAAAGATCAGCATTTTGTATTTTTTCTTGTAAGAAAATACACAATCTTACAGCATTTTGTATGTTTTCTTGTAATATCAGCATTTTGCATGTTTTCTTGTAAGAAAATACTCACTCTCTTAAGGAGTTACATGTGTGCATATACATAGCCTAATAATACCTCCATGTGCATTGCAGCTGCATCTGGATCATCAATGCCCAAAGCATTTTTGAAGTTGATTATCGTTTCAACTTCATTCCCTTTAAGATCTTCTCCTCCGGGAGGGAGAACAGAGGTCACAAACCTAAGTGGAAGAAACAAAGTATACAAACAATTAGGGAAACTAAATGAATCACAAAATGAAAACAGAAATATAAAATCAAAAAGAATTCGAATCAACAAGTTTTGCGGGAAGATAACCAAAATTCCATGCCCGGTAATCTAAAACCAGAGCTTAACATTGTTGCAAGATACAACCACTAGCAAAAAATAAAGGGAGTAAAAAACTGTTGAAGTAAACTCACCGACAGTATAAATCACAAAGCTCTTCGTTAAAGGCAGAATCTTGCTTACTCACTCCATATCTGAAAGAGCAAACGATTCAGAACTATTAAGACATCACGCATCATTATTCACAACAACTCTTAACCCAAATAAAATAAAATAAACAGAAAGTAAAAAAGAATACTTTCTAGCGATTTCTTCAACATCCTCTTTTTTAATCTCTTTTGGATCGTCGAACCCAGCCACATGATTATGTAAACTAGCAGCCGCAACCTCTGGCACACACGCATTCAAAGCATACACCATGGCGCCCCCGGCGGCTCCAGCTACTGCAGCGCCGCCCAAGGCCAAATTCCGAGAACCGCCAAACCTAAGCCCCAACCCGTAGCCAGCAGCCAAAGCGCCGGCAAGAATTACGGCGGAGCCGGCGACTCTGACAGACGGTGAAAGGTTGTCAACCAAAGGCTGAAGCCCAGTGAGCTCCCTCTTGCCTCCAAAGACATCAGAAGTAGACGGAGACGATGATGATGGATTGGAGACCTCATCGGAGGTTGGTTCCACTACGGAGGAGGCCGAGACTCTAAACCGGTGGCGTTTATGGAGGGAGAGAGAGGATGGGGTTGAAGTGAAATGAAAGAGAAACGGACGAGAGGAAGTGGACGGGACTGAGATGAGGGAAGGATTCATGGAGGTCATTTACAAACACAGCAGTTGAAGATTGAGAAGGAAATTTGGCTATAGGGTTTAACGACGAAGAAGAAGAAGAGATGAGGATAAAGAGAGAGGTCAGATCGGGAGAGAAGAAGCGTTGACAATCGAACGACGACGTTCTCAGCTTTTGTTTGTTTACGTATCTACATTTATTCTCCTTGGGCTCCAATACTCGATTATTCAAAGACCAACAACCTTACAGCCCAACATATAAACTTCTTCTACTCGACACGTATGGACTTATAGACCCATATGAACAAAACATGTATATATGCACTTAAATATTAAAATAAAATAAAATAAAATAATATTAATTTAAATATGTATTAAAATAAACATAAAAATAATAAGTTATGTATTAAAATAAACATAAAAATAATAAGTTTTTCTTTCTTCGAATATGATATGAAGTCCAATCTACGTAAGTTATGACGACATGTTGGAAGGATTGAGGCGAAGAATTCTAGGCTCTCGTATGTTGGATTGGATCCATCAATGACAATGATGGCCACAAAAGGACTGCAATCAACTAACAGCTACTAAGCAAACGGGATCAGATCTTCTGTCTGTATTATTTTGTTTTAACTCTTTTATATCTTTAAAATGATATCATTTTATATATAAATAATTTTAAAATAAAATTGTTTTGAAACCAAAATAAGATTTTTTTTGTCCTAATTTCAATTATAAGAAAGTATTTTTAAATCATCCACATTCAGACAAATCTCTGTTTAAACTAGGTAGGACCCTTATTAGAGATAAAGATGTAGTCTTAAGTTTTAAACGATTGCATACATGAGGAGGTTCGAACCCATGACTTCACTTAAACTAAAAGAGCCCTATAATAACTCACATGCATCTTAGAGTTAACCAAAATAGGCCTAAGTTAGGGTTTTACCTTCTTCTTTTTCCCTCTTTTCTATGGTTTTAAGGTTGAGAGAATTCGCGCGTGTGAGAAGCAAGTTTTGCTTCAAAATTTTTGAGCTTGACATGCTTGAAAATGTGGTCTTGAAAGAGTTTGCCGTCAAATCCTTAGCCGCAATTTGTTGAATCTAAACTTCCATTCCACATCTAACGTTCTTGGGCAACTAGGCATATAATCCACTCTTATCATTCTTAATTAATGTCTTGTCAAGGGTTTCATAATTAAATCAGATTTAGTCTTCACTTAAGCATAGTTAAAGGTTCAGCTTTTCATTGTGTATGCGGCAATGTTATGAATATCGTACCGGGTTTGATACCGGATTGAATCTCTGAGCAGAATCATCTGCAGTATTTATTTAGATCAAGATCTGCTTTCGAGATATTTTTAAATTTATAAAATAGTCCCTAAATTTTTTAAAAATTGCAAAATAGTCCATATTAATATATATTATACAATTGTCTGTATAACATCAACCCATAAATATAATTAATTTTAAAATATATAAATTTTGATTTAATAATTGAAAATATATAAAATAAATATTAGTTTATAAATAATAATTTTAAAATTATTTATTTTGAAAATAAAATATTTGTATTAATACTTTATTAATAAATATTATATAAAATATTAAAATAAATTTAAATAAAAATAATTTATTAGTAATAATTTATTAGTAATTAAAATTAAAATATTTTATTTTTAAGTTTTATTTAATTTATAATTATTATTAGTAATAAAATATTTATTATTATTTTAAAAGTTTGAAAAAAGGAGGAATGAGAGGAGGAAGAGATTTTGAAATTTTTAAAATTTTGCAAAAAACCCTAAATTTTTAAAATTTCCAGATCGAGGCCAGTATTTGACCGTATTTTGAATACCGGCGATGTACTAGGCGATACATAAAATCGGCGATGCATCGATCCGGTATTTAAATCCGTACCAAAACTTAAATTCGATCGGATTTAGATCGAGCAGATGCGTCTTAGGCGATCTTACCTGCCAGATCTGATCGTAAATCCAAAACACTGGTATGCGGTAGTGTTAAATATTGGATAGTAGTGCTAAGCTGTCTCTTAGGATCTCACAAGACACCAGAAATGATTAATCTAAGCGTGGTAATAACTTAAAGATGTTGCCGACAATTCGGGTCATCAAGAATATCTCTTGAGTTAATTAAAAAAAATCAAAATAATTTTAATATATCCGGTATGTTTGAGATTGATTATAAGATTATCATCTCAAGAAATTACTTCCAACACTGTTTTGCTGAATTAACAAAAAGACCATCTGCCATGAAAATTTCAGATATATCAAAACTCAAAATTTAACGAGGTGAAGAAGATAAAGATGAAACGTCACCTTCTTATCAAGCCATAGGTCCAATGACAATCCATACTGTATAGATAATTAAGAAGAGGCATTAACCGTCAGCACTCTTTTCAATCTCCTTTTTAATTGAGAATGGTTTTGAAACCGAATACGAATTGGAAGGAAGTGATCATGAGAACTGTAAGCCAAAAGCGATGTGTCTGAAATCACCCAAGAGACTTTACATCCACACCCATCGCCATTGATGACGGGCAAGAACCATAAATTTGGATGCTTCACCACCAAAACTAATTACGTCGTACTAAAAGTCAGCATCGTCACCTATATATCAGCCTAACTTGAGCATGCTTGTAACTGCGTGAGCTATTAGTTGTGCTGAATTATTTCGGTAATATATTTTGTCCAGAAAATGCCGGGGTAGGAGTCGGCGACCCTCATACATTAGAATTGTGGTTCAAATTAATTGTCGGTTTAGTTCGGTACAATATTTAAGTGAGCAATCATTACAACAAAGTAGGCATTTAGTTATTTTTTTGTGACGTTCTAAAAATTATTGCTATAAGTGACCATATTGCGATGATTTTTAAAATCGTCATTAAAATTAAATCTTTAGCGACTAGTTATGAAAGTGTCACAAAAAGATTAACATGTGGTGATAAATGACAAAGATTATCTCCAAATGGTGAACATTTAGTAGCGATTCTCTAAAATTATCACAAAAATGGTCCACATTGAAGGACAATTTTAAACATTCGTAGCTAAATGAATTTTTTGTGATGCTTTTCAGAAGTCTTCACCATAATTTAGTAAATATTTGGTGACTAATTTTTGAAATCATCACCAACCGATTCACAATTGATGACGATTATGTAAAATCGTCACTAAAAAGATGTTTCGTGATAATTTTCATAAATCGCCACAAAAGGTTTGTAGATATTTAACTACGTGTTTTTGCTACGTTTTTTACATTGTCACTAAAAGTAACCACTTAGTGATGTTATTTGAAAGCGTCACCAAATGATCAACATCTGGTGATAAATGGTTTATATTCAATGACGATTTCTAAAAATCGTCACCAAATAGTCCATATTTGGTGACAATTTTTTAAAATCGTCACCAAATATTCCACAGTAATTTGCAATATATTTGATGACCATTTGTCAAAATTGTCATCAAAGGGTTTACATTTTTCAAAATTGTTAAACTAACATTTTTATAATCTATCATAGGTAAGATATATTAGTTCACTGTTAAAACAAAGGGCAACGGATCATTGATATAGACTTTATAAATATTACCAGTCATTCTCTTATGATGAAAAAGCAATGAGACATGTTTTAGAACAAGTGACTCCAACAAATTGGAGTGAAATGTGTGATTATTGGGCTTCTACAAAAATTTACATTTGTTTTATTTCTCTTCATATTTACTTCTTTTAATTTTGTTTATATTTCGTGATTACTTTTTTTAATTTAGGAAAGGTGTAAGAAAGTCAAAATAAACAAAGTAAAAATGAAGACTCCTCCTAGCTATGAAAGTGAAGTTGAGATTTGGGTTTTATAGCCGACTAGCCACATGATTGTGCAAAATTTCAACAAGAAAGAGACAGGTTTGGACAGCTGAAGACTCTTACGATTATTGCACAAAGAGCAACCTCACTTTTGGCTTCACGTTGTCACGAGGTTTGGACATAATTATCAATAGAAGATATATAACCTCAAAAAATGGAAACACCTAAATAGAACTTTAAGCTAAATAGGGCTGATTACGTCTTGTAAGTTTTAAGTATGCCTGCGATTTCTCAGTACACTTAATTTGAACTGAAATACATATTGGAAGTACGCATGAGACATATTTCATGTGATAAGTTATGTTACTATCCCTCAAACTCGTTTTCTTAAAAAAAAAAAAAACCTCAAACACTTCAAACCCAAACTAAGAAACTGGAGTTCCGTGACCAACGTGAAGGAATTCGCCAGAATTACTTGTTTACGGAAGTAGGGGAAGTAATAATGGCCACAAGTTGCGATTGCTGAACCAGCGATGCATATGGAACTTGGGCACGAATAAGTCTATCTTCTGTTTCATTCATGTCAGATTTTAGCATGAACCCACGTTACGGCATTACTTGGGACGTGTAGAGCAGGCAGCTGTTGTAGTAGTGCGTCACACTTACATCACGAGTGAAGTCATCCGTACAAGTAAGTTGCTCCCTACGTCTGTCTTTTCGACAGTACAGGTTATGTGGTGCCGTCTTTAGAATTAGATATGTAGCTGTAAAATTGAAGCATGAACGTAGCTAGAGTTAAATCTTTTCCTACGTCTTTTTAATGCACTAGGTACGTGTTGGATTTCTACACCACGACGGGGCTCAGAAGTCACATGGTTGGGCATGGCATGAGGCCTCAGGAAATTGACAATTCCTCCATTTGGACTGACTAAGCTCTTTCCACCGTTCTCTGTTAGATGTATGTGTATGTTTATCTTGTTATGGGTTTGATTTAAAAATTAATAATCACTCGTTCATTTCACTGTATGGGCTATCTGTTGTTTCGTCCTGAAACTTCCAGATCACCTCTCTATCCTTTAAACCGCTAGAGTCGACATCATCGTTGAAATGACCGAATTATTTGAAAATATATATTGTCAAAAGGGCCTGATGATTATGACATATCTTTGTGCGGTCTGAAACAAAAAGGTTCGAGGGGTGGCCGCTGGGTGCATGCACATAAAATTGAAGAGTTAGTCTAATGGACAAACGCAGATATTTTGCCAAAACTATAGTAAGATTGGGGATGCATGGAAGAACTCCTTTAACTAGATTAAGTGTCTGTTTGTTTTAGTTTTTGTAGAATGAATAAGTACATTTTTACTGTAAAATTATTTTTAAAAAAAATTTTGGCTAAAAAATCTAAAAACATTTTTTTATAGAAATAATTTTTAAAAGTTAAAATATAGCTTTTGATAAGTTTAAATTTGGAGCTTTTTAAAAATATTTTCAGATAAATTTTTAGATTAATTAATGAGTCTATTTTTAGTTCCTTTACTCTTATATTTTTACATATAATTCTCATCATACTCACGAATAAATTTTATATAATATTATTTGACTTTTATATATTTAATATTTTTTATATTATTTTACTTATATTATAATCCATATAAAAGATTTAGTTAAATATATTTTTATTTATATTTTATATGGTTTAAAATTATATAATAATTAATATATTGTGCTTTGCATATTGTTTAATATATTTTCAATAATTTTTATATGCATAAATAATTTTTATTATAAAATAAAATAGAATTAAAATTAAAAGTATTTTTATTTATATGTTCTAAGCAGTTTATTGTATGAAGTTTTTTTAATTCTTTTTAAATGACAACCAAACAGTTAACATACTTCTTAGAAAAATTTTACTGACAAAAGCTCTACTGAAAAAAAGTTCTAATGATATAAGTGCATCTAAATAAGAATTAAGATAAATTTCAATATTGGTTATTATTTATTTGTCCATACAAGGAATTTAGTGTGGTGGTTGAAGACGTAAGTATTCCGCACAATAAGTGAATCTCTTTAGTTGGTATTAAGTTAAATGTTAAAGCCAGAATTTAGAGTGATTTCTCGTATTTTCTTTTTCATGCCTTTTGGCAAACAGCTCGTCTTCTGTTTTATTCTGGCTCACATTAATTTGAACATGGGCCACTAAGTTCAACATCAAAATTAGACGCCATAATTGTGGTACATCTAACGTAATGCGTTAGGGACGATCTCCAAATCTATATCTTGTACGTAGTACAAGAGTTCCAGAATATATACATGTTATTTGCTTATTATTTGTCATTTTCATGATAATGTCCTCAACAACTTGAGCATGCCCTTTATATTTATAAGAAAAATCTTTTTTTTTAAGAGAAAAATCTTTTTTTTAACTACCTTAACTTTAGCATTCCAATTCGTAGAGGATAGGTAATTTGTTGGTACTAACATAATGTATTACTCCCTTCTATTCAAAATAAAAATTGTTTTAGAAAGATTTTAATTATTCAAAATAAATGTTGTTCGTGAATTTTCATGTATGATTATAATTTTACTTCCAAAATTACCCTTTAATTTCTTTCACATCCTAGTTACATAGATTATATTTTCAATACCCATCGAGGCCGAGTTTTGGAAAGTCCACTCAGGTCTTCAACTGATCTGGGATCTCGGATATCGATGACTCCTTTTAGAAGTTGATTCTCTGGAGGTGATTAATATTTTATCGTCTTCTAATTTTTCGGGGACTAATCAATACCATTTGGTGACAGGTATTCATGAGCAATTGCGTCTACATTGAAACGTGCAGCTTCAACATGTGTTTAGGAAAGACAATCAGAGTGCCGACAACCTGCCCTCACTTGCAGTGCTAGCCCATTCGGGCATCCACTACTTTCAGGAGCCTCCGACATTCGTCTGGGCCCACATGCGCCGTGACCACTACGGCTTTTTATACTGCAAATATTGAGATATTTAGGCTTTTTGTGTAATTTGTTTATATTCTCTTGTAAAAAAAAGAAGAATGATATATCAAATATTTCATTAACTTTCTTAATAAGTGTGCATCCCTCTGAAACGATATTTATTTTGAACAGGAAGGATTACATGAGATATTTATTATAATTAGCTAAAAGCAATTAAGAAGTCGGATAATTAAGAAGAGTTATCTCATTACTGCTTCATAAGATCAATAATTATGTCTACGATCTGTTTTATACACGTGTCAAGTTGATATTAGTGCCTGAAACATATGACGAAGTAATCATGTCTTTACTCTTTACAATATCAAACTATACCAAGGCCTCTTTTTTGTTTCCTTTCTTTTTCGATTTTTCCTACCTTTACGAGTAGAACGCATAACCTGGAAAGCTGCCACTTTTGTATTCTGCTCGCCAGTTCTCGGTCTTTATGATTTCTGAGAAGCGTAGAACTTTTGCATGCGACAGTGAAGGATTAAGGCAAGAATGGTCCCAAGATAACAAAGTGAACCCCAAGTTATGAAAGTAGTTTTGTAGCACTGCAACCCCATGCACTTGCCATTTCCATTCTCTTCCTTGTGATAAAGGAGAGCAGCTAAGTATCCAAAAATGAAGGACCCGATTGGGATATTGGCCACAACTATGTTGTGGTTCACTGAAAATTTCTTGGTGCCGAAGAGCTCGGTGGTTGTAGACACGGCAACGGAAGTAATTGCCCCCGTGGATACTCCTATAACTGCGGTACTAATGTAGAGGGACGTGTCGGTTGGACTCAGCAGCAAAAAGAAAGCACCTGCCATTGGTGCCATTAATGCAGCAATAAAGGCCGGCCTTGAAATCACATACCTTCTCCTGAAAAATATTGAGATTGGAGCCTTTATGTCTTATAGCATCAAATAATTGAAACGTAGAAATGTGTCACAAGGTGGCGCCATAATTAGATCTGCAGTGTTCTAGATTTGGAAATCTATCAGGATGGTTGTTGAAGCAATTATACAGTCGTTGTTTCCGGTTTATTAAATTAATCGATTTGTTGATATGTGTGCCATGCGATCTCCAGTATTCTAAAGAAGGTAGAGAAGGATATGGTTACCTGGAAAGTAGGAAGTCCATGAGAGATGGGATGATACGTCCAAAGAAACCAAACGAAGAAGACAACGAAACAAGAGAAGAAGTTCCCGGACACGACCGAGATTCGGCAATTTGTCCCAAGTTGTTTAAGTAAACCAGACCAAGTGTTGCTCCGAAGAAGTAGACAAAGAAATACAACCAGAAATCAACTCTTTTCAGCATTAATATCACTCCAATTTCCTCCTTAACAAAGCTGACGCCCACTTCAGGAGTATCGTTTCCATTATCTCCCTCTCCTTCTTTCACCGAAATCTGCATCACGTCAACGCCGATATTCTCCTCCGCCGTGAAGTCATGAACTTTTATCTCTCTATTGTCCACTGAAATGTCTCTGATCACTTCTTTGAAAGGAACCAATAATGGCGCTGCTAGGAAAACTGAAATACCAATAGCATTACTCAATGGTGACAGGCCCGGAAACAGCGATTTCAAACTGCCGAGAACGGCGTAGATTCCAGTACATATTGTTATGACAAATATAATTACGAACCCAAATTTCATGCTCTTTCCATCTGTAACGTTGATTTCTCTGACAAAAACCGTAGTCACAAGAGAAACTAGTAAAGGTACTATAGAGTTGAGAAGGAGGTAGGCTCTAGCTCTTTGTGTAGGGAAAGACGAGAATAGGACGTCAACCATAGTTGTATAGATCATAGCGCTGAGTCCCTGATAACTAGTGCTCAGTCCTACTGCAACTTGACGATCGCAAGGAAAATTACGAATAGCGATAACGTAGCAAACTGTGTTCATCCAACAAACGCTGTTTCCTGCTATGACAGTGAGCAGGAAAAGATGGACATACGACAAGGAGTGTATGTAATTTGATACCAAAAGAAACTGAAGTCCATATCCGATCAAACCTAGAGTTGAACCAATCAAGAGAACCAGCCACAAGGGAAGATGAAGAGCTGCAATGCCTGAAATGAAACCGAAAATCTTCCCAGCATCAGAGGCGAACGCAAGATTGTTGAGTTGAAGTTGAGACATAGAGAGAAGTTGCTTGAGTTGGGAAGAATAAGCAGGAAAATTGGTGTTTGTTCCACTTACGGACTGAAGCCAAATGATCCCCACAAGGCTTAGCCATTGAAGGGCAGTCCGAGCCATGGCAAGAGCAGTCTTTTTTTTTCTATATGTAAAACTGGAGTTGTTTTTTTACCTTATATAATGATTGATCCGAAGAATATATGAAGAAAGATAGAAGAGGTCTGAAAGAGTATCGAGAATTTTTGGCGACTTGGACGGTGACATAATATAAGGTGGTTCTAAAAGAAAGATGTGGTCTTGTGTAGACCACCATCGGCATTACATTAATGGCTGCTGTATTGTGAAACAGGTTTGGTAGTAATTAAAGTAAGAGACATCAAGAGATGGAACACCAGTCAAGAAAGATACATTTGAAGGATGTAACATCGTGAAATGAAACATGTGGCTGTTGGTACTGGTACTCCTCCAAGGCCTCAGCTTTAACACATCCTTCGTGGACACATCGATACGTCTACGACTGGGACTTCCAAAGAAGCACGCCTGTGTTCTTCCGAGGCAAGTGTCCATGTGATTTTAGTATTGCACAATAAAAACATATCATTTTTTTTATTGCTGTAAAATTAGTTTAAGACCAAACGTTTACCTCAACCATATGTTTCGGGAGAGACTCGTCTTTATAATATTATTACATGTCTTATTTTATTCTATAAATTTTAATTATTTATTTATATAAATTTTACATTTATTTATGTGAAATTCACAAAAATAAATGACTGAAATTTATGAGATAGAATAAAATATTATAAAATTTGACAGAAAATTTGGACTTATATGTCTCGCCCAATCTGCACAAACCTATTTAGCCAACAATTTATATCTTATAGGTTGATACTTAAAATTGAGATCTTCTTAAAATATTTAGAGCCAAAAATTTTTTCCAAAATTGATTTGAGAAAGGCAAAGAGAAGAAAAATTTAACAGTATAATTATCCAATCGTTTTTGCCATATTTTATTGATATTTAATTTTAACTAAAATAACTTAATATTAAAATTTATTAATAAAAAGAATTAACAGAATCTAACAAGATAATTATATAATTGCTAACAATATTTTTTTTTAATTCAAACTAGAAATAGTTAAGCCTGTATTTCCTTTAAGCGGTCCAGTTAGCAACTTTCCATGATGATATAACCCAAAACAAAAGCCGAACTTCATTCATCACTCAAGCAAAAAGAAACGGACACTTTTCGAATGTACACGGAATAGGAAGGTAGGTGCAGCCTTCCGTTCACTTCGCAAAGGAATTCCTTTTCTCTACATGTTAGCAGCAGACACTCAAAGGGATATTGGGATTTCCTTGTGATAACGTTCAGTGCCTTGTATTGTATCAGAATCAGACTCTGGCAGTTCAAAAAAGATTGTATTTTTCCTGTTCCTATCAAAAGAAGGTATCACATGACACAAACTAACCGTATTAAGACAAATGAACATAGGTTTGTGTATAGGTGTTGAACTCAAGAAGTTACGTGCTTTTCGGGCAGAAAATGGGAACTTCCAAAACTTTGACAGACTGCTGACAATTTGCTTTGGGTCCACTATCCTTGTAATAATGAAGCCCAGCACTTAGGACTTTGTTTGGAAAAAACACTTAGGACATCATGGATATGATTCGTCTAATTGTAGGCTCAAATGCGTCAACTATCCAGCACGCTTCCGGCATTTAAGGCTTAGATGATTCGTCTAATTGTAGGAACAAAGCCCTTTAAGGATATCTCAATGTTTGTACGTTCAAGACAAGTTGAAAACATTTAAGAAGAAGACATTGATACGTTAAAATTTATAAAATTAACTGAATTAAATTATTAAATATTTTCCTTAAAATACATATCTTATTTAAATTATATTATAAAATATAATTTATTTAATATACATTTAAAGAATAACAATTTCTAAATAATTAATTGTCATTGTCTTTCTTGTTAATTAAATCAATATATATATATATATTAAAATAACTATAGTTGTAATAAGTTTGACTAAAATTTAGGTACAATTTAGCTCCAAATCAATTGATAAAATTTACTTTAGACTAAAAATCATAATTATGCAAAATTTCTAATCTAAAATTTAATCGAATTAATTGTCAACCCTCTTAAAGTCTATCTAAAATGAATGGGCTAAAGGCACAAGTAACATAAGAATCATGCTTAAAATTGCATGTTGATGAACCAAAATTACCTCATTAATATACAACATAATTCCTATACATTGAAAACATGTTGTGTTCTAATATCCGATACAAATGAACGACAAGAATGATAATTAATTTAAATGTGGATAGTTTAAAGATGTCATCTTAAAATTAGGATTCTCCTAAGATACTTGGTGATTAAAACAACAAAAATAAACGATTATGCTCTCTAAGATTAAAAAGAATTGGAATGCACATTTCTTTTATGTTCTACACCATATTTTCATTGTGATAATTACTCATGTTATATTTAAAGTCATGGAATGAATTGTTTGTAAGTTTTCAATTCTTAATAACCAAACATTAAAGACATAGTAAATGATGAATTATCGTAAATCATTCGTATTTATTCAGATCTTGAATATAATAATAATTACATAATTGAAGCAAATAAATTACTTTCCTTAAGGAAAATTTGTCACGACATAGAAACAAAACTTTTATTGATTATGAACTAATTTTCTCTCCTAACTTTCTTTTATATAGTTGCTTGATAGATAACTTAATATACAAATACTTTTTCTGTATTTTTTTTTTGTACTTCATTAGAATAAATAGAGGACTAGTTTATATACACTTTTTGTTGACATTAAATCAAGTATTAAATTAATGGTTAAGATTTAATATATTATTAAACTAAGAAAACCCTAAACCAAGTTTAATACGAACTTATAGAAAATTTGGACTACATCGTCAGGTCATATTTCTTACATTGGTGATTTTAATTTACTGTAGAGAGTAATGTAAACTTTGTCACTGTTATTATCATTCAACTACATCCCAATATTGTTGCGGCGCATACGAAAAGCCTAATGCTTTTAATTACAACATGAAATTCCAAAACTTTGACTGCTTACAATTTGCTTTTTGTCCACTATCCTCGTAAAAATGAAGCCCAGCACTTATGACTTTGTTTGGAAAAAAACACTTGTGACATCATATATATATATATGATTCGTCTAATTGTAGGAACAAAACCCTTTAAAAATATCTCAATGTTTGTACGTTCAAGACAAGTAGAAAACCTCTAAGAAGAAATTGATACGCTAAATTTTATAAAAATAATTTAATTAAATTATTAAATAATTTACTTAAAATAAATAACTTATTTAAAGTATATAATTTAAATATATTATAAATTATAATTTATTTAATATACATTTAAAGAATAACAATTTCCAAATAAATAATTGTCATTGTCTTTCTTGTTAATTAATTAATTATATATATATATATATATATATAATCATATTTTAATAAGTTTGACTACAAATTTAAGTACAATTTAGTTCCAAATGAATTGATAAAATTTACTTTAGACTAAAATCATAATTATACAAAATTTCTAATCTAAAATTTAATGGAATTAATAGTCAAAGCCTCTTAAAGTCTATCTAAAATGAATGGATTAAAGACGCAAGTAATATAAGAATCATCTTAAAAATTGCAAATCTCATGACACAAGTGAGTTGATAAGGGGCTCTCCTGGATTAAGTGAGGTCACGAGTTCAAACCTTCATCATATATGTAGCCGTTTAAAACTTGGAACAAGAGCTTTGCCTCCCGTAAGTGACTTACCCGACTTGAGCGGGGATTAGTCTGAGTGTGGATGACTTAAAAGTAATGAATGGATTAAAGACGCAAGTAATATAAGAATCATCTTAAAAATTGCAAATCTCATGACGTAGGTGAGTTGGTAAGGGGCTCTCCTGGATTAAGTGAGGTCACGAGTTCAAACCTTCATCATATATGCAGGCGTTTAAAACTTGAGACAAGAGCTTTGCCTTCCGTAAGGGACTTACCCAACTTGAGCGAGGATTAGTCTGAGTGTGGATGACTTAAAAGTATCTTCTTATAATTGGAATCCTCCTAAGACATTTTGCGAGCAACAAAAAAAAATCTTAAAAATTGCATGTTGATAAACCAAAATTACCTCATTAATGTACAACATAATTCCTATTCGTTGAAAACATGTTGTGTTCCAAAATCCGATGCAAATGAATGGTGAGAAGGAATATCATAAGATAATCCGGTGTGAATGATGATTAATTTAAATATGAATGATTTATAGACACTTTTTTAAAGTTAAGATTCTCTTAAAATAATTCGTTGCTAAAAAGAAAAAGAATTATTCTCCTCCAAGATTAGAAAGAATTGCAACCCACATTTCTTTTAACGTTCTATACCATATTTTCATTGTGATAATTACTCATGTTATATTTAAAGTCATGTAATGAATTGTGTGTAAGTTTTTCGATTCTTAATAATCAAATCTTAAAGACATAAATCATATATGAATCATGAATCATGCATAAATTATTCACTTCCATTCAAATTTTGAGTATAATAATAATCACGTAGATGAAGCGAATAAATCACTTATTTTGAGTAGAATTTATCATGATGTAGAGAAAACTTTTACCAATTACAAACTAGTTTATCTCTTTTAACCCTCTTTCTATATAGTAGCTTGATGGAAAACTCAATACACAAACACGTTCTTTCTGTATTTATTTTTTGTACTTCTTAAGGATAGAGAGATGACTAGTTTATATACACTTTTGTTGACATTAAATCAAGTATTAAATTAACAATTAAAATTAATATATTATTAAACTAAGAAAATCCTAAACTAAGTTAATATGAGCTTATCGAAAATTTGGTCTAGGCCATATTTCTTACATTGTTGATTTTAATTTAATATAGAGAGTAATGTAAACTTTGTCACTGTTGTTATCATTCAACTACATCCCACTATTGTTAAGTAGATCTTATGGCGTATATGAAAAGCCTAATGCTCTTAATTACAACATGAAATTAACGGTAAGGAGATACATTCAAGCCAATTAATAGTAATTATATTGAACAATTATTTAGTTTTAAGTTATTAATTTATAGAATAATTTAGATCTAAACATTTTCACTAAAATTTATTTTAAACCATATTTCAACATTTTAAAAACATCTTGTTTCAAGTAAACACATTGAAAACCACAACATACTTTAAAAAATCTTACTTCACCAATTCTAATTGATCTTTTTTAGATTGACTGTAGTTACGAAATATCCTAATTATGAAAATGATATCTTAAAACTATCCATACTCAGATTAATTATCACTCGCACCAAATTAGCCTGTAAAAGATAAAATATTAGTCAAATTAATTGCTCTGTTCTCAAAGCTCAAGCTTCTAATTAAGGGATAAAAGTACATAATCACTCGCACCAACAAAATTCAATAGAATAAATTCGAATGTGAGTTTTAAGCCTGTACCCCTATTTTCCGCCCGGCCTGGCCGTTACTAAATAGGCATTCTTCTAAGTTCTAATTGCCCGCTAGATTATTTCAAGTTTTGAGTAGAGCCCATCTCACTTAAACAAGAACGACGTCGTGCGAGAAGCGATAAAAATACAAAATTCAGTCTCACCTCACCACCCCCAAGGAGAAGGTTCTTGCGACAATTTGTCACCAGAAACTTCCATGGCAACTGCCGGTGAAAGCTCTCTCTCGGAGAAGCCTGTGATTGTTAGGGTTAAGCGCAAGTCAAATCACTCAGCAATTGACGCTTTCTGTGAGTTGCATGCTTTCCCTTGTTTTTCGCCCTTATTCCCTATGGTTAAAATATTGTTTAATATTGTCTAGGGCTGGAGATCAATGAGAGGCCGTTGAAACGTCCGCTTTTGGATTTTGAAAAGTTGTCAATCAGTGGTGGTGGTGGCGGGTCTGGACTTGGGAAAGGTGTTGCTTTGAATTTATATGATGAGTGTTTTTGAATGATATCGTGTGATTGTTTCTTGTTGTTTGTGGATGTTTATTTTTTAAATTGTTTTTTGTTTAGTTTCTTGAGCATTACACTCTATTTTAACGTGTTATGATAGAGGAGTTGAAGACTAGAAAAGTTTTTGTACGGCATGTTGAGACTGTTGGCAGTTCAGATGCTACCCTTGACGTTATACGGTCGTTTGTGGTATGTTTGTGATTCTCTTTGTTGCTCTAGCTTGCAAGCTGTAGAATTTTGCTTTGAGGCGTTGGAAACTGAAACATTTTAATTTTTAATGATCAATGTATGTTTTTCTTTTCAGAGTAAGTCTGCCGATTCAGTTGAAGGTAATCCAAAAAGTGACGAAAGAAAACGGACCTTTAAAAAGATTGATGTAAGTATTTCTTCAGCTATCACCCAAAACAACTGAGAATTTTAACTCTTTTGCCCTTGGTCTACTGTAATGTCTACAGAAACATGGTGAGCTTCTGATTAAGGCCAAACAAAATCAAGAGGTAAGTGGTGTTGCTGACTATTTCCATTTGACCAGCAAACCTAACTCATGCAATGTCATTCATGGAACTTAGGGAGCTACTTTGTTGATTTGAGTGGTGTACAAATTTACAATGTGGTGCCTATTGTCTCTTTTTAAACCGTTAATTTTAGAGTTTCGTTCTTGATAAGCTACTTGATAATATGGCTTGCCTTACATGATTTTTTTGATATGATTTTGGGTGGCAGCTTGGTCAAATTTACATGAAGCTCACAGATTATAGTATCAGCGTTGTTATATGTTAATTTCTCAATGTAGTTGACTCTGTTACATGCTTTGTGTTGTGAACCATGTTACATCATGTTGGTCTTTGAATGGCTTCAATAGATATTTCTAATACCATTTAGTCAGGTCTCCTTGTTTTTTGAACACATTAATCTTACAAGTGACACTTGTAAAGACTTTGGCTAGATTCTTCATGTTACTATGTTGTATGTATCTTATAATCAACTCATCCAGGCGATTCTAAGAACAACATGATCTTTGTAAATATTCATTCTCCTATGAATCTTCTTGCATCCTGGGATGCTTGTTGTTTAATCCATATCCTATTTGGCCCCCTTTTTTTTTAAATTTGGAGTCCATCTATGTTTATTTGGGATTTCTAAACAACACCTAGTAGAAATCTCGCTGACACGGAAGGTCTGAGATTTCCAAAGGTGCCTAAAATAGAGGTGGAGCCTTAACCAAGTTAAAGTGCTTTTTTTTGTCTCCCTTCCTTGATGATAGTTATTTGCAAAAAATGCTCGGTTTGAGCAAATATGGAGTCGTCGTAAGGGAAATAGGCAGGCATTGGGTGATGAAGCATTGCGTGACATGTGCCACTTTTATGATGTTGTTCGTGTGGATGTTGAGGAAAAACTAAAAGAGCAACACAAGCACGAGTAAGTGATTTCATGTGGGAATTTTGTTCTTTTATTCTAGTTGCATGTCATTGATATCATAGTGATATTGTTGTAGAGCTATATCTTTGGAAGACCAGAGGATTCTCTGCAGTTATTTACCTTTACTGAGAGAGTTTATTCCAAGTGCTGCAGAAGAGATCGAATCTGATATGCATACCTACCTTTCTGAACAAGGTTGCCACTTACTTGATTTCATTGTAATCTTTTTTTCTTGATGCTTTTACTCTTCATCATTATTTCTAGTGCTTGGTTTTGGATTGAGAAGGAGCCGAAAGAAAAACAAGGATATGGTCTTAAATAATATAATTTTACTTTTCCTTTTATTATTACATTATATGATCGTAGCCATTAGAAGGGGAATATTTCATGGTTCTTGGAGGTGCTTCCATTGTCAGAACATAGTAATCGTATTCTTGAAGTCTTCTTGATTCGTCTTGGTTCTTATTCATTCTTTCCAGATGATTATGTTTATGACTACTATACTGTGAAGGATGGCATGGACATATGTGATCAAGAAGCTTCAAGCCCATTTCCTCTGTATGAAGTTATATTATTCTCTTTACAATTTTACCTTGCTCTTTACCATAATCATCATTAAAAGTGCTATATCTCCCATCCAGAGTTCAAGTTGAGGATGAGGACTTTTATGATGGACTTGATGATGAGTCTGAATTTGACAGTGAAGATTCAAATGGTAGACCAGACTTGCTACTTCCTATTTCATATTTTTGAATTCCTCCTTCCTGAAACATCTATTCTTTCTCTTTGGTTGCACTCAGTTGAAGCTCATCCACGAAATGAATATCCTGACGAGACATCTGATGAGGAAGAAGAAGTTGGGAGTTCAACATCTAGTAATGAATCAGAAGAGCGAGAAAGTGACAGTTGTAGCACCAAATCTAATGAAATAGAAGATTTAAGGCATCACTTGTCTTTAGCTGTAGATCCATTATATGATGATGAGATTGATGACTATGTAGATGATGGAGGTGATTTTGATTACAATGTTGACGGTGATAATTTTAATTGTCATAGTGAGGGTGGAGATGATGAAAGTTGGGAATGAGTTTGTTGGTCAAACATTGACGTACTAACTACAGATTTTGGTTCTCTAACTTGTTCCAAGTATGCCAATTTGATGTTAGTGATATGATCAATTTTTGTTAGATAATTAACTCAAACGTGTGCTGCCATGCTGTGATCAATTCTTGATACTCAAAACAATGAGGTCAAAACTCTCGAAAGTACAGCATTTTGTGATCTTTAGTGCAGGGTATCCCTTCTGCATCCTCTCGTCGGTGAGAGAATTTTGGACCAGGTTATAAATGTCTCAATGGCACCCTTGTTGCTCCAAGCGATGGCTTAAGTTTATGATTTTACATTATGAAGTTTGAACACATGGCTTCTAAATATCTGTTTTAAGCCATCCACGACAATACTTTCTCTTTGGTGCATAACTTTTATCCGAAGTTAATTACATTTTGGAATTAGTTAGTAGTGAACATAAAGCATTGAAGATGGCAGTGAGGCATCCTTGATAGATTGGATAGGAAAATTTGTCAATTGTAGATTTATTCTGAATGAAACCAAGTTTTTCAAATTTAGCTATGGGGTTTAGGTATTACATCTCCCTCCACCAATTCTTAGAACGATCATGTTTTTCTTCTATAATGCCAATAAGAAGGGAACAGATCACAATAACCTGTGTTTATCTTGTTTCAACAACATTCATACATCCATTTTCTTTATGTCTCTCTTTCTCCCTGTTCCCCCAACATCCATCCACAATAATCTGTCTTCGTTGTTTACACCTTAGACATTTTTTAATTTTATTGTCTATTTCATATCATGATTTAGAAAGAAGTCTAAACTTAACAGAGGAATGTTATTAACTACAATAATAATTATTGTTTATGAGATGATGCAAAATCTCCTAAGCTTACTAATGGAGATTTATAAGGATGCCTTTGGTGATCTTGAAGTGTTAATTACTACACATCAAAGAGACAAACTGAACCCACTTATATATTTTTTTTCACCTTTTTTCACTTGTTGAAATTTAGTCTTCACTTTATTTTATTTGCAATGCTAGTTTTGTTATCTTAAAGTTACTTGGTGGGGTCAATTCTAAAGTAATGTTTCGTAATTGCAAATGCTTGTAATATAAATTTTGAGTCAATGCGTGTAACAGGTGTGAAAAAGAATTATAACACATTTGAATTCATTCATTATAAGAAAAGAAATAGATTGGAATACAAAAGATTGAGCGACTTGATATTTATTCAATATAATTTCAAACTAAAAAAACTATGTTATTATCAAATATTAAGTTGAATATACTTTTAAAATAAATTTAAATAATTTAATTTAATTTGTTTACTATAATTTTAATAGAATAAGTAGTTTTGTAGATCCAATTTGCCTTGACGATATTAATTTTTGGTTGATTGGATTTAAGAGGAATCATATTTAATAGATGATAGTGAATTAAAAGATAATTTTGGATGATAAAGTATTGATATATCATTAGTGCAATGAATTTAAATAAAGATGATGTGGAGAGTCCTCTTAATGATGAAGATTTTATATCAAACGATAATTGATGTCAATGCAATTTTAGCATAAATTGATTGAATGAATTCTCATTTTTTATTTTCACTTATATTTGTTGCATATGTTAAATTTTATATTTTTAACGACATGAACTTTTATTGTAATACTTAGAAAATTATGAATCTTTATAATTGTTTTTATTAGATGTTTTGATATAACTATTATTTATTATATAATGAAATGTAACATTTTAAATACTTTGTATTATTATTAATTATATATATATATATATTGATAAATGATTATTTTATATTAATTATTATTATTGTCTATATATGAAATGTGTGAAAAGTAATATTAATAAAATAAATAGATTGTTGTTATTTCAAATTTTAATTTATTATAAATTTTGGAGACATAACTGTCCTAACATTATAGATTATATAATATGATATATTGAAGAATTTTTTCTAAAATTTAAAAATTAATTTATAATTTTAAAAATTACCGAAAGACAATCATGTACCGAAACTATTAGCGTATTACCGACACGTACAAATATTCATAACATTCCCTAAATCCCTTGCCTTAAGCTGGAAGAAAATATATTTTCAGATTTGCTGTAAAAAGCCAGCTTTCGTAATCTTTTTTGGCAGATTCTAGTACGTCTCGGCAGATTTTGTTTGCTTTTTTAAATCAGTAAATCACAAGTTATATTCCCACAAGAACAGTCAAAACGCTCCGGCCAATTTCGGCAAGTTGGAGTCACGCAAATAAGATACTATTCTAAATCTCTGGCAATACAAACAAGAGTTCCATTCCATTTCAGAAAAAAAAAAATCAAAATCTAAACGAAGTTGTGTAGGTTCCTGGTTCCCACCCAATTCAATCGAATCTGGTTGTCTTTTAAAAAGAGTCTGAAGGTTTATTCGGATTCTTGCAACTTTACACGCCAATGACCGTTTCCACACCCCAAGCTATCAACTTTACCATCTTCTCCATCGAATTTCATCGAGAACTTTGCCAACAATCTAAAGACGAGTCATTTAAAGATTTGTCCTTTAATGGCGTCTTCTGATTCCGGTCATCAAAGCCCACCTAATTCTGTCTCCCCCATTCCAGTTGACCTCTTTGTCTCCAAGAAACATCCGGGCCTTTCTCGTGGTGAACTGGGTTTTGCTGATTCTTCGGGCAACATACTTTTCAGGGCAAGCAGCGTTGCTTCTTCTCCTAAAACCAGATCGAGTCGTCGGAATAAGAAAAGAATAGTTCTTGACGCTTCCGGAAATCCAATCTTCTCCATCTACCCCCAAGAAGTCAGTTTTTTATCATCCCTCTCTTCATTTATCAACTGCTCTTGCTTAGAGTGCATAGAAACTACGAAACATTGAAGACATCGTAGTCTTATATGATTATTGTTTGCTGAAGAAATTAATTCAATAGTGTTCTGCAATCTACTTCATTTTGAAAAGAAAATGTTAACTGCTTGTTGAGCAATTGTTAGGAATGCAATTTTAAAATTCTATGATCGTTCACGTATTGGGTTCAGTTGCTTACATTTGCATGTGCTTGTAACGTATATGAATTTGAGTTGAACGAGCATTAGACCATTAAAATGTTGTGCAGCTGCTAACTCAAGATGGTAATTGGGCAATGACATTTGAAAGTTTTGAGTGTATTTTAGAGAATGCTGTAGGTACTAGGAGAGAAATTTTACCATCTTCATCCCGTAGTTATTGGAACTAGCAGTAATTGCCAATTTATGAACATTCGTAGCATAGCAGGTAAATTGAAGCAAGATCTACAGTTTCCAAATTTGTTACCTTAAGTAGCCAACTTTTATAACTGCCTTTCTAGATAAGGTTTTTGAGCAGATTTTGGATAGCAAGAAGAAGCTTTCAGTTTTTGATATCACTTGAAAAGTAACTTCCTGTCCCTATGCTTTAGAATGGATCTTGGCAAGCTTTTAAATGGGCTGATGGAGGGGACAAGGACTTGGTGTTTAGAGTGCAAAGGACATTGAATAACTTCACCAGAACTGAGCTAGAGGTCTTTCTTGTGGGAGAAACTGCCGAGGAGCCAGTGGCCGACTTTAAAGTGATAGGTTTTCCATTCCAAAGATCTTGTACCATATATAGAGGCGATTCTATTCTTGCCCAGGTACTCCCAATGATCACTTGTATCTCAAGTGTGGTATAATAACTATATTGTCTCTGTTAAAAAAATGAAGTGTTTGCCTTATATTTGTTCCTTACAGCCATCAGGTATCCTTGTCAATAGCTACTACGCTTTCATAGCATGAAAAACTTTTGCAGTATTCTTCGAGTATAATAGTTGTTCTTTTGCTTCTAAGTATTCTTTCAATGATTTGGTAGATTGCAATAGCTTGTACTAGATTTCAGATTTTCATAGCTCAATGAAATTGTTGACTGTTATCTACGTTGAGTTGATTAAAGTCTACTTTTCTCATATACACTCATTTATAGCACCTGTTAAAGTTTTTGTATTCTAGCCTTTTTCTTCATCTCCTTGCTCTTTTCAATATACTTCAAGAAAGATTGCATAATTGTGCACAAAACGGTGACTTTATTGTCTTCAGTACTCATTTCCTTATTGGAGGCTGACGTGAAAATCTGCTTACGAAGTCTCACCTAAAGTTCTGAACTTGTTTACTGCTTCTTTTAAGTGATTAAGGAAAAAAGACCCTTATCGAATGTACAATTAGGAACATACATACTAGTTTGTGATGTACTAAATTATATCTGGTACACAATTTAAGCTCTGGAGATGTTCCAAGAGTCGATGCCAGTTTCCTGTGAGACCTCATCTGACGCTGAAACTCTTATCTATGTTTGTTTCATCATAATTTGCTCTTTTCATATCTGACAACATACAGCCGACTTACTTCACAGTTGGTTCATAGTTTTGACGCCTAGCTTCACAGCTCTTGCAAAATCATGCAATTAGATTACTTCTGAAATTGTGTCAAACATGTTTTCCTTGCCAAATCAGTTTCCAGAATATTATTTTTCATGAGCACTTTAGATTAATTGGCTTGTAAATATTGAAGAGACTTTATTTGTTACATTTGATGCAGACCAGTCTTATGTACAAGCTTCACCAGATTTTTGTTGGGAGGAGCAAATTCCGATTAACCATATTTCCGGCTTCTGTGGATACTAGATTGATTGTGGCTTTGACAGTAATATTCTTGAATTCATGAATATGGTTCAACTAATATTCCATTAACGTTCAAACTTTATTGAAGTTGTGTCTACGCCTAATTTCTATGTTGTTTTCCCTTTTTTTGCTTGTGATATTAAAAGCATGCGTGCTTTCTTCTTCTTGTTATTAATTTTATGCTTTCCCTTGTTTGCATTAGTTCAAGCTTGTTGGAAGTAGTCTCTATGAACTTGCAACTATTAGTTTGCTCCAAGCTTTTCATATTTTATAGGAATTAAGAATTTTCAATGATGTGAATTTTTAATGGTTTTTATTGAATTGAAACACAAGATAATTCAATTCAGGTTGTACCGTCTAAAAATTAGCGATCCCGAGCCCGATTAGGTCTAGACATCCTAAAATTCGACCAGGTCAAGCTAAAAATTAGACATATGACTTGAGTCTAGTTCGAGTTCGATAAAGTTTGGGCAACTTGAAACTTGATTGGCTCAAATTTAACTCGATTATTTTTTATATAATATTTAAAAAATAATATCATTTTTGCCTAAAATGGTATTATTTATTTTAAAATTTATGAGTTTTGGGTCAAGTCAGATTGGATAACCAAAACTAGCCCAAAGTTTGATTGAAGTAAGCTGGGTTTAATTGCCAAGCCTATCTATTTACAATAAAAATATATGTTTATTATATAAAATTGCCTGAGTTATTTGGTGTAATCAATCTTCTTAGGCTGAGGTAGCCAAGTTCCAAAAACTATAATGTTTAAATTACAGGAAGTCAAATTGCACAAGTCGTTATTATTGTTTTATTTTAAAAATAACTAATCTAGATAATGTCAAAATTATAATATATTTATACATTATATAATAACAAAAACAGTAAAATTGTAATTAAAATTTTATAAATTGTAAAATGTAACATCTAAATTTTATTACTACAGTTTCTCAAATAATTATTAAAAATAAGAATAAAATATAAACAATTCAATATCATATCTAAATTAATCAAATATTACTAATATAACAATTCAACTTAATTCTTAAACTAAATCGCACTAATTAAATTTAACTTATATAAATAATTTAAAATAATTTTAATAAATTATTAATTTAAATAAAATTTAATTTGAATTTAAAATGAGATAAATTATATAATAAATAATATCTAATTAGTCCATATATATATATAATATTTTTATTTTTATTTTTATCTAAAAATTATTTTTAAAAATTATTTTTTTAAAAAAAAGAAAGACTTTTTAAAAATTCATACAAGGTAGTTACTTCAATGTCCGAAATTTATTTACGGAACTCAAATAATTCAGGCATGAATTTGGCCGACCCATATCATTCGTCGAATGACGCATCGGGCCTTAACACCAAATTACGTGGCGGTCTCTAACTCGCGACTCCACTTGACTATAGTAGTCTCTTCTGTACGCAGAACCTAACCTTCTCCACCGTTAAGCTTTGATCACCGCGGAGAAGAGGATACGAAATTAGGGTTTGTTTTGTACAGTTAGGGTTTAGGTTTTTTGAAGAAGAACCAGCAGGAAAACGTCGTGTCATTGCGGTAACGAGGGCTACCAAGAATGGGGAGACCGAAGGGAGAAGGTGGCAGGAGCAAGTCACGACCTTCAAGCAGCAGGTTAGCGTCTATGTCCTTAAATTCTCCCTGTTTTTTTATTTTTGTTTAATGTTTCAATTTCAACGATTGAAAATGGAAATTGATCTCGGCGTTAACTTGTGAGATGTTTTGTGTTGTATAGCCTCGCCGCTTCTTTGTTGCCATCGGGTTCTGTGGCCACCGCTGGGTTCGGTGGCTACGTGGGTGGCTCCCGGATTGAGACATCTCTCGCTCGCGAAGAATCCGCTCCCTTCTTGGTGAACCTGCATGATAATTTCCCCTGATTTTCTGATTTTTAATTGATAATTTAGTTATTATTGTAACTACTGCTACTACTAAATTGGAGTATTATAAGTGGCACAAGACTGTGCGATGGATTATGGAGCTTTCTTACTCATTGGGTGCTGTCTTTTGGTTTTTGGAAATTTTAGGACATAGACAGTGAAGTGGCGCAGCATTTGAAGAGGTTGGCCAGGAAGGATCCTGTCACCAAGGTTTATTCTTTCTTTTTTTATTGTTCTGATCTTTAGTTAGTTACAAGTACTTAAATAGGTTGTGGTTGTTTGTTTCTAATTCTCTTTAAGGCCTTTTAACAGCTTAAAGCTCTCCAATCTTTATCTCTTCTGTTCAAGGAAAAGCCTGCAAAGGACATAGTGCTAATTATTCCTCAGTGGGTATGCTCCATATGTTTTATCTTGTGCTTTCAAGTCTTTCTACAAACGTTGGGAGATGTATATGCGTTGTATTAAGCATAGAAAAGATTGACAAAGGGAGGGCTTTTAGTATTGCGTAATATTGTAGACATAGGTCATCTCTAATCTTTCCTGTCTTATAATTTCTATGATACTTACAGCAGGGGTTATTAATTTGGTTAATGATAGTGCTTGAATCAGGAAGAAACAAAACTAGGATGATGAACTGAAAAACAAAATCAGGGACTTGATGCGCCAAAAAACGTGTCATTATTTATACTCTATTTTTGTTTATCTCAAGAGATTCATAAATTGTCATTTACAAGGTTTATGGGTTGTCAGTTTTCATATCTTTAGTTTAAACTTCTTTAAGGTCATGTATCTTTAAGTATAGAATTCATTGAGATTCGTTTTGTATTAGATACAGAATCTAACTTCCAGATGTATTTAGAGGCAAAGAACATTCAAACTGAACTTAGCCTCCATTATTCATTGTTTCTGGTAGAAAATGACTTCACATGGACGTAACAATTGGAGCTTCTGTGTTGGTTCATTTTTTGAAATTATTCTTCAGACTTGTTTAGGACTTGACTATCATTGTTATGGCATGTTATGTACAATCTCATTAAATAATTAACCTGCTGCCTTTTCTATGTAAATTATACAAATTTCTTCTTTAATTCATTTATCGATTTTTGATTCCCTTTTCAGGCCTTTGAGTACAGAAGGCTATTATTGGACTATAACAGAGATGTTCGCCGAGCCACTCATGAAACGATGACCAATCTTGTAATGTCTGTTGGGTATGATAATTTTTTCTCTATCAAAATAAACTTTTTTAATTCAACATTGTCAAAACATAATGCCCTCGAAATACAACCAAATGACAATCTTGAGTTGTAAGTTGACAAGAAAAACTATTGCTAAAGCCTTTAGTCTACTAGCTATTTTGCAGCTTGTTAGTTTGTTTTGGCTTTTATTTTCTCCGATTCTTGTTCTTATTATTATTGAATTCATAAACTTTATTGTTGCTACATTCATAGTGGAAAATATGTTATGCAGAAGAGATTTAGCTCCACATCTGAAATCTTTGATGGGTCCTTGGTGGTTTACTCAGTTCGATCCAGTTTCTGAAATTGCTCTAGTTGCAAAGCAATCATTACAGGTGCCATTACTCTTTAGCATTGGGGATTTTGCTATTTATCACCTAACACAATAGATTGAGTTCTGAGGGACTGAATATAGTTGCTGTTTGTTTGTTGTGAGGGTGGAATGAAGATAAGGCATTGAAGCTTTAATTGAATTTTTGTTTCAACTTAACTTCATCTACGCTAACTTGAATAACCTGTAATTTTTGCTTAATATGCAAATGTCTGGAAACTAAATTGCTTATGGGAGAAACTTCATGAAAATTAAACAATTGAGTTGATCGAGAGTTATATAATCTAGAGCCAATCTTCTTGATTGCTTCCTGTGGAATGCCCTTTGTTGCTTAAAACTCCCCTACTACCTTCATCTCATCATCATCATCATTATACCCCAAAGTTCCGCAGTGAAACGGGGCCTTGGGGAGAGGGGGGTCTGATAGTACGCAGACTTATCTCTACATAATAAAGAGACTGTTTTCAGTAGACTCACATGCATATGTGACAAGATAATAATGATGTAAGTTAAAAGAGTAAATACGTAAAAAAATTGGCAATATATATATATATATATATATGTATGTATGTATATGCTTGTCTCGTTGCTAATTGCGCTAGGAGTCTTCACTGAACGACCCTGAGGATACGACAATCCTATGGTTTTATATGTCCATCGCAGGAATCTTTCCCCTTACACCTGAAAACTTACAACCCGCAAAGGCATAAATGAAATTGGGTCGGACTTCCTATGCGGTAAGGATGAGGCGCGAGGAATCTAAAGTGTGTCGTTTACCCTTATCCTATCACGTCAGATTTTCCTAATTCTAGCCACTGCCTCAGTGAGGGTCAATTCTGACATATCTTTCTTGATCAGTTCCCTCCAGTTCTTATAAGACCTTCCTTTTCTCCTCTTGTAGTCATTAAGGGTTATTTTCTCACAGCGTCGTATCGGAGCATCAGAGGGCATCCTGTGCACATGCCTAACCTCCTAAGCCTTTTCTCTCTCAACTTGTCAGCAATACTAGCCACCTGTAGTCTGTCTCTCACTACCATATTCCGTACCCTATCGCTTTTGGTAATGTCACACATCCACCTAAGCATACTCATTTCTGCTACCAACAACTGTCGTGTATGTTTACGTTTAGTAGACCAGCACTCTGCACCATATAACACGATTGGCTGAATCACCATTCTATAGAACCTCCCTTTGAGTTTTAAAGGGACCTTTTTATCACATAAAACACCTGATGCATTCCGCCATTTGACCCACTCAGGTCTAATAGGATGTACTATATTGTTATCGATACTATGAAAAACTGTGAAAAATAATTTAGAAGTGCTTAATTCTATAGGTATTGTTACACAATTTAGCATTTTAATGCTTCTATTCAATGAATTTTGTGTGTAATTGTCTACTTGTGAATATAGTAACGGTCATGTATATTTTGTGTTCAACAGGCAGCATTTCCATCACAGGAGAAAAGATTAGATGCTCTCATTTTATGTGCATCTGAAATCTTTGTGTATTTGGAAGAAAATCTGAAGCTTACACCAGAAGGTATGTCAGACAAGACAGCTCCTTCAGATGAGCTGGAAGAGATGCATCGGCAGGTCTGTTGTGGTTGAGTAATTATGGCCAATTTGCAAAAGTGTACTTCATAGTTAATAATTTCTAGTTCCATTGAGGGAAAACACACCTAACTTAACTGTTATCACACTGAGTTATTATCCAGTGTCTTAAAAAATGTGTCCAATCTTCTATATATTAAAGAATGACGGTTTCAAACTACCAATTACTCTTTTACTGACTTAGAGGAGAGATTTTTTTTTTTTTTGGAAAAGGTTGGATTATAACGTGTAAAATCATGGAAATGAAGAGAGGTTAAACTTTGCTATTGTTTTGTCGCCAGAGATAACAGAAAGAGTAGCTGGGTATCGTAGTTGGCAACAGTCCCTATTCTTCTTCTTAAGAATTTCTGTGGTTTAAGGGCAAGATTTTTTTTTTATACCTTTTGCTTCATGTAGATGCTTGCACTTGTTGTCTCTTTTATTTTAATTTTCATAATTTTTTTACCTATAGTTACATGTATGACAAAGTTCTCTTGAACCATTACCCATATTTAATTTGGAATTCACCCTGTAACTTTTAGCATTTTTATCATTTTCCAGTTGTCTGCCACTGAAATATGTTGGATGGATTAGAGTCATTTTAAGGATGACTTTTATTTTCTGTTTCTTTCTAACAAATTGATAATCTTTTTCAAATTTGTTTGAAGAATCCTTGGTTTTATTGGTTACGGATGGATTGTACCATTCTTTTGGCAGTTTTGGCTGTCATTGCTGAGTGTGGCTTAGGCGTTAGTTATATATGGCCCTGTTGGAGCAGTTATGGCTAATTGCTGTCTGAGAAGTAGATAGATTGCCCCCAAGTTTCTTTCTCTCTTGACAAGATTTAGCTGTTTTGAATCTGCAGAAAAATCATCTATGTAGTTACTCTTGTAAAACATGCCCTATAAGAAGACATACGATAGATCCTTTTCATGTATTTTGGACTTCAAATTTCAGTTATTAGCATTGAGTATATCTTAACTTCTGGAAATATTCATATTATAACTGACAGAATCCCTTAATTTTGATCCTACCATGCCACAAAAGTATCACACTAAATAATACAGTCCAGTCTTTGTTTTTTCATGACCTTTTTGGAGCCACTCGCAATATTTTGTATAGTAAGCTTTTTGTTTATCTGATGAAGTCCCCATTTCTGATTATTTCTTTGTTTTTAGGTGATATCCTCATCATTACTGGCATTGTCAACTCTTCTTGATGTTTTGATACAACCTCAGAGGCCTGGTTTTGATAAGATAGCTGCAGAACCAAAGAATGCTTCTAAAGCTAGGACGACTGCTGTTTCTTTTGCTGAAAAATTATTCTCGTCTCCTAAATATTTTATTGATTTTCTAAAGTCCCAAAGCCGTGCAATCCGGTCAGCTACGTTTTCTGTGTTAAAGAGCTTTATTAAAAGCATTCCTCATGCTTTCGATGAGGGGACTATCAAAATAGTTGCTACTGCCGTCCTTGGTGCTTTTCAGGAAAAAGATCCTGCTTGCCATTCATCAATGTGGGAGGCAGTATTATTATTTTCAAAACAATTTCCTGAGAGTTGGAATTTACTGAATGTTCAGAAAGTTGTACTTGGTCGGTTATGGAATTTTCTTAAGAATGGGTGCTTTGGGTCTCAGCAGATCTCATATCCAGCTTTAATTTTATTTCTAAACATCATTCCCCCAAAAACAGTTGCAGTGGAGAAGTTTTTTCATGATTTTTTCCATAATCTATGGGAAGGAAGGAACCTGGCATATTCAGCAAGTGCTGATTATCTAGCTCTCTTTCAGGCCTTTAAGGAGTGCTTTCTTTGGGGACTACGGAACGCATCTAGGTGCTCAGTTCTTCTCTTCAACAATCTCTTATTTTGTATTCAGTTGCTTTCATATTTCTTTCTGGCTGTCTGGTTTCCTAATTAGCTTTCTTGGTGCCAGATATTTTGATGATCTGGATTCAATCCATCAATTTCAATTTACTCTTGTTCAAAGTATCCTCGTGAAGCTTTTATGGAAAGAATACCTATTTTCCATCTACTTGAGGAATTCTGAAAAAGAGCCCTTCGAAACCTCTGGTGATTACTCAAATTACAGATTACAACAAAAGACAGTAACGTCTATGAATGTGAAGTACTCTATGGGTTTTGTACAAGAGCTGGGAAAGTGTATCATTGGAATGCTTTCTGGAATTAATTCGATTGACATTAATCTGCTCTCTAATGTATGTGTGGCGTTCAAGGATGACATCGTAGGTTTCTTTCAGCAAAGTGAGAACTCAGAAAGAAGTACTGAGATAGAACAACTAATTAGACTTTTGCCATTATTAGAACAACATGCAGCACAAACAGGTGAAATGTGGCCTGTGGATTATCTCATTGGACCAGTCTTGGCTGAGTCTTTCCCATTAATAAGATCTACTGTAAGTTACTTCAACTATTTGTACTATGAACACCATTATTTTTTATTTAAAATCAGCCTCATAATAGGCTACTACTGAATTTGTTAGTTATTTTGGTGAAAGAAGATAATTGAGATTTTTGGTTGGTTGGAGGTAGTTGCATTGGGAAATGTAAATATTGAGAAATGTTCTCTTGTTTATGTGTCCTTAGCCTCAGCTTTAGGGTAAATTGGAGTTGGAAAAATGTTTAAGGATTATATGCACTTAGATTAATTGTACTGGAGTTAAGATTTTGAGTACTTGCGGCCTTTATTAAAGTAGTTAACTTGTATCTATTTGATTTCAGGATAACCCAGATGGCGTGAGACTTCTGTCAGTTGCAGTTACATTATTTGGAGCACGCAAGATTGTCCATAATCTTTCAATCTCTAATGAAGAACATCCCTTTTCTCTTCCCAAGAACGGAGATAAAGAATTGAATGCCGAGAATTTCAGTCAAGTATTTAAACAGACATTTGTTCCGTGGTGTTTGATTGGATATAATTGCTCTACCAGCTCTAGACTTGACCTGTTGCTTGCATTGCTTGATGATGATGAATGTTTCGCCGAGCAGTGGTGTACAGTTATATCCTTTGCCACTGCTCAAGAAAGTTCTAGAGGTCAGGATGAGTCCCGAGAATTTGACCACTTAATTCCTTTGGCAATGCTTCTAGAGAAAGTAAGAGTTGAAATTAATAGGAGGAAAGTGACAAAAGATTCTAATGGTGAACACTGGTCTAACGCAGAACATTGGCATTGCCAGCCTCTTGAAACAGTTTCTATTGCCTGTTTATCTTTCCCGTCCAGAACTGCTGCTCAGCTTCTATGGTATGTGGTTGGAGTGTTTTTAGTGATTAAATTCTAGAGGAAAGTAATTAGAACAATTGTATTATGGAAGCATTTACATTAGATGGAGTTTATCCATGTAAGAACATATAACCAACATTTTGATGCTCATATTGGAAGTTTTGATTTAAGTTAATTATGTGGTTCAAGTTTCCATGGTGTAGGAAGTATATTGTGTTTTATTAGAGAACTTAATTTGCAAGTTTATATCGTTGGTAATTCCTCGGTTGTTCTGTTTGCCACCATAGGCTTGCTATGGGCGGTCTTAAGGTTGGGTCTCTCTTGTTGCTTGTTTCACTTTTTCTGCTTCTTGATCAAGTGTTTCTAGAAATTTTTTTGAAGTGTTTGTGCTTGGCAATATGTTCTATTTGCATGCAAAAGATGTCTTGACACTCCTTGGGGTCTAACATTATTACCCGTAGCGTGCTAAAAGTTCACTTATCTTTCAGTAGTGATTACATAGCTTGGTTGGTTGTCTGATCTTTTTACTGCATGAATTAATATGTTTTTGCATCTGAACTGAATGGGAATTACTTATGCATATATAATATCCTAGTTCCTATACCAGAAAGGGCTAAGTTGGCTTTAGCTTTTTGTTCTGATTTCTTGGTTGTGATAACTTTTAATGTCTGAATATGCAGTGCTGTTTTTGGTGATTCAAAAGAAGGAGATCAATTTTCTTTTGTGTCCAGAAAGACAACAGTTCTGATATTTAAAGAGGTTTTCAAAATGTTGCTTGGTTTTATTTATGAATCCTCCTTAAGTTCGGTCAGGGATTCAGGTTCTTTGTTATTTGATGGACCAAGCCCCTTCACTGCAAACAGCAACAGCTCTGTCACCATAGCTGAGATGGCTCAGTTTGCTCTTGAAGTACTTGGCCGTAGCATATTTTCCTTAAACACACTCAGTGAGGATACTGTGCTGGTTTCAGGTATCCTGGCTTCAGTATTTATTATAGACTGGGAGTATAGCATGACGACAATAGATAATATGCTTGATGAAGAATCAGAGGGACAAGTAAAGGGTAGGTTAAATTTTGGTGAATCTTTACATGGTTTCCGTTGTACAATAACTGAAGAATTCTGGAAGGGTCTCAACATTGAAAATCGGAAGAGGTTGGGGAGTATCTTAGTTAATTTCATTAGGTCTGTTATCTTCAAGGATCCTAAACTTAATGCAAATAAGATCACAGTTTTGTGCTGTTCATGGATGCTTGATATTCTAGCATGTCTGTGTCATGATCAAAACGAGGAGCAGAATCTATTGGACCGACTACTAAGCAAGGATGATGGGTGGCCATCATGGATCGTTCCTGATTTCAACACCTTAAACAGTTCTGCCACTATATTTTCTGAAGACGTTTCTGTTGCTGGATGTGTGAGTGACTATCTGTTTATTATTTCCTTTATCATTTGTTAATTTGGATTCTGGTGCTGCATCTTGTTTCAGATTATTCTTGTTTTCTGTGCTCCATTTGTCTCCTTGCTTTTCGTTTCTAGCCTTAATTCTGCCTACAACTAGAAAGTCAATTTGGGCTGCACCCTGAGCACGAACATTTTAGGCTAACTTGTTCGTGTAATAGTTATGGATAGTTCGGGAGCTACGGTACAAAGTTACTTTCATCCCAATTTTATAACAAACTTTGTGCAATTCATGGAAGCTTCTTCATGAAATTATGACAGAGAAGGGATCATCCATGTTTTCATTTGTGCTTTAACATAGTAAAGAAGGTTCGTGAAGTTAGGGGGTAAAACTTTATGACCTGTTGTCTTGGTAGTAGGAACAACTGTCAGATCAGTCAATTTTAGGTCAAATGAGAAATGTAAAATGTTCAATAGCAATGTGTGACATCTAAACCTTTCCATAATAAATATGCCCATGTAGCACATTGGTAGAGAAAAGAACACAAACAAATAGATTGAAAGCGATGAGCGTAACTTTCAGATTGATTACAGAATCGGTGATTGTTTTCCTCACCCAATATCCAATACAACTCAATTAATAACAAGAGCCAAGAACAAGAAAACAAAGAAGACAAAGACCGAAAAATTTCAGAATAATCCGTGCGAGAGGAATTACGCCCAATAAAATCAATACTTCCTTTTCTCCTAACTGTCATAAGCGCCCTCCTTATATACCTCTTGGAACCTTCTCTCCATATCACCCTTCTTGTCCTTTTGTCCTTGTTGTCCAATAACGGAATGCTGTCCTTTTCCCTCGGCACCTTTATTTCTTCTAAAGTAAACTTGAAATGGTCTTGGGCCTGCTTCTTCGTTTCTATCACTGCCACCCGCTTGAGAAGCAACCTTGTCCCCAAGGTTGAAATAAGGAAATTGACCCACCAAGTCAGACTCATCTAGCCAAGTAGCCTCATCAGGAGTTTGGCCTCGCCACTGCACAAGGACCTGTTTGACAGAGTGGCCTGATGTCTGACTATAGCGGCGTTGAATAATCTTTTCAGGCTCGATGAGTGGCCCTTCTTCCACTACAAGAGTATCTGGTAAGTTAGGCAGCACTGGGTGATTTCCAATGACTCGTTTCAGTTGTGACACATGAAACACCGGGTGAATACGACAAGTCGAGGGAAGCTGTAATTTATAAGCCACTGCACCAATTTTCCCCAACACCTCAAATGGCCCATAGTACCTTGCTGCCAACTTAGAACAGATTCGAGAACTTACTGAATTTTGGCGATGGGGACGAAGTTTAAGAAAAACCTTTTCTCCCACAGAGAATTGAACATCTCTCCTATGACGGTTTGCATATTTGATCATCAACTGTTGAGCCCGGTGGAGATTGAACTGAAGTTGCTTGAGGACCTCGTCACGGTTTTGAAGGTTTTGGGCTACAGATTCAGCCCGTGTTTCACCCGGCAAATAGCATTGCAGAACTGGAGGTGATCTTCCATAAACGACTTCGAATGGGCTCTTCTTTATGGCGCTTTGGAAGCTCGTATTATACCAATATTCAGCCCAACATAACCACTTGGCCCAATATTTTGGTTGTTCCGAAGAGAAACATCTCAAATATGATTCTAAACAACGATTTAGTACCTCTGTCTGGCCATCCGTTTGTGGATGGTAGGCGGTGCTGAATTTGAGTTGCGTTCCCTGCAACCGAAATAACTCGCTCCAGAAAGTGCTCAAGAATAGAGGATCCCTGTCACTGATTACCGTTTTAGGAATTCCATGCAAACGGACCACTTCTCTAGTAAAAACTTCAGCCATTGATTTTGCTGTAAACGGATGTCGCAATGGGAGGAAGTGGCCATACTTGGAAAAACGATCCACAATAACAAAGATACAATCTACACCTTGAGATCTAGGTAGCCCTGTAATAAAGTCAAGAGAAATGTCCTCCCAAATATGTGTAGGAATAGGCAATGGTTGTAGAAGTCCTGCAGGTGATTGTGCCTCATATTTATTACGTTGACAGATTAAGCATGCTGCCACAAATTTCTGAACTGTTCCCATCATCCCCTTCTAGTAGAAATTTGCAGCAATTCGTCGATAAGTACGATAAGCCCCAGAGTGTCCGCCTGTTGGAGTAGCATGAAATTCAGAAATCAATTTAGGGACCCAAGAGGAAGTAGATGGAATTGCCAATCGCCCTTTGTAATACAGTCGATTATGAATTAAAGAGAAATTGGGATGTTCTCTAGTTCCCCTTTGTAAATCCTGTATAACAGAACCCAAGAATGCATTTGCATGAACCTCTTGAGCAATCACAGCCCAGTCCGCCCAAAGTGGTCCAGACAAAACCGAAATTTCAGATTCCTCTTCACGTCGGGAAAGAGCATCAGCTGCTCTATTGGTGCGGCCTGGTTTGTTTTCGATCAGAAAATTATAGCCCAACAACTTTGAGAGCCAATACTGTTGGGCAGGCGTAGTAGCTTGCTGCTCCAACAAATGTTTTAAACTCCTTTGGTCTGTTCGAATAATAAAACGTCGGCCCATTAAATAGGGGCGCCAATGTTGGATAGCAAGAACCAAAGCCATAAGTTCATTTTCATAAGCGGGCGACTGCGCTCTTCGGATAGGGCTTTACTAAAAAGGCAATCGACTTGTTTTGTTGCATAAGTCTGACTCCTATCCTCGTTCTCGAAGCATCGCATTCCACTATAAATTGTTGGGTGAAGTTGGGCATGGCAAGCACTGGTGAAGAAATTATAGCTTGTTTCAATTTGTCGAAAGAGTGTTGAGCCTCAAGAGACCAAGAAAATGGATGCTGGGCTTCTTTTCGAAGAAGAGCTGTGAGGGGTTGAGCTAGCTGACCATAGTTTCTGATAAAGTGACGGTAATAACCCGTCAACCCCAAAAACCCTCTCACTGCTTTCACAGATTTAGGTGTAGGCCATCTTATAATGGCAGAAACTTTAGAGGGATCCATCTCGACACCATTAGCTGATATAACGTGACCCAAATATTCAACAGATTGTTTCCCAAATAAGCACTTCCTTCTATTGAGATGCAACTGGTTCTGGCGAAGTAACTCTAGCACAGTGCGCAAGTGAGACAAATGGGTTGTCCAATCTCCGCTATATACTAATATATCATCGAAGAAGACCAAGACAAATTTCCGAAGGAATTGACGAAAAATATCATTCATTACTGCTTGAAAAGTGGCTGGAGCATTCATTAGGCCAAATGGCATAACAAGAAATTCGTAGTGGCCTAAATGTGTTCGAAAAGCTGTCTTGTGTATATCAGGAGTAGCCACTCGAATCTGATGATAGCCTGATTTTAAATCAAGCTTAGTAAAGTATTGAGCACCATGAAGCTCATCTAGCAGCTCTTGAATCACCGGGATAGGATACTTGTTGGGTATGGTAGCTTGGTTTAATTGACGGTAGTCTACACAAAAACGCCAACTTCCATCTTTCTTTTTGACCAACAATACCGGGCTAGAAAATGGGCTACTACTCTGGCGAATTATACCAGCAGAAAGCATCTCAGTAACCAGCCTTTCTATTTCATCTTTTTGTATGTGTCCATAGCGGTAAGGGCGAACGCTAATTGGACCAACACCAGGCTGCAGAGGAATCTGATGGTCAGCTTGACGGTGGGGCGGCAAAGACGGAACATCCATAAAAATATCACCAAATTCAGCTAGGAGGGCTTGAATAGAGTTCTGTTGTTCAGGGGAGAGGTTGTCCTTCTCATTCAAGAATGCACCATTTGTCTCAATACCCCATAGAAGAGCTGAAAATTCCACTTCCGTTATCTTACGCAGAGCCTGTAAAGATGTAGGAATCCTGCTGAGAGAGGGGTCTCCTCGTAATAAAACTAGTTCTTTGTGCGAATGGAATTGCATTGTCATCTTGCCCCAATTAACGCGTACGTCACCCAGAGTTTCCAGCCAAGCAACTCCCAAAATAACATCAACCCCACTGAGAGGAAAAACATAGCAATCCACTGTAATATTGAAGTTACCCAAACCCAAATTCAAGCCGGCACAAAACCCAGAGGTGCGCACCTTGTGCCCATTGCCCAAGCGAACTGAAAAAGGGTCGGTAGGGGTGACCTCCATAGATAAACGTTCCACTAAAAGATTGGAGATGAAGTTGTGGCTGGCCCCACTATCCACCATGATAATTACGCTGTGCCCCGCAATATCTCCTTGAAACTTCATGGTAAGAGGACGATGGATCCCCCAAATCGAATACATCGGTAACTCAAGTTCAGAAAAATGAGCCTCATCCAAATCTAGTGATAAGGCTTGATCATCAGTGCCTTCAAGTTCTGCCAGATTTCCTTCCTCGGATAAGAACTCATCTTCTCCTCCAATTAACGCTCTAAAGGATTTGCTAGGGCACTCGTGTAATGGAGAATAGGGTTGCTTACATCGAAAACAGAGCCCTTTTGCCCGTAAGTCTTGGTATTCTTGATGAGAGTAATGTCGAGTGCCTCGTTGTCGTGTTTGAAGTGGTGGTGGTTTTTGTTGTGGTGGTGCAGGTAACGCCGGAAGGGTTGATGGGCGATGGAGAGATTCTGGTGTTTTATTTGGAGGTTTGGGGAGAAAGGTTTCACGTTTTTGGGTTTGAAAGGGAAAAGATGCGGGTCGATAATGGGTGGTTCCTGTAGACTTAGGCCCCAGCGCATGGTGGGTCATCCCTGTCGCATCATTGGGATTATAACGATAAGGGGGTTTCGATCTGGTAGAGTGCAAGAGTTCTCTTTCAATTTCCCTTGTTAATTTCATAGTGCGATAAAGATCTATGGTATCATGAGAACGGAGTCGCACTCGTATTTCCTCCTTTAACCCGTTAAGAAAATACCCCAAACATTGTGAATCTGTCATATCAGGTACATGTGTCGCTCTAGCCACAAAATCATCAATATACTCAGCAACAGTACCCATTTGTTTCACTGCTGCAAGGTATTCGTATGGATTTTCAGAGATATCACCACCATAACGTTGAACTAGTTCAGTCTTCAATTGCTCCCAAGTTAGAGTTGGGTTCCGTTGGCGTAACCACCGAAGCCAATGAAGAGGCGCTCCGTCCATACTCACTAGTGCCAAGGAGACCCTGAGCTCATCTTGGGTATTGTGGATTTCAAAGTATTGTTCGGCTCTCGCCATCCAACCCACAGGATCGGTACCATCAAAGGTGGGCATGTCAACCCTTTTTGGAACAAGCGCTGTGTTATCAAAATGAAGAGTGTGAGTAGGAGGTCTGACAGTAGAGGTGTTGCCCAATGGTGGAGTGGGAGTTGAGTGGGTGGAGGTATCAATGCTATCGGCAACAGCCTTCCCTTTCACCAAGGAGGAAATCATATTTTCCAACCTGGTAAATCTCTGCTCCTGTTCCAGACGTAATGCTAGGATTGCTTCTTCCATGGTGGTCATTTTTGTTTGCGCTTGTGTCATGTTCCTCTCTACCTCTTCGACACGTCCCTCCATTCTTGTTTTTGGCATCCGGCAGGTCAGACCAATTTGGTAGAGAAAAGAACACAAACAAATAGATTGAAAGCAGTAGACGTAACTTTCGTATTGATTCTGTAACTGTTGATTGTTTTCCTCACCCAATATCCAATACAACTCAATTAATAACAAGAGCCAAGAACAAGAAAACAAAGAAGACAGAGACTGAAAACAGCCCCCAGGAATAATCCCGTGCAGAGGAATTCTGCCCAATAAAATCAATACTTCCTTTTCTCCTAACTGTCATAAGCAGCCCTCCTTATATACCTCTTGGAACCTTCTCTCCATATCACCCCTTGCTGTCCTTTTGTCCTTGTTGTCCAATAATGGAATGCTGTCCTTTTCCCTCGGCACCTTTATTTCTTCTAAAGTAAACTTGAAATGGTCTTGGGCCTGCTTCTTCGTTTCTATCACACATACATCAAAATCCGTTGTCCAGAGGACAGTTTTGGGTATTCATTGTGTGGGATTCTTAAGTTCTGCCATTGAATTTCTTCTGCCTGTTGAAAATGGTACGTTTGATACTTTTGTGATGCTAAATTTAGGGACTACATTGAATATTATCATCAAGAATTAACTTGAAGTAATGACTCACAAATTGCAATTAAATTCCAAGTGCAGGCATCTGGAAACCTCAAGCTTGTTTCAGTGATTGACAAGCTAATCTCAAAGATTGGGATCGAGAGAATTATTGCTGGTATTGCTGAACAAGGTGCTTCTCTGCCAGATGACCTGACAAATGAAATTTTCTCTTCTCGACCCTGGCTTGCAGCTGAAATATTATGTTCATGGAAATGGCCTGGTGGAAGTGCTATTGGTTCTTTCTTGCCCCAACTGGTTGTCTTTGCTAAGAAAGAGATTTATTCTTTCAAAGAAAGCTTCCTAGATTCTGTCTTTAACATCTTACTTAATGGTGCACTTGTTCATGGAGAATGTAATACGAGAAGTCCATTTGTTCTATGTCCTGCTTTGGGTGAGGGATTGGAAAGCATTGAAGACCCATTCTTGAGAGGTCTTCTATCTCTTCTTATAACTTTGTTGAAAGACAATATATGGGATGCAGTAAAAGCTGA
This sequence comes from Erythroxylum novogranatense, assembly GCA_029891385.1. Lineage (NCBI taxonomy): Eukaryota > Viridiplantae > Streptophyta > Magnoliopsida > Malpighiales > Erythroxylaceae > Erythroxylum > Erythroxylum novogranatense. Next base: position 9,273,637 of record CM057234.1, read on the forward strand.
GGAGATCTTTAAAATGCTCACTGATAAGCTTTACATAGGTGAAGCAATAAGTCAGAACTGTTTGAGAATTCTTCCTCCGATTATCTATATTCTTGTCCAAACAATATGCCAGAAAAGCTCCACATCTGGTGAATCTACTGTAGATAGGGAACTTGATTATTTGGGAGGAAATCTTATACAAGATACTGTTGAGCGATGGCTGCAAAGAATTCTGTCATTCCCACCTTTAGTTATATGGCAAGCAGGGCAAGGTACCGACATGCTTTGTGTGCAACAATTATTCTGCATTTATAGTGTTATCCTCTTAATTTAGACAATCATATTATCAGAATTGAAACTGAATCAACTGCAGACCTGGTCGTTTTAGGCTTTTTTATTTCTTTCTTTCCCCTTTGGGCATGCCACTCTGCGTTACTGTTGAACAGACTTGATTGGTTTTTTTCATTTCCCTTCTCATTTTGACTTATGTACATATGCTTTGGTTGGAGGTGGGACAGGCTGCCGAGTTCTATTTGGGTTCAGATAGCATTGAGCATCCTCTGCTTTGTCACCCTCTTTATCTTATAGGGATCTTTTGTTATCCTTCATATTTAATGGTACGTTTGTTCCTCCACTTATGATCGTGCTTCTGTATTGACTTTTTGTTTCTTTGTCGTAACAGAGATGGAAGAGTGGTTCTGGCTGGTTGCTACGTGTTATCCCATGAGTGCATCAAGTGGAACAAGATCAGTGAAACTTGAGAGAAGTATAAGCCATGAAGAGAAAGAACTCATTCTTGAGTTATTCCGAAAGCAAAGACAAATTGCTTGTGCATCAGTGACAACTAGTCAGTTGATGCTGTCAAAGTTGATGGTAATTTCTGTTGGTTATTGCTGGAAAGAATTTGTTGAGGAAGATTGGGAGTTTTTTTTCGCACAGTCGAGGTCTTGGATTCAGTCAACTGTTGTAGTAATGGAGGAATTCACAGAGAACGTGAATGATACTATTAGCAGCAGCTCTGCTTCTGGAAGTTTTGAAATTCATAAGATCCTAGAGCAGAATGTTTTGACCTCAGACCTTTCTGTCCTTGTTGCTATCAATGCCTTAGTCTCATTTTCGTCGCTTAGTGGAGTTATGGGGTTCGAGGAATCAGCTGTTATTGATGTGGCGCCTCAAGGAAGAGGGAGATGGGATTCAACGAGAGATCGAATACTAGAAGGCATTCTTCGCTTGTTCTTTTGCACAGGCATTGCTGAAGCCATAGCAAGCTCCTATGGTCATGAAGCAGCATCTCTTGTGGCCACATCTCGCCTTGATAATCAGTATTTCTGGGAGTTGGTTGCTTCACATGTTATTCAGTCACCACCACGTTGTAGAGATAGAGCCATTAAATCAGTTGAATTTTGGGGTTTAAGTAAAGGGGCGACCAGCTCTTTGTATGCAGTTCTGTTTTCCTCAGTTCCAATTCCATCATTACAGTTTGCTGCTTATGTTATTCTCTCATCTGAACCATTTTCCCAGTGGGCTATCTTTGAAGAAGAAGCTACAGGTTCTTTGAATAATAATAGTCGTGGTGACAAGGAGACTTGTGATCTTGAATTGCCATCAGAAAAAAATGTCCATTTGAAGGAGGAATTGTTGGGAATGATCGAAAAGTTACCTCATGAGATTCTTGAAATGGATTTTGTGGCAAGAGAGCAGGTGAATATACCTGATTAGTACTGGTACATATTTATGCTTTATATGTTGCAGCCTTCTTTTTCTAATGTCAATGTCCTCAAATTCTCAGGTGAATGTCTTTCTTGCTTGGTCGTTGTTGCTATCACACTTATGGTCATTGCCATCATTATCACCCGAAAGGGAGCGATTGGTCCAGTATGTGCAAGATTCTACTGGCCCACTAATATTAGATTGCATCTTACAACATATTCCTTTAGAATCATGCATGGTACATGTTTCAAAAAAGAAAGATATGGCGCTTCTAGATGGCGTGCCAGAAGCTGCTAGTGCAGCAACACGTGCCATCAAAACAGGCTCATTGTTGTTTGCTGTGGAATCTCTTTGGCCTATTGATTTGCAAAAGATGTCTTCTCTTGCTGGAGCATTATTTGGTTTGATGCTTCAAGTTCTTCCTGCTTATGTTCGAGAGTGGTTCACCGAAATACGTGACCGTTCCAAATCATCTCAAATTGAGTCATTTACAAGGATGTGGTGCAGCCCTCCTCTGATCGTGAATGAACTCTCTCAGGTTTGTTTAAACTGGAAATATTTATCGAATTGGTGCTTTCACTTGTATATATTGTACTTCTTAATGGCAATTGCCATGTTCCAGTATCCCTGATCCCCAGATCCTGATTTTCACTTGGACATGAAATTAAATGCTTCTCATTGTATTGCAATCGAGTTGCTATTGGAAGTTTGTGTGAACCATCTTTCTGGCACCCATATTTGTTTGAGTCAATTATAGACATCATAACTCTTGGTAGTTTTACCCTTTCAGTCAGTGATTATAAGAGTGCTAAAGCAAAACCAGCTTGGCGTTCTTTGTAGTGATTGTATTGAAGCAGTGACATTTTGTTCTTGATGCAGATAAAAAATGCCAATTTTGCTGATGAGAACTTTTCAGTGAGTGTTAGCAAGTCAGCAAATGAGGTTGTTGCTACATATATGAAGGATGAGACTGGAATGGATTTGGTTATTCGTCTTCCTGTGTCTTACCCTTTACGTGCTGTGGATGTTGAATGTATGAGAAGCCTAGGCATCAGTGAGGTGAAGCAAAGGAAATGGCTGATGTCAATGATGATGTTTGTCCGAAATCAGGTATTTGCTACATATGTATGTTTTTAAAGTGATTGTTATCCTGGTTAAGGTGGTACTGGTCCTGGATTATGAGCTTCTAGCTTGTCTTGTGAATGTGGAAGGTTGACGAAAAATGATTACACTGCAAAGAATTCGTGGAATGAGAAGTAGGATGTTGAAGGGGAAAAGAAATGAGGATAAAATATCGAAACTGGAACTGGAATATTTGTGAAGAATGAGGATAAACTAACACATCATTGTAGGTTTCCCAACAAAGATGCATTTAATTCTTGGAAGATGTTTAAAAATTTTCAGAAGATTCAGCAATTAATTAGCCATATGAGAAACCATTCAACTCAAAAACTTGAGCTGTTGAGTGAGGCTCATAAGTGAATAAGCCATTTATAGCAAATAAATCAAATTATAGATTTGCATTCCAATTAAAAGTAAATAAAAATAACTAGCAGAACTGTGATGTTCAATTAGGAAGATCGACAAATCAAGATTCTTATACTTGATCTATCTTCTCCCTTTTCTTAATGTGATAAAAAGGAAAAGGTTAGAAAGTAGTGGTGGTTACATGTTTCACCAAGCCTTATTTATGAACTAATCATGCTTGGACAACATTAATTTGGATGAAGTGGCGTGAAAGCATGATATGAATTGAGAATATCTGTTTGAAGATTTTTAGAAGTGATGATTCTTCTCTTATGTAGAATGGGGCGTTGGCTGAAGCCATTCGAATATGGAAGAGCAATTTTGACAAGGAATTTGAAGGTGTTGAGGAATGCCCCATATGCTATAGTGTCATCCATACTTCAAACCATAGCCTTCCTCGTCTTGCCTGCAGGACTTGCAAGCACAAGTTCCATTCTGCCTGCCTATACAAGTGGTTCTCAACCTCTCACAAATCATCATGCCCGTTATGCCAATCTCCATTCTGATACACTTCAACGATCAACATGGTCCATCCTGAAGCCTTAAAGTCACAGCAGCAACTACAGTGCAGAACTTTAAGAGGGTACCCATTGCCATAGCCTCAGTTGCTCGCTGGAGCATATTGTCGTGACTAAGGTCCTTGGCTGTGTGATCATTGGCCAAATCGATGACAATACAATGCACACTGGTGATGCAACATTTTGCCTAGCTGATTGGAGGCAATGACACACAAGCCCTAAACTCCCAACGAGACTCTAGAAGGCAATAGGACTGAAGATTTATGGTACATGAAATTTGGAAGCAAAAAGTCGATATGACAATGCTATGTAATCTATGTAATCAATAGTTAGTATGTTCATAAAATTTTGGTGATAATTTTCTGTTGCTTACTGGCGTTAATAAATAGTTCTGAAATTTTTGTCCTGAATCAATCATTTTCAGGGTTCATTATGCTTCATTTGATCATGTTTCCTTCCGGATCCATATTTGTAAGAGATGTAACCGCCTATGATATTAAAATCTGCTTGGAAAATGTCTCAAGTTGTTGAGAAACTTGATTCAAGTATTACAGGCGATGAAGTTAACTGGGATTAGAATGCTTTGAATGGTTATCCATGAGTGCACATATGTCAACTTGATCTTCATTTGAAAGTATTATGAAATGGAACAGCTATAACATGTGTTAATAATACAGAGTGCATACTAGTGCTACAAGAATTCTCTGTTCTAGAAAGTCTACATCCATGAAAATGCTATCGATTTGTTCTAGCACCAAAACTGCCTGCATCATCACGATGAGGATAAAAGATTGCAATTTTCCAATCCTAAATCGAGTAAAGAAAGTAATTTGCCAAATCAGTATTTGGGATTCTTGAAGAACATCAAGGTGCAACGCGGATGAGAAGCACAGGACCACAGAACACGTGAACTCAACTGGTGAAACAAAGAAGTCATCTTGAAAAGGTCATCGGATAAGAGGAACTAAGGACCTCATTTCTGCTCCGTTTCCATTGCACAAATAGTATACTTTCTTCCATTTGTCCTCTGAAAATGCTTCATGACGTATTAGCCTTTGTCTGCCACAAAATTAACATTGAGATGTGAACAAATATCAATGCCCTACGTTATCCTTATTTAAAAACTGGGACATTACACCCATACCTCAGGTAATAATGGGAGACGGCATCTGCTTCATCTAAACTGTAGCGAGGTAAATTGACACGAGCATCTGCAGGAACATCAGGCAAGTCTTGACGCAACTTGCCAACTGCTGTTGAATGAGAAAAAGCACCCACCATCATCTCGTTATGCATCATAGACCTAAAAGCATTTACCTGCGGAAGATGAAAAACATCAGATATGCTGCATATGAACTGACTTCCATCAAGGTTGCATTATTAGCAAAATAAACAACTGAATTATGAGTGAGGAGCAGGGAATCAAATCTCTCCTTAGAAGATAAGAAAGTGCATTAATTCAACCAATGATGCAAATAATTATGTTATCATGCAGACAATTGACACAATGACAAGAATGAACTATGATGCAGAATTTGAAGCTAACCATTGCAAGTTCTCTAGCATGGATTGGTCGGCAAGATTTCATGGTTACCGGCTCCTCGTGCTTGCTGAATGTAAACCAGCTATTATACTGGACAGATAAAAGCTTGGAGTAAATCAAGGGATATTTCAAAACAAAAACAACAGGACCCTAAATTATAGCATGTTCCAACTGCTAAATATGCAATACAAGTATTTAAATTGAAGCAAAACTATTACTTGGTCAATTGCAATAAGCACAGGTACATCTTTCACAAGTGACAACTCCTTCCTCAAGCGAACAAGGACTCCAACAGCTGCTTGTGTGTACTTGATTCCTATTTGGATGAGGTCATATAAAGTTGAACCTTCAGGCACTGGCATGCATTCCACTCCTTTCATCAATCCAACACCAGCACCTTCTCCCAGCGGAACAGGATCAACTATATGGCATTGTAATTGCATCAAACGGGGCTCGTTGTATTTCAAAAAGTCCTGGGTTGAAATATACATCATAAATAAACACAATCCCATGTGTGAATATTCTTAATGTCATTGCATATATGTTAGTAAAAGGACTGTTGTAAGATACTCCTACATAGTATAATGGACAAGGAAACCAAGCAAATCAGGATTTTTTTTTTTGTCATTATATTTATTTCTCCATTTGGTTGATTGAAATGGAACCAATTCATCTGTGAACCAGAATTGGGATTACAACTTCCAGAAACATATGAGTAGAGTATAATCACTTAATATCAATTACTAATTCATAAATGTACAGCATAATATAAATGCAAAATGAAAGAGGATACAAAGATTAATTCATAAATGAACGGCATAATATAAATGCCAAAATGAAAGAGGATACAAAGATTGGATAACTTCTTGAGGGAAACAATAACCCATTGAATCATGCAATTCTCAAATTGCTTAGAGTTAAAAGAAAGAGCTCAATATTCTTGCCTTAAGAACGTTAAAAGCCTGATCTGGTGTATCCCATAGACCTGTTTGTGGATTCCTATAGAAATATCCTCCATGTGTCCATTCTCGTCCTTGGGGCACATATAAAACTAACCAACCTTCCTCACGAGCCCAGTGAACAAACATGGCAAGTGTAATACTCTTTCCACAGCCGACAGGACCATCCAACACAATTTGTTTTCTAACTTTTACACCTAGAAACATTAAACTGATGAGAAACCAGAAAATCACTAAGCACCACTTGCAGTGACAACAATAAAGATCCAAGCAAGATATCATGTTATTAATGATAAAGTAAACAATGCAAATGCCTAACTGCACTAAAATGTAGGATATCAGTATAGGGAGCCGTAACAACCATCATCAATCCAAGAAGTTGAATAAATATGTGAAATAACCCCCGTAATGATATTATCCTATCCAACAGTAGTTTCTATCCATTTTACCCTCCAAACCTTAATCCACTATCCCAATCCAATGCCCGATACCCACTCCTAATAGAGAACAGGCATAATAACGATAAGACCAAAAGAAGAGGCAACCTAAAACATTCAGCTTCATTTCAGCATTTTCATGATTCAGTTTTGAGCATTCACATTCCATCAGCTATCACTATTATCACTAGAAGTTATAAAAACATCTCATATGGCTCCTCTTTATGTGCATAATGAAGAATTATACATAGAATATTATCTACGCACAGGAATTTATAATCATAAAACCAAAATTAAAGAAAGGAAAATTTAGAAACTAAAGTTTTGAAACCAGACCTTTACTATCAGAAGACAATAGAGAAGGATCAACTATGCGCTTGAAATTGTCACGAAGATCCAAGAAACTCTTTCGAACAAGCAGAGCACTCCGCATTGATTCCTCAAACTCCACCACCATTCCCTTAGGCAGACCCTCAGGCAATGCAGCTTTCAAATCTTTTTCACTTCAATCCAAAATCAAAATTTTAACGACAAAAAGGTGAAAGTGCGAATCAGCAATCAGCATATGAATACAGTTAGGAAAAATATTCATTCTAACTTAAAAAGATCAAGCCTTACACCTGAATTTGAAGTAAGAACAAGTGTCCTTTTTAGTAAGCAGTGACAGCGACGGAGTAGAAGTGAACAAAGGAAGTCCATTAGGCCCCACATCAAGAGATGGGCGTTTCTCGTCTTCGACAAGGTGGCGCCGCCGCGAAACTCTATCATCGAAGAACAGTGGGTTATCGAGTTCATCGGCCGTCGTTACGGCGGAATGTTCACCGGCGGAAGCGGTACCGTTGTTGGATTTCTTGTCAGGCTTCTTCTTTGCTTTGAGGTCCGATGATTTCGCAGACTTTGTAGAATAGCAGAACAGCTGATGATGCTGTTCAAATAACGAGAAAGAGCTTAAAGGGTTTGTTCTGAGGATCCATTGAGGACTTGTTTGATGGGTTCTCCGCATTGCCCCTCTGAAAACGAACTTTAGCATCTCTCTGCGTAGTGTTAAGGTTTTGGGTTCTGCTTTTTAAGGTTTCTCTTTGGTGTTTGAGGATTTGGGTCTGTACATCTGTTCTGTTTTGAACAAAAACGAAACTTCTTCCTGCCTTTGTTATTACGACCCTCCATTCCTTCAAAATTACAAAAGAACCACATTTCAACATCTGCTTTAAGCTGTGCCGTTTTAGACACTACGAGTCGTTTGTTGTCCAGAAAACTCCCTACTTGTCACTCTTCTTCTGTGCCGTTTGTCTGCCTTCTCCGAACAATCGTCGCCTGAGCCTTGGCCGGAGTCTTTTGCTGCTTCTTCACTTTCTTCAACCGTTGGTCGCTATCAAAAGTGATGCTGAAGCAGTCGTTAAAGAATCCAAATTTTGGGGTTTTTCGCTTTCTCTCTCGTCCCCATTTCCATAATACACAGGTACCTTAAGTACTATTCCATCGTAACAATAGCCCCCATCAATATTACAGTTTCAGTTCATGACCCATTAAATGTTCACGTGGATTCTTGTTTTGAGTGTTTAATAGTTCGTTTTAATTTTTGACTTTGGCAGAGAGAAATGCATAGTAGAAACAGGAAGGCAATGGAGTACATAGCCAAAGGGTGGAATGCTTTGACGGAAGTGGACAGGGTCATTGATTACTGTGAACGCAACGACAAGCGCCTTATTCCTCTTCTCAGAGTTTGTTTCTTGTCCTCTACATCTTATATACATGTGTCTGTGCGTTCGGTGCTTGTTGGTTGACAGAAGGAAGAATTTAAAGTATCGCTCTTAGTTGCTAGTATGCTTGAAATTGAAAAATAAACAAAATCCATGGGCTGGATGTCCTCCGTTAGCAAACAGTGGTTTATTGCTTTTTGAAGTTGGGCGTTGAATCCATTCTTATTTTTCCCTTTTGTTTATGGGCTTCACATCAGACAGCAAAGGAGAACTTTGAGTTGGCCTTGGAGGCTGACAATTCGAATACCCATGCCAGATATTGGTTGTCCAGATTACATTTGAAATACCATGTTCCTGGAGCTTGCAAAGCTGTGTGAGTTAACCTGGAGCTGATCCTTTTTTCATTTTGATTTTCTTGTTCCATTTTAACATTATATATGTGTTGTGGGTTATGCATACTTCTGAATCTTACTAGGTGGATCTCAACTCTGGTTGATCAATGAGATATTTTCTTCTCTGTATTCTCATTGAAATACTCTTTTACTTTTAGAACTAGATATAGATCAGTTTGGTTCTATGGAGGCATTTTTAGGTTACGAGTTCTATCAACTGATATTTACAGCTCTTAGATCCAGAGAGCAATTGTGAATTCCGGATGCTGGATTATCTTCTGTACCTTTTGAAATGGCCAAAGGCAATATATAGATCGTATACTTGTTTTCATGGATTCTGTTTATTTTTCTTTGTTTTATCTTGCTGTCACAGCATGCATAACTATTTTTCTGCTATCGATAATACTGGATACAGCTAGCATTGATGCTGTTTTCATTTCCTCTTTTCATTGGACAGAGGAGCTGCATTGTTAGTGGAAGCTGCAGATATGGGTGACCCTGATGCACAGTATGAATTAGGTTGTCGACTGAGGGTTGATGTGAGAATTGCTAACACTTTGACCTCTGCAAGTTGTTGAGCTGCTTTTGCATTCAACTACTCTTAACATGCCCTGTTCACCATCTTCTTATTTGCAAGTCATGAAGCTTGCATCAAAAGAGATGCTTACAAGTCATGAAGCTTGAAAATTTACCGTGAACTCTGAGCTTGACATTATATATCAGGGCCAATCTAAACAGCTTAAGTTATATGCATCTGGAAGCTGCAATGATTTAGACTACCTTTAACCTAGCTTTCCCACATTTTCACTAACAACATTATTAGCTTGAAATTTCCAACTATTTTATGCTACTGCTGTTTGTTATGTTCTTGCAGTTTAATTTTGTTTATCCTGTCTTTGAATAGAATGACTATGTTCAGTCAGATCAACAAGCTTTTTATTATTTGGAGAAGGCTGTCGATCAGGTGTGTGTCTCTAGATAAAAAGTGTAATACTGATGGTTTGGAAGGATGGCCCTTCATTCTCACCTGGACATGCTACATTTTAGTTACATGCAGGTGCCCTTTACCTTCTCGGTGCTGTATATTTGACTGGGGATTGCGTGAAGAAGGATATTGCATCAGCTTTATGGTGTTTCCACAGAGCATCGGAGAAGGTAGTTGAAATCTGAAAGTTTCCCTTTGCTAAAGCAAGTGTGCTGTTGAACATGGGAATTAATGATCACGCCTGTGTCTACATTGGAAAAGAGTGTAAGGGGATACTAGCAGAAAATTATTGTAGATATGTAATAAATGGGTTCAAAGAATAGGCACAAGCAGATAGGCTTTTTGTTGAAAGCTGGACTCATGTTTGATATTTAGTGTTACTTCCAGACTGTTTCAGTGAAGCTTGTAGGTTTGTTCTTTCCAGGGTAGTTTACACGACTTACTTTCCAGTTCATCTTCCTATGGTGAAAACAAAGTTCAGTAAACTGACTAAGTTATAGTAATATATTCTACAATCATGGTGCTTTTCTTTAATGGTGTCTAGGAATATGCGATCTCAGTTCTGTTGTAGTTTTACTCGGTACTTTGTACAGAACAAACTAGAATGTGTGGTTAAAATTATAGGCTGATCTGTGTGAAAATCACACTAACTCTATGACAGAAAATTGATCCTTTCATTTTCTGATAAATGAAAAATCCATGTAGTTATGGCATTTATATCATAATGTTAGTTTGATTCTATTTATGAATTGTGTCCTTACTCTTAGGATTAGTGCAGGGACATGCAGGTGCAGCTGTAGCATATGGCTCTCTCCTTCTTAGAGGTTAAATGCCCCAGCCTTTTCTTTTCTTTTTTTGCTGTTACATTGAAATTTGAAGAATTCAAGTTCTTCTTCTCTTCAATTTTGATTCATGCTACAGGCTTATGTCTGCATAACATGCAACCAATTCAAAAATTAGAATGATGTGTGTCTCCGTGACGCTCACGTTCCAGTTTTCCACATGATGTGTGTCTCAGGTGCTCAAGTTCCAGAGGAAATAACAAGGTACAATTTGAAGAAGGGTTCATCTTCTAAAAAGGCAAAGAGTGTAGAAAGCGGGATGATGAATCCAGTGGAGATGGCAAAAAAGCAGTTCGAAGTTGCAGCAAAAGCTGGGTGCGATCTTGGATTTAAATGGTTGGAAAGACTTGATGAAGAGGAGAAACGACTGCTTGAGGAGAATAGCTAACTCAAGAAATACTTACTGAAAGAGTGAATGACCTGTATGTCTGAGATCAAATTCAACTTCAAAGATAGATTTGAACTTTTTCAGACAAAAATATAAAACTAACAATACTTGTTGCTGAAACGATTGTCATTGATGGTGTGTTAAGTAGTTCTGAATTATTATGAAACAATAAACGAATAGGCCTAGAAGGTAGTGGATTTGCTAGTGATGTTATACTGGATGTAAATGTAATAACCAGTACCTTCTATTTTCCAAGTATCAGTAGATTTCTCGCTAGACCTTGTATGTTTTTGGACCTCTGCAGACTTTGCGTTCAACATAATTTTTATTAGAATTTTGTTGTAAATTTCTTGCTAGAGTGCATGTCATTGCCATTCATTTAGATGAGCCTTGGATGATGAGGTCTTCCTTTTCTTTTCCTTGGGAACGAAAATGCCAAGTGTTTTGGTTGTGGGAGAAGCACTTGATAAATGAGGAAATGCCCCACCAGAAGATTTGAATAGCTTGCCGGGGAAAGGAAATCCTTGTTGGATCGTTAAGAAACCAGTGTTGATGTTCAAATCAAACTGGACATGCTATTTTCCTGAATAGTGAAGAATCCTGAACACTTTCTTCATCAATATGTGTTACTTTGATCGACCCTTTCAAAACTAGGCTAATCAATTATGTAAGAAGGCATTCTTTGTACAGAATTCTGTGCATGTTTCCTGTAGTCAACTTAACTAATCTCAGTTTGAAACATCAGATTGCTTCACTCTTTAGCTTTGAACCTTTTTTTTTTTTTTTTGGCTTACGAAGTGGTTTAGAAGGATCTTAATTATGAGAAGGTACTTTTAAGCCATCCACACTTAAACTAATATCTGCTTGAGCCAGATAGATCCCTTGTGGGAAGCAAAATTCTGACTCTAAATTTTAAATGATTACATATATGAGGACGATTCAAACTTACAATTTTACTTAAATCAAAAAAGGCCCTTATCAACTCAACTATGAGATTAGCTTAAGAACTCGCTTTCTTCCTTGCCAAGAAGTTCAGAGGCCGTGTCTCTGGAAGCATGCATTCGTCAATGATTAAAGAAAAGTTACAGCCACGGAAGAAAATTTGGAAAATCGTACGGACAACGGGCCATTTGCCCCATTTTGCAAGTTAGGGAAACACAGCCATCTTCTAGAATGATATTTAATAAATCATTTTGACTTTAGATTCCCGACACCCGATTGCTTTGGAAGTAAGCTAAGTTAACATTACCTCAAATACAGGCTTCATTAGAAATACCCATACATGTTGGTTAAAGTCGGCAATACTTGAGTAGAGGCACAAAGACGGCAATTATTTACATTTCTCCGTATGTATTTCAATTCTAGTTAACTCTTTACTAATGTTTTTTAAATTTAATAAAATAAGAAGTTTAAGATTTAAAACGTTCAACCGGTATTAATCCATCGTAATATCAGTTAAAGATTGAATAAGATTAAAGAGTTAAAATATGATTAAAAGAAATATGCATCCATCAAAATTTTGATATTTAATTAAAAATGTTAAATAAAAATTAATTGATTCATAGAAATTTATTAATTTATGAAAATTTACTAATTAAATAATGAATTGAACAATTTTTAAAACAAGAGTTATTAAAGTAAATCAAACCGAAAGATAAAATCAAATTAAAATGTTAAAATATTCAAAATTTTAAAGGTTGAATCGAAATCTTATAAATTTTTATAATGAAATTATGAGGTCATGTCTTTTGAATAACATGGAGAAATAAATAAGGATTTTGATATTGATTGTTAATATTATGTAAATTTAATGACACATAAATTTAAATAAATTAAAATGTTTATTTGAAATGAATTTTCTTTTCATTCACATTTAAAATCAAATTTAATTTTAATATGTTGTTTTCCATTAATTATTTGTCAAATTGAGAATGAAATGTAATTTTTAAAATATAATTTAAGCAATATTTATTATAGAGTAGAACTTGTACATCAGATATTCAGTTATACGTAACACAAATGTTACGAACCAAAAGGAGCAAGATCTGGATAAATGTACACACGTACAATGTACGTAAGTATCTTACCCAGTGTTTGGTTAGTGTCCTCAAGGGTGAGGACAGTGGACAAAGACAAAAAATCTTGTCCCAAACATTGTTTGGTTGATGTCTTCGAGAATGTTTGGACCGTCCGCAGAGACATGGATGAAAATTCAGTCCAAAAGAAAAATGCGGGACGGAGACGCAAATGCTTTGGACAAGATGAAGAAAATCGAAAATAACCTGCTTTTAGGCGAAGCGTGAAACCTATTCACGTCCCTGCGTTTAGTCGTCTTCTTCCTTGGCTTCTCCACGTCTTTGTCATCTGTCGCACCTCCTTGTTGAAGTCGCACCTCCTTCTTCGTTCTCCGTCGTCTGCGAAGCGGCGCCTCTTCTTCGACGATCGAGCCTCTGTTGTGGGTAAGAAGCTTTTGATCCCATCGTCTTTCTTTGTTGGCGGGGTTATGGGTTTAGTAGATGGGTTATGGGTTTAATGTCGTCCTTGCTTTACTTTTCTCCTTGGTTCCCTCTGCATCACCAACCCCCACCCAAAGCCCAGATTGTATCAAATGTAGGGTCTTGTTGTAGTTTTCGTGTTCTGAATTTGTTCAGGAGTAGTTAGCTTTCTAAGCTTCGTTATTGTTGTAGATGCCGTCTTTCCTGATTTTGGTCTGAATGTAGTCTCATTCTGGAGTACTTCTGATGAATTGGGAGGATGGTAAGAAAGAGGGATTTTGGTAGGGACTATCGGTAACCATGATAATCTGGCGACGTCATATGGTGTGTCTTATATGGTTTTGTCCTTTCTCAATCCTTTCCCTTGTCTATGTGAGGCATTTTGGTCCGCATTCTTGAACTCGGATATCTCATGCTTTAGCTTTTTTATCAACGTGAAGTGAATACATCTGCGTATGCAGGATGGAAAAGTAGCGTCTTGTTTATGTTGAGGACAAGATAATGTAGTCGTTACAAAGTTGTTCCAAGTGTTACTGAGCAGGAGTTGCAATTCCAATATCGTAACACCATACATTTACAACCACCGAGTTCTTTTCTTAATTTCCCTCTCCTTTGTGTAATTTGTTTGTTAGCTATGATGAAGATCAAGTTCATATATAAATTTTTACAATCTTCAGATACCTTTCACTTGGTCATCTGAATGCTTTATGAACTTTACATTCATAAACAATGCAAATGTTGTAACATGAATAGGCTTCAACTAGTTGAACATTTGTTGTTAATGCCTTTATATATAGGATTTATTTGTCTTAACAATTTAAATTTGATTTGTAATCTCATTTGTTTTGCTCTATTTAATCTATTGTGTTTGTGTGATTGTTATATCATTTGTTATTGCTACTAAGTTAAAATTCCAAAACTTTATGCACTCTCTTAAGTGTTCTTTGGAGAGGACATGGTGAGGTTTGTCATAAGTACTTATCGAGATAGACATGCTCATGCTAAATTTTGGTAAATATTTCTTAATGTTGCACTATTTGATGGCGGTGTATAAACCAACATTAACTAATTGGGATGACGTGAGATTGCAAACTCGGGCTTCCCAAACGCTAGATTTAAGGGTATCGGACCTTGGAAGAAGCGAAGCGCTTATACCGAGGATCAACATGTCTTGTGATCGTCAAACAACCAAATTCAAATTTACCCCAATCGAAGCCTAATGCACCCAACAAACTGCTCCCACCATCACCGCCAACAACGTCGGTTCAATCGATTGTCCCAACCGAACAACCAATCGTAATTGCAACATTGGAGGAACAAATGGCATGTACTCGTGACTTGTTACTAATTCTTTGTTGGGGTCATTTTGGGATTCATCATTAAGGAGATTCTAGCTAAATTTATGTAAATTATTATGTATTTGAATTTCTTGGTTGTCAAACTTATTTGAACCTATTATGTAATGTTCGGATGTTTTATGTAATTTGTTTGTCCTAACTAATGTTTATTATTATAATCATAATAAGAAGAAGAATCCGAGTAATTGCGTTTAATTACTAACTATTAATAATTAGTTTAATTTTATAAACTCATACTAACAAATAATAACGTTGCATGAATACTAATAATTATTCTTGTTATTTGATTACGTAATGTAGAATAAATCTCACTAATAATAACAATAATTAATCACAATAATAATATTACTTATGATAACATAACTAATTTTGTTAAACAAATATCATACTAAAATTAATAAGATTAACAAATAGAAGTCATAATAGGTATAATACTAATAATAATAATAATAATAATAATTAGATAAATTTGAATAATTATAAATTTTATTACATTACAAGTGGGTAATAGCATAATTAAATATTGTAATGTAAATAATTATACAATGATAACATAATAAATGAATTACAACAACTCTTCTTATTATACTACAAGGCGGTTTTGTCATTAACATTTTAACATTACATCACTCTACAACCAAACACATTTCCGTCACAAGGACAAGGACGATATTTTCATCGCATGCTCTGCAACCAAACATCTCACTGTCTTGATTCTTGTCCCGTCCAAATCAACTGTCTGTCTGTCGTCGTCTGTCAGGACCTGCTGCGCAGACACTATCCAAACGCAAGGTTAGTGTCAGCCACCGGTCAGTCAAATCGGACGGTTTTGACCTGGTCTTAAAATGAAAAATACAAATATTGTTTATTACTAAAAATATTGTTTAAAAATAACTATTTAATAAAAGAAAACATACATTTATGAAATTAGTATTACATTAAATAATAACGAAAAGATACCTTTAACTACAGTTTAAAATAATGATAATATTATACATAAAATCGAAAATAGAAAATAGAAAATTCAACGGTCAAACTTCTCCATGTCTCCTTCCTAGAACGTCCCCTGCAGTATCAAAACCTTGCCCAATACGGGACCTTCCCCTCTACTTCCCTCACTGCCATCAACAAAAACAACAAGACCCTCATCTTCTGTTGAAAAGCTTAACACTTTCTTCTTTACTCTCTCTCTCTCTATCTATGTCCATGGCCTCACCTTCTGGGAGCTTAGATACCTCTGCTAACTCACACCCACCACCTCAAAGTTTCAGTTTTTCCACAAACCCTGCTTTCATGGCCTCAGCTACGACCTCTTTCTCCGACCTCCTTGCCTTTGGTGATGTTGAACTCAAAAACAACATGGTATCTGGTAATAATCAGAGACTTGGACTGTCCGAACGAATTGCAGAGAGAAGTGGAAGTGGTGTTCCTAAGTTCAAGTCTATTCCTCCACCTTCTATTCCCATCTCTCCTCCTGCTGTTTCTCCTTCTACTTACTTTGCTATCCCACCTGGGTTAAGCCCTGCTGAGCTATTAGACTCTCCTGTCCTGTTGAATCCTTCTTATAACGTAAGTGGTTTTTATTTGTTGTAGATATGTACCTTTCAGGAAGGCATTTGAGAGAAAGCTGATTAGTTGTCTCATCTTTTTTGCTTTGGTTTGTATATTTTGGGAAACAGAAAGATTCTATTTTTAGGTGTCTTATGTTTGGATCGAAACCTTTGATTGATGGAGTTTCATTTGCTTCTGTTTTTTTTTTAACAGATTTTACCATCTCCAACAACTGGGACATATGCTGCTCAAGCTTTCAATTGGATGAGGGATTCTGATCAGAACCAACAAAGTCTCAAGCATGATAAAAAAATTACCTCTGATTTCTCTTTCCAGCAGCCTACTACCTCGTCAGCAATGTTGCGATCTTCACATATAGCACTGCAATCCGTAAGTGTACAAATTCTGGTGTAAATAGCCACTGAAGTTGTGTCCCACGTGATTTTCTGTATTCTATATTGTTCTGTTTCAACACCCCTTGAACTTTTTATTCTATTTTTTCTTGGCACAGCAACAACCATGGAGTTTCCAAGAACCTAGCAAGCAAGGTGATTTTTCCTCGGGAAAAAGTGTAATTAAGCACGAAAGGTCCTCCTCGATGCAGAGCTTCTCCCCTGAGATTTCTGCAATCCAAACGCACAGTCAAGCCAACGACGGTTTCCAATCTGATTATGGGAACCAGCAGCAGCAATATATGTCTGTTAGGGAGCAGAAGAGATCAGATGACGGATACAATTGGAGAAAATATGGTCAGAAACAAGTAAAAGGAAGTGAAAACCCAAGAAGCTACTACAAATGCACATATCCCAATTGCCCAACAAGGAAGAAAGTTGAGAGATCTTTAGATGGGCAGGTTACTGAAATAGTTTACAAGGGTAGTCACAACCATCCAAAGCCAAAGTCCACTAGGAGATCATCCTCATCAGCTTCTTCTCGTTATGCAATTCAAGCTCCTACTTCTTCGATGAATGAGATTCAAGATCAGTCATTTGCCTCTCATGGTAGTGGACAAATGGACTCTGTTGCAACACCTGAGAACTCTTCTATGTCAATAGGGGATGATGAGTTTGATTCACAAAAGAGCAAATCAGGAGGTGACGACTTTGATGAAGTTGAACCTGAGCCTAAAAGATGGTAGGTTCATCAATCGTAGCACGCGATGCTTTTCTGGTTTAATCAGCGCTACGGGTCTTAAATTATTGATTTGTTTGCATCAGGAAAACGGAGGGTGAGAATGAAGGGATGTCTGCACCAGGAAGCAGAACAGTGAGAGAGCCAAGAGTAGTGGTTCAAACCACCAGTGACATTGACATTCTTGATGATGGCTATAGATGGAGGAAATATGGGCAGAAAGTGGTGAAGGGAAATCCTAATCCAAGGTAAAAGCCACTTGCCTTTTCATCCTGCATTTCCTTTTTTCTTTCATGTAAGGTTCTATGAATAACACCTTACTTTCCCAACAAAACCATATTAAGGGGCTTTGCCAATGTCCCTCTTTCATTGATAGTGTTGCATGTATCATGATGGAATCCCAGTTCTAGATCTTCTGTTTCTTTTGGTCTTGTAGTTACGTAAGCATAGTTATACCTTATCCTCTAATCGTGGCAATAATTTATTACACTGTAGGAGTTACTACAAGTGTACATATATGGGATGTCCTGTTAGAAAACATGTTGAAAGAGCATCCCACGATTTGAGGGCAGTGATCACAACCTACGAAGGGAAGCACAACCATGATGTTCCAGCCGCTCGTGGCAGTGGCAGCCACTCTGTCAATAGGCCATTGCCTGAAAACAATAACAGTAACAGCACCGGTAAGAGCAATAGCTCCACAGCAGCCATGGCAATAAGGCCAGCAGCTATCCATCATCATTCTAACACTTCCATGGCTAACCCTCTTCAGAATATGAGGCCACCAACAACCTCTGAGGAGGAGACACCATTTACATTTGATATGCTCCTGAGCCCTGGGAGTTTTGGGTTCTCAGGACTTGGGAACCCACTGGATTCGTATGGGCGTCAATCTAGTACAGACAACGTTTCATACAGGGCCAAAGAAGAGCCAAGAGATGACATGTTGCTCCAACCATTAGGATGCTGAATACGCACCATTGCACTTGGATAGGAGCAGAAGAATAAAAAGGTCAAGGTTCATTAGATTAATTGAAATCAAATAGCATTGCCTTTGCTGTTTTTTTGTTGTTTGATGTAAATTACCTTGCAAGGAAAATTTGGTCTTGTATATTCCAAAATTTCTATTGTAAATGGTATATATATATAGATATTGACTACGTTGTTAATCATTAAGGGTTGATTTTTTCCAATTCAATTTTGTATAAACTCTTGTAATGCAATTATTATATGTTGATTCATTTATTGGATTCTAAATGAAGGTGAACTTTTTTTAGTTTTTTGGTGCATAAAGGTTTAATTAAAATCAACATTTTTTTTTCAGGTATTTAAAAACATGAATGACAGTTCATTTAGAAGTTTTGAGTTTAGTTCTTTTCTTAATTTCAAAAACAATATTGTTTTGACTATTGAACATGAAACGACGTTTTGGGTACTAGACAATCGGAGATTATAAAATTGGAAAATAATAGTTTGGGATGGTGAGTGTAAAAGGCACGCAGAGACTAACTCATGGAATGTCAAGGTTGAAAGAGTCAAAGAAGAGGTGCTGGGTTGCTTAGTGAACAAGTTAGTCAAAGTCAACTTCTAGACATATACGATCGTCTTTGTGGCCTTGGCCAACTGAAACTGACTGCTATTCGGGGACTCCGGCCGCTTTTAGCTTTTGTGTGGAAAATGTGAAGGGCAAAATGGATGAGACATAAAGGCCTAATCTTAGGAGGTAAGATCTTTTGTTTAGTATTATTCTGTTTTATTCTGTCCAATGAAATCTTAACTATTTATTTTGTAGGATAGGACCCACGCGTAATTTATACGAGACCCATATAAATAAATGGCTGAAATTTATTGGACAAAATAAGACATTATAATATTGGACAGAAAATCTGGACTCTAATCTTACATATAATGGGAAAGCGAAAGTAATAATATCGGAGATGGACGTTTGCTTGATGCACACGGCAGTCAGCCAATGGGTAATGGGTTTCCGTTTCCCACCAGCCCTAAACAACCCATGGCATGTGGAGCCATGAAGAAGAAGAGGAGGTTTGAATGGCGTCACAGTGATAGCTGTGTGGTCTCTTTAGTCTTTACACGGGGTGAAATGAAACTTGGAAGTATAAAAAAAGTGGGTTTGGTTAATTAGGTCAAGTAAAATAATTATTGAGTAAAACACTTTGGAGACAGCCTGTCTTCCTTTTGTTTTTCTAAGTCAATACGATTCATTAAGTCAGCTCTATTACATGGTGACAACAAGATGGCATCGTAGATATCAGTATTGGTCTCCTTGACCATTACGTTAAACACTTTAAACCTTGACGAAAGGCTCCACTGTACCACCAAAGGGCATTCAACGTCGTCAGGCATTGCGATTAGATCATCCGTACATATGATAAACTAATTAAGGAAGAGTAACTTCTGTTTTGTATTTTGTGCACTAAATTTGTCTAATATTATTGTATTTTATTGTATTCAATAAATCTCAGCAGTTTATTTATATGAGTTCTATATAAGTCCTGCGTAGATCTCGCGTGAATCTCACAAAATAAATGATTGAGATTTTGTGAGACAGAATAAGACAGGATAATATAGGACAGAAAATCTTGATTTTCAATAAATAAGCACGAGTAAGTACTTCTGACTTTGCTAAAATCTGCACGCAACTCACCGAGAATGGTGTCCAATTTAAACATAGAAAGTTAGTTTTATTTTATGTTTAAAACTCATAATTATAGCAAGAATCCCTCCTTGAATCGCCTTCAGATTGCAAACTAAGCTCCCACATGGATCGTGCAACAAATGGTATGGAGGCATGCAACTGCTCTATAAACCTCTAATCAAGGTGAGGACCATGAACGTACGTAAATTTCTTACTCTTTCTTCTCCATCTTCCCTTTCCTAAAAAAAGATCCCTGGGTTGTAATGTTTATTATTTCTGGTTTGAATGCCTCAAAATTTCATATATCAGATGAAGATAAAATGGCATCGTATGCCTTGGCTCATGTGTCAGCAATCATCTTCAATGTTGTCTTCTCATTTTCGTTATCTGCCATGTTGGTTCGAGCAAAGATCAATTATAATGAGAAAGACAAGGAAAGGAATCCAATCAAATCCTGTACTTATTGGAACATTTGTCGAATCAAGCCCCTTACATCCAATCATATATTCGTAATTCATCTCTCAGACTGCATGTCATAAAAGTAGGGGCACTTTTGATGGATGACGTACAGTTTTTGACAACAATAAGATAAATTTTCTTGCATATTCTAATTGATGTTGTAATTCATAAATTTGATGAAAATATAATACATTTTATCAATAATTTTATTTTATGTGATATTAATAAATTAATACTAAACTAAATTAAGAAAAAATAAAAATATGTAAAGTAAAGCACATTTGCAATTTAACTGAACTAAGAACCAAATTTTTTAAGGAAATAAAAGTTTTAAAGCAAATAATTATGATTCTACTTGTAACCTTAGTCGTTTAAATGAATTAAAATTCAATCATTGCATGATCATTTATACTTAAGAAATATTAAATATACTTGATAATTACTGACAAGAAATTTAGAAAGGTTAAAAAGCACTTTTGATAAATCAAATACTAAATTAAACTTTTGTAAAAAATTGTATTTTAATTTTAAAAAACTTTGAAAAGTTTTGAAAATTTTATTTTAAGAAGTTTGGTTGACTAATATAGAGATTTAGGCAATTAATACTAAGGTTTTAGATAAACTAGTTGATTAATATCTTTTAAAAATATGTATTGAGAGTTTGTGGCATGTTAGTCAATCAACGTATAAAATGGTTAACCAATATGTCTAAATGGTTGACTAATGTTGTTGTTACTAATTGTTGTAATAACTAGTTTTTGTTTTTAACAGTTATTTTTTGGTTATTGTGAGTATAAATAGGTCAAATACAAGTTATAAAAATAATCTTAAACATACTAGAGAGTTGCTAAGGCACTTTTGAAAAGCTAGAGAATGCACGTATTGCATAATACACATTGAGTTTTTATTCACTAGTGTTAGTAAGAGAAGTAGTTTTGACTTGTATAATTGTTGCAATTAGAAATTTTGCTTTAGATACATTTTTATGAAGGTTTTTATTAACCTTGAAAAAGATTTAGAAATAGTTCCTCTTCACTCTTGGCAAAAAAGATATTGTATAAAAGTTTTCTCTTCACCCATTAAAAAAGAAGGATAGTGAACTCCCAAATAGAGTTAGAATAGACATTTGGTCGAATCACTTTAAATTAGTTTTAATTATTTTGTGATTATTATATATCAATTTGTCATAATCACTCATAACAAGCAATTCGGCCTGAGGCCTGACTAGGTCGAGATAGGAGGCCTGAGCCTGAGCTTGACTTAGCTCGGTCTAAACTATGTTTTAATAAAAAATGAAAAAACGACACCATTTTCCCAAAACAATGTTGTTTTACTTATAAGTGTTGGACCTCGATCCTGGATAGCTAGAGCTTGACTTCGAACTTGAGCCCGAGACCAGTCTAAGGCCTAGGCAACCTTAGCCTAAACCAAACCCGAGGTTTGATCTTTTTTTCAAAAAATGGGCGAAAGCCCTGACTTGAGCCCCTGCCAATTGGGGCCTAGCTTTTTGACTTTGGGCCGAGCGTAAAGTCGGACCCAATTGCCATCTCTAATTCATTCATTAGCTTACAAACAAAGAAAAAGTGAATACACACAATACATGCATATAAATGGCATTTTTGACACAACCTGATCAATTAAGTCCAACTCTACGTCAATAATTAGGCTTAAGTTGATCAGATTTCAAGTCTGGTTTGGACATGATACTACAAGAAAAAGGGCATTTATTGACCAAAATTACCGATGGAGAATGTTAACAAATCGTTGGCAATTAAAATTAGCAACAGTATTCACCGACGAAAAAATACATCGTGAAATTGGCTATTAGTAAATTTGTCGACGGTAACTCTTATCCGTCAGTATATTTACCGATGAAAAAAATTGTTATCGTCGGTATATATACAAACAATTATGTCAATCCGTCGGTGAATCTACAATAAAAATGTAAACATTTTTCGACGATTTATCACAAACCGTCAGTAAATATGACTCAATATGAGTCAAATTTTTCGATGGTTTCTTTACCTTTCATAGGTAAATATAACTCACTTTACCAACGAAAACTAAAGTTCCGTTGGTAAGTACTATGAATATTTTGCGACAGTTTATCATAACCGTCGGTAATGATTCTATCATAAAGGTATTAAATTTTCTTTTTTTAAATCCCGACATTAAATTTTATTTCATAATCTTATTATTAATGCATAATTTCAACAGCTATAAATTATTTGTGTATAATTTTTGAATTGTTTATATATTTAATTTGATTAAACAAAAAATTAATTGATCATATAAATTAAAATTTTCTTTATTGATAATAAAAATATTAAATTGTACATAAATTGAAACCAAATAACTACAATAATTCTATTGTGCTAGTGAGCGCGGATGGTCTGAGTCTGTGGCCCTTCCCTTCAACTGCTTCATGCCATTTTGGGGCTTAGTCATATACTCCGTTGTCCGTTGCAACTAACTTGTCAATATCTACACTGTGCTCTCAAGTTGATGGATATGTTTCATTATCGGTCGTCTAGTTGATGCTGTTGTACTAGACGTAGAGGAGTACGAATAATATGTATTCGCAAATGAACCTAGTCCGAAGATCCTTTCACGAATGTCCCTACCACCCACTACATCAAAATATGTGTGACTATCATCAACAACTTGTGAACCCCGAGATTGTTGCTAAATTGTTTCTTGTGTTTGGTCCTATTAGGAGGCAATGCTTATATTAGTAAGTAATAATTATTAAGAATGAAACCCCGAGATTGTTGCTAAATTGTTTCTTGTGTTTGTTCCTATTAGGAGGCAATGCTTATATTAGTAAGTAATAATTATTAAGAATGAATATTAAAGCATAAATTTCACATACATTCAATTCTCTACATCGACTATTAACAAATGTCACACCATCATGTTTCTTAATGTGAGTATGCAAAAACAATTGACGGGGTGTAGGCCTTATACCCATAGACTTTTCTACTTAACAATAAAATGTTTTAAGTTAAACTAGAATTTATAAAAATTTCGGCAGAGTCTCCTCTATTTTAATGATATTACCCCCCGTTGAACAAAAAAAATAACTTAACACAATCATATATGACACTAGACATTTATACTATGATCATTATCGATAGTACACATATTTTGATCACAACATTCACACTTCAATTTAAACTGAAATACAGCAAAGTAAAAAATGAGAATATAAGTGTAATATTTAGATAGTTACAAGTCTCTTTGCATGCTCGAGGTGGGTTATTGATCCTCCCGTATGAACGGAAAGACTGTCTCACCCTAGGCCTCCACGTCTGTTGGTCGAGTTACGCTCTAAGATGAACATTGCCTCAGGTGATGTCCAGTACTCCTGCCAATGACTCTATATGCTCTCATAAATATAAGGCAGTCGTATACTAACCTTGTGTATCGTACCAATAAATTCGTGATAATGTGTACACGCTCGCTTCTCCCATGCACTATGTATGACTCCGTTGATACCATAATTTTAGTAAAATTTTTCTGAAATTAAAAGGAATAAATTTGATAACTTATAATCTAATAATATTTATGTAATTAATGTATACAAATTAATGAAAAAAGAAAATTATTTGCATATTGTATCTCAAACTCCTGAAAGTAAAATGTCTTTGTGACCTGAGAGATCTTCTTCCATACATAACTCTCAGGATCAATCCTCTTTTTAAATGTAAATGTCATATGTCTGGAATATGGTCCAGACGAAATCAACATAATATAAGAACAAACAAATTTATACCATTTGCAAAAATTTAAACCTATAACTTAATTATAAATATATATAGTATTTCATGCGATTTCACTTACAGGTTATTTACTATTTTTATATACTTTCTTCCATCAAGTCCCTCAGTTCCAGGTTGGCGATCATCTCGTTCATCAAATAGAGGGGTAGTGGATGATGTATGCGTGGTTGATGGTGAAGTATCGGGAGTAGCAAATGACGCTTCATCTGTAACTGTAGGCCTTGCAGGTGGAGGTGGTGATTCAGTTGCAACTGGAGACTGTGATGGCCCACTCTCAAAGTAAGTCCCTTCGAACATGTCTCTGAGCTTGGGCCACATTACATCACATTGTCTCTTTGGTCCCATTTTTCTACCTGAAATTCTTTGTTTATTGAAATTTGTAGAAATATAAGAATTTAAATTTGAATTCAATATTTTACACAATATATGTAAAAGAAAATAAGTCGATTTGTTGAATATCATATTGAAATACAAACTTTGAATTCAATTATGAGAATAATTGTTACAGTCATAGAACAATAATATAATTAGTTTAAAGTCGAGTTTAGTGTATTGCAGAGATAAATCACAATGATATAATTATTTTCTTGGATTCCAAGTGACACGAGAGTTGGTAAAGGTAAATGAGTCTCCGATGGCTGGATTCACGAGAAGGGTCCTAGCATATTCGAATGCACCAATGATAAACCAAAGTTCATACCACAAAAAAGTTTCACATCGTACAGGCGATTTCAATTAAAAATGCAGGAAGTTTAAATGGGAAGTTCAAACCACAAACAAATACTCAAATTAAACCAAGTTTACAAAAACGTAGTAAAAAATAAAATCACTTACTTCAACCAACATGCAGAAGAATCTTCCTAAAGTATGTGAAGGAAGATATTGATGACGGAGTTATAATGAAAGATATAAAAACTGATACAAATGTCATTAAAATATGTGAAAATTCATTATTGACATTGTCACACCATATACGAAAATGAATGTCATTTCAATACCTGCTAAAGCTTCTCTTCAATCTCCTTCAAATTATAAATACTGACAACAAATGAGTTCCTACAACAAATAACAAATTGGTTCATAGTTTAGAAAGCGGGATTGTCATGAAATATTATAATCAATCAAGGTCATTAGCTATACTGAAATAATTCAACCATCAGGTGTTATCCTCAATAATTTGCATAATTATAAGTGCCCTCAATAATAAGATCATCAGTTAATACTAAAGATCTCTTGTTTTAATTTAAAAACGATGATGTCACAATTTACGTCGACCCAATTGAAAATTTATCAGAGTTTTTCCTATAAAATGGACACCCCCCTTTTGAAAAAAGGATCAATCATGCAATAAAAATACTCTTCTATATCGACCAATAACCACAACTCAAATTGCCACAGTTCAAACTATATGTCTATAAGTTAACTTGGAGTTAATTGAAAAATGGAGATGAAGTGACAATAATTTTTGACAAGTAAAAGGTAAAAAAATTTATACTTGTGTTTTTGACTTATGTTCTTTATATATATATATATATATATGTTATTATATTCCATTTAAAGATAGATGTTTAACTTATGAATACTATTTATGATTGATTGTATAATAAACAAATTATATGAGTAATTGTAGTGAATATTAAATGTATGAATATTATTTTATAAATTAATGAATTCTTTATAATTATTTATTGTTTCAAGTCATATGATATCTCATCCAATTTAATTTTTTAAAATTGATATAATGATGCACTGATAAGTAGAGAGATTGATGTGTTAGTACATGATTATGACCTAGACTGTATCTCTTACAAATATGACATAGGACCCCCTATTTAAAGAGTCAAAACCTAATTTTTAGGTAGTTTTTCATCTTAAGTTTTCTAAGGATTCAAAGGAGCAATCATCTTTGTTTTTTCTTCTTGCTTGTTATGACCTTGTGTGACTTATTCTTTAGACTTAGTCAAAATAAATTGAATTGCCTTATGGCTCTCTTTAATTGCATTCGTACTCCATTTTTCTCATTTTTTTCATCCTTTGATTATTCAATTAATTCAAGCAGATCATTCATTCATGTAATCCTTTCGTTTAACTTAATCTTGCACATATTTCTTGATTTCATTATAATAAAGCTACTAATATCATATTGAAGTAAAATTATTAATAACAATCTATTTTTCAATAATTAAAACTAGATGTTAGAACCTTTCTTAGTCTAACATTACTGTTTCATATTGTACTTAATCGACATATTAGATGTGAGCCATTAACGATTAATGTTAGTTTACTAATTCAAAAGAACATTCAAGTTTTTATCATGAAAATATATTGCAACCTAAAGCAAATGAAATGGCACAAAATATGTCTTATCATTTAGACAAACATACGTTGCTCATTTAATTGTTGATATTAACATAGTATATCTTTTTTATTTTTTGTAAAAGGTAATATTATTAAGTAATTTTCTAATAATTTTTAATAGTTTATGCTAATTACAATAAATCACTTCATTCCTTCTTTTTCATTGAAAATAAAATATTGATATAGAAAATCGCTTAATTGGTAGCTTAATACTTCTAACACTTAATCAAATGAAAGAAAGAATCATTTGCATGTGTAACAATTATTAAAATTTTATTGTAAACTTGTCTTGGTAATTTAAATAAATTAAAACTTCAATCATTACATAACTATTTATATACAGAACATAAGGCAATAGTCCTTTCATAATCAAGATAAAACTTGTTTTGAAATTAAAAATTAATCTTCAAAGAACTTTAAAAATTTGGCCATATTTTTTAACTCAAATTTTAAAAGGGTGTGTTTTATCTATGAAAAGACTTAAAGAGTTGAAGTTTCCAACTCAAGTAGAGTAAGAGTAAGAAAGAATGAAGTTATTATTTATGTAACAATCATTGTAATTTTATTATACCTAATCTTGGTCATTTACATAAGTAAGGACTTAATCATTTGATAATCTTTTACATGTAGGGCATTATGTATAAAGGCCTTTATATATAAATCCTTTTAATTATCAAGAGGAAATTTTTAAGAATTTTAAAGAAAATCTAGTAATCTCCACACAAACTTGGGGGAACAATTGAAATGATTTCAAATCAATTTTTTTTATCAATGGAGTGAATTTTATCAAACACTTGGTATGCATTAACCGATTCATTCCTAATTCAAGACAAATTCTCAAAATTTTTCCATCATTTTCCAACAAATACACAGCCCATCATTAGCAATTAGTAATTAACAACCAAAACCAAAAACAAACTCCATATCAACCAAATAATTCAACCATGCACAGACCTCTCATCACACAGAGAATAGGAGAGGATGGACAAGAGGAGAATATCTTCAATTTGATGGCCGGAGAAGACGACGCCAGAGACACACGAGCTCCACAGCGACATTGCAGCTCCAGACGAAGACGATGGAAGACGGAGGCAGTAGATGGAGGAGGAAGACGAAGCAGCAGGTGCGTGGTAGAGGGGAGGGCTTCAGGCGTGGTTTTAAACATAACAAAAAATGATGTCATTTGATTTTAAACCAAAAGACGTCGTTTTGATTAAATTATAAATGTTTAAACCGTCAACCATAAATCCCAAACGATGTCGTTTTATTGATGAAGCGAAGATGTTTTTAAGTTTACCGAAATAATGTTATTTGGGTATTAACCAAATGATGACCTCTTATTGGTCAAGGTTTTAACATTTTAAGTTCACCTTTTCTTAGTGTTAAAAAGCCAACGACTGACAACGATTTTTACTGACGGAATTATCGACGATAGTATCCATCAATAAGCCATTTCGTTCGAATTTAACAATAGAAATTTCTACTGCTGCTAAACTAATATTTCCAAATGACATTATCGATGTCTATATTATTTTTATCGATAATTGCCTACGTTTTCTTTACCGTTAGTAAATTTTCGTTGCTAATTTAAACTTCTCTTGTAGTGTGAAGAAACTGACCTAACCAACTTGAAACGCTCGAATCTCGCCACCAAAATAACATCACTTTGTTGTCATTTTGGCTAATTAAACCAAAATGACGTTATTTTAGTAATGGTTTGAATTTGATTGAGATCTAGGTTGAAATGGGGCACCTTTAACTCGACCCAACTTGGTACATTGTCAAACCTATTTACTCCCCATCTTATGTGTCATTTAAGGGCCAATAGTATCAATCATATATATAAGCATAAAAATATGCATCATATTATGGGTGACTGGTTACATTTATATTTTATATTGTTTTTTTTGTTTTCTAATTTTATTTTTTAAAATAAAAATAACCATATGATTGGTTATTAATACTAATTAGAGATGGTAATATATTGAGCCTAGTTTGACCTAAGCAAACAATTCTAACAGGTGGTCTGAGCCCAATTAAAAATTCATTTAGGCTTGAGTCACTCAGATTACCCCAAAATAAACACTATAAGAAAAATAGAGTTTAGCAATGAACATTACTGATGAAAAATTTACACACTCAGTTGGTAAGCTAAGTTAGCGATAGAATTTATCAACAAACTAAGGCGTTGGAGAAACAACCATAGGTAATAATTTGCGACAAACACAGATTTTTCGTCGCTAATTTACCGATTGATATTTTGTATTACCATCGGTGAATATATTGAAGATTATTTTACGTTATTGGTAAATTTAGTGACAAAAAGATTATTTTGGTCAGTAAATTTACCAACGCACAAATCCTATCCATCAGTAAATTTACTGACAGAATTGGTTATTCCATCAGTAAGTTAACGACTAACATTATCGACAGTACTTAGTTGTCTGTCAGTAATTTGAATAGATTTTATCGACGAACTTTATTTTTTCATCGGTAAATTTACTAAAACTATTTTCTAATTTGTCCTTACATTTAATTTTATTTGATAATCTTATGGTTGATACATAATTTATACAGTTATCAGTTATTTGTTAATAATATTTTGATTTGTTTATATATTTAATTTGTTAAAACAAAAAGTTGCTTGATGATATAAAGTAAACACTATCTTAATTGATAATAAAAAATTATTTTGTACATAATAAGTATTTAATTCATACAAAATGACTACAAGTATACTATTCATTTGATGAACGCGGATGTTCTGACTGCTGTGATGAGGTGTTGCCCCTCCCTTTTAACTCATCCTCCTCATTACATAGCTGAGCTATGTACTCCATCGACTATTGTAATTGAGTTGCTAATGTCTGTATTGTGTTTCGAAGCCCATGAACTTCATTAGGTGTGGATTACCTACTAGATGTTGTTGTACTTGATGTAGAGGATTGCGAATAACATGTGTTCACAAATAAACCTAAGCCGAATATCCTTTCACGACGGTACCACCTACTACATGAAAATATATAAAAAAATAGGAATTCAATAACTTTTGAAATAAATATTTTTTATTTAGAATTCGATAACTAATCCGTTTTATTACATTGCTGAGAGGTTTATAATTTATCACTAACATAGTTACTGTTCGGAGTTTTTATTTACACATATATGTTATTTAATTGGTTTCATAATAATTTCCTTATATAGAAAACAAGGACCAGTGAGAGTTACTAACTATTTAATAGAGAGGTGCTATTCTCGAGGAAACTTTCTCTAATTATTTGCCCGATATCCACAAGCTCCCTCTTCTCAAGTTTATCCTCACACTTTCTCTCCTCCTATCTCTCTTTTTCTCAAGTTTGAATCTCATAAGTCCAAAGGGTTATGGATTTCTTTTTCCCTTTTGGCTTCCTCTTCTTCACATTTTCAATTCTGACATATGATCCTTCCATCTTCCCTTAATTTATAGCACTCAAATTCCTTTACAGTTGAGAGAATGGATAACCTTAAAGGTGCTTTAACGGTTTTCGGGAAAGTATCAGGACCATTCACCAAAGAGACCTTTGTGGTAGAAATCACATGTAATCCAACATATTCACCTCAGATGCAACAAATACAAGAATGCAAGAAGAATAAAGAATAGAAGCATGTGTTTGCTGGTGTATGAAGGAGTCGGAAATGGAGAGCTCGATGATGGACAAAGACAAAACTACTTAGACAAAAAGCCTCACTCACGTTACACCTTACAGCTGAAGTAAAAAGGTTAAGTGACTTAAGTCACTCCCACGTGGTTGACTATTCAACTCAGAAGTAACTCAACCAAAGCACTGTCGTATCATTTATTAATCAAGCTCAATATTACAAAACCCACTGAAGCACTTCAGAAGCATTTAAAATGGGCAGACATAGAGGGAGTCACTTAAAACCCACGTGACATGCACATGCTAATGGTCTGATTCAAGCAAGTTAATCCGAGAGCCTCATCCTTCATCTCCTTCAGTTATAAAAGTCCAAAGCAGTAGCATCAGACACGGAACATCAGTACATACGAAAATTTGCATTCTTCAATTTAAGTATTCATCTTTGAGAGTGAAATCAAGAGTGAAAATAAAAGGGTTTTGGGAGTGTGCTAGAATACTTACAGTGAGTATTGGGTGTAAACGATCTAGAAGGGGGGTTGAATGGATTTTTAAAGCTTTTTGTAATTTTCTACAACAAAATCAGAAGTCAATTCACACAAAAACAATTTAATCAAAATTAAATGAAAAGAGTAGAGAAGAAGAGCAAACACTGTTTTTATAGAGGTTCGGTATTAAGACCTACGTCCTCTACCTAAGCTCCCACTTAGGATTTTGCAAACCACTTAATTGCAGACTTTTTAGTTAAGTGTGAACTTCTTACAATACCACTTGATTTCCGGCTCAAGCAACCTTTACAATCGATTTGTTTTCCGGCACAAATCCTACCTCACATGTGACCTTTCACTAGTCACTCAAATTGTAAGAGAAATAAGATAAAGATTGAAGAACAAAGCTCAATACAATGGTGTAACAAGATAAGAACTATAATGAGCAATTTTGGAGCAATAGAAGAGTATTTTCACTTGTAGAATTTCAGTATCTTCTCCTTTGATCATCCACTCTTATATTTAGAAGAAAATAGCTGTTGGAACATATTCTAGCCGTTGCATAATTGATATGACCGTTCCTTGATATTATCCTTTCCATTTGTGGCTAATTGACTTTGTCAAAATCAGTTCGCTGTACTCATAAGTCGACTTGTTGAGAGAGAACGAAAGTTAGGGTTTGAGAAAGATGAGAGAGGGGTTTTCGAAAAGGAGGTTGATTTGAAGAGATAGAGAGTGGGTTTTGTGCTAAAGATGGTCGATTGAAGATGGGTAATGCGATTGGATGAGATTGAAAGCTGTAAGTAGACTTGGAGAAGATGAATCTCAGAGGTTTAGAGAGAGAGGGTGGTTAGGGAGTTTTATGCAAATCTCATTGTGACTGGTAGTAATGTTGATGATGGAGTTAATCTGAAATCCAAAATTAGCGAAAAGGAGATTTTTCTGTGTGAAGCAAATATGTGCACTTTATTTTGGTCACCTAGAGGAGAAGTCCGGCCTAGAGCTTCTTTTATAGATTTTGATATTTTGAGGAATGAGGATGGTGATACCGATGAGGAAACCGAAGAAAATTTCGGGTATACTGAAGAGAAAGGGGCTGATCTGCTTAGTCGGTTATGTTCTGATCATTCTCCTCCATTTGAAGCAATGGATTTGTCTTTAAATTATCAATTGTTACATTATGCTATTAACAGGGTTGTTTACCCGAAGAAGGCAAGTAATAATCAAATTACTTCATTGGATAAAGAAATTCTTTGGCATATGGAAGAAGGGAGAAGGATCAATTACCCCATCTTGATTATTCAAATGATGAGAAAAAAGCCAGTTTATTACGAGGTCAGCTGAAAGGGAAACCAGTCCGGCATAAAGGAATGCCATATGCAGCTTTGATTTCCCCTCTCTCTCAGTTACAAAGATGTGATTTGAGCAATTATGCTCATTATCCATATCCTCAGAGTTGGAGATTCACTCCTTATGATTTGCGAAGCATGAAACTGGTGAAAATTGTTGAAAAAGGATGGGTGTACTCCTATCATGTAGAGAAACTAGGTCTGACCTTGGAGGGTGAGCAAGTGCCTCAACGACAACGTTCTAAGAGGGCAGCTGATCGTCCGAGTAGCTCTCGGCTAAGTACTGTGAGAAGAAGTGAGGTATCTCACGAGGAGCTTAATGAAATCAACGATCAATTGGATGACCTAAATAATCGTGTTGATAATATACAGAGTATGTTTCATAGGTTGGTTAAGAAGGTTGATGCTCAACACCGTATGCTCAAGAAGATTTTTAAGAAGTTAGGTTGTAGGCATGATGATTCTTCATCATGATGTGTATTGCTTTTGCCTCGACCAACATTTACTTTTATGCTTTTTCAGTGTCTGTGGAAATTTTTTTGTTGGATTGTTATGTTCTAAAATGACTATTGCCTTTATTTGTGTTTGATGTTGTGTTTGTTTATGAACTGCCTTTGAAACCATTTTTCAAATTGATTTTTGATTATGAAAAAAAGGGAGAGTAATATTGGATATTGATAATTGGTATCTTTTAGTCACAGTCACTTAATTAAGAGGGAGACAAACTAACCATTGAGACAAGGGATTAAAAACCTTGATCAAGTTTCTTGTTTTTCAAATTTCTTTTCAATTTCTAAATATTTTGTCATTATAAAAAAGGGGGAGATTGTTGGACCAATGGTGGTTGACAAATTAAATCCCTTTATGTTTTGATAATAATAAAACATCTAGAATTAGTTAAGAAATTATTTCAGGTATTTTGGGATTATTATTCACTAAAAGAATTGTGCAAATCAAGATGGGCAAGTGATTAATCATTGAATAATCAAGATGGAACTTTCCTTATAAGTGCAAGAGACATTAATGTTAGTAGTGTACCCTAGGCCAATGAACATTTGTGATTTATGTATTAACATTATGATTTGTTAATAATATATTATGAGGTTTTCCGTTTCATATATGCATGTATTTCGTTTATGTAATGTGATTTACATTCCATGAATAGTATTAGACTTATGTCATCAAGTATATGACTTGATAGTAAAACCATAAGCGTTATAACACTATTCTAGACTATCCCTGGTCGATCATTATTGGTGGAACAATAATGAATTAAGACTAGTATGTGTTTTGATTGATGATCACGTTTTATTGATCATGGATATGAAATATCAAATCAGAAACATAGATATATGTTAGAGAACATATATTGGACCGACCCACATAAAGAATACTACATGGTTTCATGTCATTAGTGATTCTTTATATGGTTTGACTTTAGTCCTTTGACCGAAGTCATCATGGTTCCCTACATGAGGAATTTAGTGTTTTGATATTAGACTCGATTATTTTAACCGAACAACAAATAGTCTTATGTTGGACACTAAATGAATCATGCGGAGGGATGTGAATGGCGTAGATGAGATTTATACCTCTCTTAAGTGAGAGAGATATCATTTGGGCCTCTTGACAAGTGTGATGAAGAAATGCATGGCCATGCTCAAATGAATTGATGAAGAGTCATCAATGTCATTTGTTATAATCATCAACTTGGGGATCAAGAAACTATGATTAATCAAAGGTTGACATGTACCATGCCTTGTGATTAATCTTGATATCGTGTTACAAAAGGATGAGCTTATAACCATAATTCTGAGTTAAATCGGATTATCGATCCTCATTTGATTTGGGTAGTCATAATGTCTTGCTAGAGGCCGCTTATGACTTATGGGCCTGAAGTGTAATCAAGCCCATTGCCAACATCAAATGAGCTTCTGTGGTCGCATACAAAGAGTGATGTGATCTGGCTTATTCTCTTGGGCCTAATTTATTAGGTGTTGAATAAATATATTTAGATATATTTATTGGGCTAGATTTAATTAAGTTATCGGGCTTTTATTATATATGATATAATGGGCCCAAACTTAATAGGGCCTGAATGAGATTAGGGTTTCTCTATAAATAGAGAAGCTTAGGTCTCATTAGGTTAACGACAAAATTGTCAGAAAACGCTAGCCGCCATCCAAGAGAAAGATCGTGCGGCGTTCAGAAAGGTTTTCAGGATGTGCTAGCACACTACAGCCGCAGCCCGGATCGTGCACGCTCGTGTGGATACTGGTAGAGGACATTAGCGATTTGCAGTGTCTTGGAATCCGAAAAAGAAAAAGAAGCAATCCACCCACGAAAATAAGGTATTTTCGTTAATCCTCGTGTTTTCGATTATACGTGATATTTTTGTATGGTCTTTTCCGCAGCGTATTGTAAATACTCGGACCATACGCGATCCAACAGTGGTATCAGAGCCAGGTTTTTCTGTATAATCGATAATATGCATGTTTTGATTACATATGCTCATAG
Source organism: Erythroxylum novogranatense (assembly GCA_029891385.1). Classification (NCBI taxonomy): domain Eukaryota; kingdom Viridiplantae; phylum Streptophyta; class Magnoliopsida; order Malpighiales; family Erythroxylaceae; genus Erythroxylum; species Erythroxylum novogranatense. The sequence goes on from CM057234.1 coordinate 9,308,399, forward strand.
TTTTGGATGCATGATACGAATATGATTTATTTTCATGCATATTGTTTTCGGATTGTTATTGATTATTATTTCGGAATTGAAAAATCAGATATGATCTGATTCTTGAACAAACCCTAAATGGAAATTGTTTCCACGAAGTCGTTTTCATCGGAAATTGGTTCTGTTTGTATTGTGTATATGCGATATTTCGGATTATTCTTCGTTCGCAATATTTGTTTTACGAGTCTCTGTTAGTTGATTATGCACGATTTGGAATTTGCGATTTGAAAACCCTCAACCCATTGTATAGTTTTCGTATATGCTCGAGAGAACAAATCCCTAATATTGCCGCACCTATTATCTGCCTTCCTGAAAAATTTGTTTTTCCATATACTTGCGATTTTCCCATATTGTGTTTACTGTCGATGGTGTTCTCCAACAATCTATCGCGTGCGACGCCACTCATGGGCGTCGACGGTGCCTAATGGCGTCTCGGTGGCGCCACGGTAGCGGTGACGAAAGGGAACCGTCGGGTGAAGACCCGACGATTCAAGCTTCCCGTTTTCCTTGGAGATCCGACGGTTGTGCGTGGACGTGGGGTGCGGTTCAACGTGGTAGTGGAAACGTGGGAGAAAATAAAGGAAAAAACCAGAAGAGAGGAGAAAGAAATCGTGGAGAGAGGAGGCAGCTTGGGGAAGACGACAGGCGCGTGTGGGACACGCTCCTGCGTCTTCCAGGAGCATGGACACGCTCCACGCGTGTCGATCTTTGCGGCGTGCGTGCACGCGCTGCACGCTACCCTCCCTTTTCGATTTTAAATTTTTTAAAAATTGTTTTTAAACCCAACTTGTTAATTTAATAGAGATTAAATTAATAAATACTCCTAATAAAATGAAAGGTGTTTTATTAAATTTGAAAATTGTTTTCAAAGGATTATTTATTAGGAAAGGTTTTTGGAATTTAATTTAATTTTTCAAGAGTTGAATTATTAAGTTAAAATTTTCAAATTAACAATTAGAATCAAGCCAAGGTTGTAACAAGCGTTTTGTAATCTTCCATAATTCTTTAAGAATCTATAGCCTTCATAATGTACTAAGAACGACCCTCTTCATAATTTTAAGTTTATATGCCTTCCATAAATCTTTACCAATGTTTATCTCTAGATTATCCTTATGTGGGTTTTTGCCAAAGCAAGGCATGTAGGGATCATCTAGGGAAGACATTTGAATAATGGTGCTATTCATAGGTGAAGTATGGTTAAACTTAACTAAGCTATCAAAACGGTTTTGGGCTTAGGGCATAAGATTGGGTTTATACATACATGCAGTACATAAGATGTATTTTAACATAAGCCCATCAAGAGTTACATGTGATGTAATTGAAAAGAGTTTTCTACCTAAATAACTAAGTCTTGAGTGTTAAGCCAAAGCTTTCTTAGGACTTAGTGAAATATGGATCTTGCTTCTCCCATTCGTCAATTGAGGGTTATTTATTTGAGTGGGAGCTAATGCCTCATAATATATATGAATGTTGACCCTTATTGCATTATTTTGTAGATTATGGCTACTCCATCCACAAACCTGTCTATGCGATCTATCTTAGAGAAAGAAAAACTTAGTGGGACAAATTTCCTAGATTGGTATAGGAACTTGAGAATTGTTCTCAAGCAAGAAAGAAAGCTTTATGTCTTAGAAGAACCCATCCCTGAGGAACCACCAGCAAACGCACCTAAGGCTCAAAAGGATGCTTACACGAAGCATATCAATGACTCCACGGATGTGTCATGCCTTATGTTAGGCGCCATGAGCTCTGACCTTCAGAAGGATTTAGAGGAAATGGAAGCCTATGACATGCTTGCTCAACTGAAAGCTATGTTTCAAGAGCAAGCACGCCAAGAGAGGTTTAGAACCACTAAGGCATTGAATTCATGCAAGATGACTCCTGGCACACCCGTGAGTGCTCATGTTCTTAAGATGAAGAGTTACATTCATCATCTTGAGAAATTAGGTGCACCTGTTAGTCAAGAATTGGCAACGGATCTTATTCTATCATCCTTGACTGATGAATATGATCAGTTCATTCTTAACTACAACATGCATAATATGGAGAAGTACATTGATGAATTGCATGGGATGCCGAAAACTGCTGAAGAGAACTTGAAGAGAAAGGTAAAGACCTCCAATGAAGTTTTTGTGGTTCAAAAGGGAAAGGGTTTCAAGAAGAAGGGCACAACGAAGGGAAAAGGTAAAGTACCTAAGTCCAAGCCCAAGCCCAAAGCTAAGACTAAGGCACCCAAGGAGGGAGTTTGCTTCCATTGCAATGAACCTGGTCATTGGAAAAGGCGCAAAACCTATTTGGAAGAGTGAAAGAGAAGAAGAATAGTGTGACTACTTCTTCAGGTATGTTTGTTATAGAAATCAATTTTACTCCTTTTGCATCTTGGGTATTAGATACTGGAGCTGCAACTCACATTTTTACTAATGTGCAGGGTTTAATAAGGACTAGAAGATTGATGGCTGGTGAGATCAACCTGCGCGTGGGAAATGGAGCAAGAGTTGCTGCTTTATCCGTGGGGACTTATGATCTTATTTTGCCTACTGGACTCATTTTGGAACTTAAGAATTGTTATTATGTACCTACTATGAGTAGGAACATTATTTCTTTTGCTTGTTTAGAGAATGATGGATTTAAATTTTCTATTGAGAATAGAAGTATTTCCATTTATAAGAATGACGTTTTATAAGGTATTGCACGTCAATTAAATGGCATCTATACTCTGAACACGAGTCTCTAACAAATGAGCCCATCTATAACATAAATACCAAGAAGTTTAAATCTAACGATTTGAACCCAACTTATCTCCGGCATTATCGCTTAGGCCATGTAAATGAAAACGATTTCAAAACTCCATCAAGATGGATTCATTGATTCTTTTGAATCTTTTGACACGTGTGATTCTTGTTTACTGGGTAAGATGACAAAGGCCCCCTTTACAGGTAAAGAGGAAAGGGCCAATGAGCTATTGGGCCTTATACATACCGATGTATGCGGTCTTTTAGCATATCGTGAGAGGAGGTTATTTGTATTTCATTACTTTTACAGATGACTTGGTAGATATGGGTATGTCTATTTAATGAAGTACAAATCTGAATCCTTTGAAAAGTTCAAAGAGTATAAGAATGAAGTACAAAATCACTTAGCAAGAATATTAAAATCCTTCGATCGATCGAGGAGGTGAATATTTAAACCAAGAGTTTGATGATTATCTTAAGGATTGTAGAATCGTTTCACAATTGACTCCTCCAGGAACTCCTCAATGGAATGGTGTTTCTGAAAGGAGAAATCGAACTCTATTAGATATGGTTCGATCAATGATGAGTCAAACTGATCTTCCAAAATACTTATGGGGCTATGCTTTAGAAACCGACATTCATATTGAACCGTATTCCTTCAAAGGCTGTAGAAAAGACACCTTATGAGATATGGACTGGGAAGCGTCCCAATTTATCTTTTTTAAAGATTTGGGGTTGTGAGGCTTATGTGAAGCGTCCAATTGCTGACAAGTTGGCACCCAAATCTGAAAAATGTTATTTTGTGGGATATCCTAAGGAAATTAAAGGATATTACTTTTACATCCCATCAGAGAACAAAGTGTTTATTGCTCGAAATGGTTTCTTCTTAGAGAAGGAATTTGTTTCCAAAGGAAACAGTGGGAGTAAAGTACAACTCGAAGAAATTCAAGTTTCACAAAATGACATTGAGCCTGCAAAGGAGATTGAAGCGAGCTCACAAGCTGTTGATGAGCAGTCTTCAACAACACAAGGCCTACGTAGATCTGATAGGATTCGTCATGAACCCGAGAGATATGGATTTCCATCGATGATAATAATGTGATGCTCATCGATCATAATGAGCCCACAACCTATCGAAGCTATGGAAAGTCCGAATCGCTAAATGGTTAGAGGCCATGAAAGCAGAGATGCAATCTATGTATGACAATCAAGTTTGGACTTTGATTGATCCGTCTGATGGCTTGAAGACCATTGGATGCAAATGAGTTTTCAAAAAGAAACTCGACATGGATGGAAATGTGCACACTTATAAAGCAAGACTTGTTGCTAAAGGTTATCGACAAGTTCATGGAATTGATTATGATGAGACATTTTCTCCAGTGATCATGATCAAATCCATTAGAATTCTTATTGCCATAGCTGCATACTACGATTATAAGATATGGCAAATGGATGTCAAAACGGCTTTCCTTAATGGAAACTTACTTGAGGATGTATATATGATACTGACTGAGGGTTTTATCCATCCTATTTAATTCGGGAAAGGTGTGCAACCTTCAAAGATCCATTTATGGATTGAAGCAAGCATCAAGAAGCTGGAATCTTCGTTTTGATGAAGTTGTCAAAGAGTTTGGATTCATCAAGAATGAAGATGAACCTTGTGTTTACAAAAAGGTTAGTGGGAGTGTTGTTGTCTTTTTAGCTTTATATGTTGATGGCATACTGCTCATTGGAAACGATATTCCAACCTTACAGAATGTTAAGATTTGGTTAAGGAAACGTTTCTCAATGAAAGACTTAGGTGAAGCTGCTATGTTTTAGGCATTAAGATCTATAGAGATAGATCAAGAAAGCTTATAGGCCTAAGTCGAGTACACATATAGATAAGATCTTGAAAGGTTTAGTATGCAAGATTCCAAGAGAGGATTCTTGCTATGTCACATGGAATCAAGCTTTCTAAGAAGGATTGTCCTACTTTGTAAAGAGCTTGAGCACATGAGTAAGATTCCATATGCATCTGCAATTGGATCTATCATGTATGCCATGTTATGTACTCGACCGGATGTTTAATATTCTTTGAGCATAACAAGTAGATACCGGTCTAATTATGGTGAGAGTCTTTGGATAGCAATTAAGAATATCCTTAAGTACTTGAGAAGAACTAAGGATACGTTCTAGTCTATGGAGGACTTGAAAGGAGAGCTCGTTGTAAATGGTTACACCGATCTTTGGTTTTCGATCGACATAGATGATTTTAGATCGCAATCGGTTTTGTGTTCTGTTTGAATGGAGGTGCAGTGAGTGGAAAAGTTCAAAGCAAGACACATTGTCGATTCTACAACCGAAGTTGAGTACATTGTTGCATCGGATGCACTAAGGAAGTCAGATGGATCGAAAGTTCATCATTGAATTTGGAGTTGTTCCTAGCATTGCAAGTCCTATAGACCTTTATTGTGATAATAATGGGGCTATAGCACGTGCTAAGGAACCAAGCTCGCATCATAGATCCAAACACATACTCGTATCGTTCCAACTGATTAGAGATATCGATGGGAGAGGAGGCGTGAAGATATGCAAAGTGGGCACAGATGACAACATTGCCGATCCACTTACTAAGCCTCTTCCATGACCCTAAACATGAGAGTCATACGAGGTCTATGGGTATTAGATATCGGTGATTGGGCCTAGTGCAAGTGGGAGATTGTTAGTAGTGTACCTAGGCCAATGAACATTTGTGATTTATGTATTAACATTATGATTTGTTAATAATATATTATGAGGTTTTTCGTTTCATATATGCATGTATTTCGTTTATGTAATGTGATTTACATTCCATGAATAGTATTAGACTTATGTCATCAAGTATGTGACTTGATAGTAAAACCATAAGCGTTATAACACTATTCTAGATCGTCTCGGTCGATCATTATTGGTGGAACAATAATGAATTAAGACTAGTATGTGTTTTGATTGATGATCACGTTTTATTGATCATGGATATGAAATATCAAATCGAAACATAGATATATATTAGAGAACATATATTGGACCGACCACATAAAGAATACTACATGGTTTCATGTCATTAGTGATTCTTTATATGGTTTGACTTTAGTCCTTTGACTGAAGTCATCATGGTTCCCTACATGAGGAATTTAGTGTTTTGATATTAGACTAAGTTATTTTTAACCGAATAACAAATAGTCTTATGTTGGACACTAAATGAATCATGCGGAGGATGTGAATGGCGTAGATGGGATTTGTACCTCTCTTAAGTGAGAGAGATATCATTTGGGCCTCTTGACAAGTGTGGTGAAGAAATGCATGGCCATGCTCAAATGAATTGATGAAGAGTCATCAATGTCATTTGTTATAATCAGTCAACTTGGGGATCAAGAAACTATGATTAATCAAAGGTTGACATGTACCATGCCTTGTGATTAATCTTGATATCGTGTTACAAAAGGACCGAGCTTATAACCATAATTCTGAGTTAAATCGGATTATCGATCCTCATTTGATTTGGGTAGTCATAATGTCTTGCTAGAGGCCGCTTATGACTTATGGGCCTGAAGTGTAATCAAGCCCATTGCCAACATCAAATGAGCTCTGGTCGCACACAAAGAGTGATGTGATCTGGGCTTATTCTCTTGGGCCTAATTTATTAGGTGTTGAATAAATATATTTAGATATATTTATTGGGCTAGATTTAATTAAGTTATCGGGCTTTTATTATATATGATATAATGGGCCGAAACTTAATAGGGCCTAAATGAGATTAGGGTTTCTCTATAAATAGAGAAGCTTAGGTCTCATTAGGTTAATGACATAATTGTCAGGAAATCCTAGCCGCCATCCAAGAGAAAGATCGTGCGGCGTTCAGAAAGGTTTTCAGGACGTGCTAGCACACTTCTGTACCGCAGCCGGATCGTGCGCTTCGTGTGGATACTGGTAGAGGACATTAGCGATTTGCAGTGTCTTTGAATCCGAAAAAGAAAAAGAAGCAATCCACCCACGAAAATAAGGTATTTTCGTTAATCCTCGTGTTTTCGATTATACGTGATGTTTTTGTATGGTCTTTTCCGCAGCGTATTGTAAATACTCGGACCATACGCGATCCAACAATTAATAATGAAGATTATAGAAGATTTGATTGGATATTACCGTTGAAGCCAACATAAGTCGACTAGTACATCATAAGTCGACTTATATATCAAGATCCGAACAACATAAGTCGACTAGTTCATCATAAGTCGACTAACATATGAAGATCTGTCAACATAAGTCGACTAGTTCATCATAAGTCGACTAACATATGAAGATCTGTCAACACAAGTCGAATAGTAGTCCATAAGTCGACTTATCGAAGGACACAAGTCGACTGACACAACATAAGTCAACTTATAGAAGAGCGGAGATAAAATTTTATGAAAAACGTTGGTACAAGTCGACTTACACTCCACGACAAGTCGACTTATGAGTACAGCGAACTGATTTTGACAAAGTCAATTAGCCACAAATGGAAAGGAGAATATCAAGGAACGGTCATATCAATTATGCAACGGTTAGAATATGTTCCAACAGCTATTTTCTTCTAAATATAAGAGTGGATGATCAAAGGAGAAGATACCGAAAATTCTACAAGTGAAAATACTCTTTTATTGCTCCAAAATTGCTCATTATAGTTCTTATCTTGTTACACCATTGTATTGAGTTTTATTCTTCAATCTTTATCTTATTTTTCTTACAATTTGAGTGACTAGTGAAAGGTCACGTGTGAGGTAGGATTTGTGCCGGAAAACAAATCGGTTGTAAAGGTTGCTTGAGCCGGAAATCAAATAGTATTGTAAGAAGTTCACACTCAACTAAAAAGTCTGCAATTAAGTGGTTTGCAAAATCCTAAGTGGGAACTTAGGTAGAGGACGTAGGTCTTAGCACCGAACCTCTATAAAAACAGTGTTTGCTCTTCTTTCCTACTCTTTACATTTAATTTTGATTAAATTGTTTTTGTGTGAATTGACTTCTGATTTTGTTGTAGAAAATTACAAAAAGCTTTAAAGATCTATTCAACCCTCCTTCTAGATCGTTTACAATAACAATTTATGGACTTGTGTCCTTCGATAAGTCGACTTATGGACTACTAGTCGACTTGTGTTGACAGATCTTCACATGTTAGTCGACTTAGGATGAACTAGTCGACTTATGTTGACAGATCTTCATATGTTAGTTGACTTATGATGAACTAGTCGACTTATGTTGTTCAGATCTTGATATATAAGTCGACTTATGATGTACTAGTCGACTTATGTTGGCTTCAACGGTAATATCCAATCAAATCTTCTATAATCTTCATTATTAATGTCTCTTGCACTTATAAGGAAAGTTCCATCTTTATTCTTCAATGATTAATCACTTGCCCATCTTGATTTGCACAATTCTTTTAGTGAATAATAATCCCAAAATACCTGAAATAATTTCTTAACTAATTCTAGATATTTTATTATTATCAAAACATAAAGGGATTTAATTTGTCAACCACCGTTGGTCCAACAATCTCCCCCTTTTTGATAATAAAAAAATATTTAGAAATTTGAAAAACAAGAAACTTGATCAAGGTTTTTAATCCCTTGTCTCGATGGTTAGTTTGTCTCCCCCTTAATTAAGTGACTGTGACTAAAAGATACCAATTATCAATTTCCAATATTACTTCCCCTTTTTGTCATAATCAAAAACCAATAGGAAAAAATAGTCGCAAGGCAGTTTATAAACAAACAACACAGCAAACACAATTAAATGCAATAGACATAACATAGTAATCCAACAAACACAAAGGGTTACCACAGACACTGAAAAAGCATAAGAGTAAATGATTAACAGTTCTACTCAAATATCTAAATATTCTTTTGCAAGCACTCAAATGAGAAATCTTAGGACAAGATTAAAATCTAGCACAAAGACACGTAGCAAACATAATATCAGGTCTAGAAGCAGTTAAATACAAAAGAGAGCCGATCATACCTCTATAGAGTTTTTGATCAACATCTTCTTCATGTTCATGTTTCTCCAAGACCACATTTGTTGCCATTGGTGTTGCTGTCACTTTGCATCCTTCCATTTTGAACTTCTTTAGAAGCTCCTTGGTATACTTAGATTGGTGAATGAAGATGCCATTTTTGAGTTGCATGATTTGCAATCCAAGAAAGAACTTGAGTTCTCCCATCATGCTCATTTCAAATTCACTTTGCATTAAATCACTAAATTCTTTGCACAAAAATTCATTAGTGGCACCAAACACAATATCATCAACATATATTTGACAAATAAGCATATCTTGATCAACATGTTTAATGAACAAAGTATTATCAATCTTACCACGAACATACCCATGTTGAATTGGAAAAGTACTTAACCTTTCATACCAGGCTCTAGGTGCTTGCTTTAACCCATAGAGTGCCTTCTTGAGTTTGTAGACATAATCCGGATGTTCATGATCTTCAAATCCCGACGGTTGTTTGACATAAACTTTCTCTTGAATGAATCCATTGAGAAATGCGCTCTTGACGTCCATTTGATTTAATTTGATCATTTTATGTGACGCAAAAGCACATAATAGTCTAATTGCCTCCAATCGAGCTACAGGAGCATATGTCTCATTATAATCAAGTCCTTCTTCTTGATAAAATCCTTGAGCTACTAACCTTAATTTATTTTTAATCGCTTCACCATTCTCATCATATTTTATCCGGTTTACCCACTTGACTCCAATAATAGTCTTGTCCTTTGGTGGAGCTACCAAATCCCATACATTGTTCCTATTGAATTGATTAAGCTCCTCTTGCATAGCTAATAGCCAGTTTTCATCCTCAAGAGCCTCTTTTATGTTTTTGGGTTCAACTAATGAGATAAAGGTTGAATTGCTCATTTACTCATAGACATTTCTCCTAGTCCTCAAACCATCATCCAAGCTACCAATGACTTGCTCCATAGGATGGTTCTTTGCTTTCGCCCATGTTTTAATGTCGGGTACATGATTTTCTTCTTCTAACTTCAATTCCTCAATCTTGGATTCAATTTCTTCAACTTTATTTCCTGAATTTCCTGCATCATCATCAAAACAAACCTTTCTCGGCGGTGAAATCATATCATCAAATTTAACATGAATACTTTCTTCAACACACTTAGTCCTATTATTATAAACTCTAAAAGCCTTACTAGTTTGAGAATAACCAATAAATATATCAACATCAGATTTTGAATCAAATTTTCTTAAATTGTTCTTTCCATTATTATGAATATAAACTTTACAACCAAAAGGATGAAAATAAGAAATATTGGGTTTCTTACCTTTCCAAAGCTCATATGGTGTCTTATTTTTGTCTCTTCGTAAAAGCACCCTATTGATGACATAGCATGCAGTATTGATTGCTTCTGTCAAAAATGATTTAGAAAGATTGTACTCATTTAACATAGTTCTACTCATTTCTTCAAGAGAGCGATTCTTCCTTTCTACTACACCATTTTGTTGTGGTGTTCTTGGTGTTGAGAAATTGTGCTCAATCTCATATTTGTCGCAGAGACTTTCAAATGGTTCACACTCAAATTCACCTCCATGATCGGTTCTAATAGCAACAATTGTTAAATTCTTCTCATTTTGAACAAATCTACACCACTTAGTAAATTCGTTAAAAGCATCACTTTTATTCGCAAGAAATCTTACCCAAGTAAATCTAGAAAAATCATCCACAATAACAAGGACATACAATTTACCACTAAGACTAGCATGTCTAGATGGTCCAATCAAATCCATATGAACAAGTTCAAGAATTCTAGATGTGCAAATTTCTTTCTTTGGTTTGAAAGATTCTCTAACACGTTTGCCTTTTAAACAAGATTCACACAAGTGATCTTTAACAAATTTTATCTTAGGCAAACCTCTCACAATGTCATTTTTTGAAAGCTTAGAAATTAAAGGCAAATGAGCATGTCATAATTTTCTATGCCATAAAAATGCATTTTCTTCTAATGCCACCAAACACTTTTCATTAAAAGAACTGTCATCATGTAAATCGACAATGTATGTATTTCCATGTCTTAAACCAATGAAAGCAACATGACCATCCTTCTTAACCATGCAATGTGATGATTCAAAAACTACATTAAAATTCATATCACATAGTTGAGAAACACTTAACAAATTGTGTTTCAAACCATCAACAAGCAAGACATTTTCAATGGTTGGCAAAGGTTCCTTACCCACTTTACCAATACCAATGACCTTATCTTTGTTGTTGTCTCCAAAAGTGACATATCCTTGATTCTTTGGCTTAATTTCTGCAAATAGGTTCTTGTCTCCACTCATGTGCCTTGAACATCCGCTATCAATGTACCAAGTGCTTGACGACTTTTCATCATTTGCTTGTACATACAATAGCAACATCTTTTCTTCTTATAGGTACCCAAGCCATTTTGGGTCCATTTTGGTTAGCAACATAAACCACATCAGGAGGTGTGATACCTTTAATCACCCATATTTTCTTAACATTGATACATCTCCTAATACTTTTACAAGCGATTTCTATATGACCATCTTTCAAGCATCTAGCACATTTTGCAATTTTTCCATCCTTAGTAAATTTGGAAATTAAAGAACAATCTCTATCAAAAGGATCATATCCTAATCCATGTCTAGAAATTGAATATTTTTGCAAAGATAACAATTTTTCAAACTTTTCGTTTCCATTTGCAAATTTTCCAACTACATAAGAAAATTCCTTTCTAAGTCTATCAAGCTCACAAATAAGATTTTCCTTTTCAACAAGACATGCAGAATGATCTTCCTTAGGACAATCTAAATCATCAATAGTCTCATGTAAATCATTATTTTCAGCAACCAATTCCCTTATTTTCTTTCTCAATTTCTTGGTTATTTCAATAGCTTCTTCAAAATCAATTTGTAAGGCATTAAAAGAATCTCTAAGATCTTGATCAAATAAAGTTACCTCTTCTTCGTCATCACTTGTTGAGGAGCTATTAGCCATAAGAGCTAGGTTGTTTTCTTCATTGCTTTGGTATGCTTCCTCATCATCACTCCAAGTGGCTACTAGGCTAGCTTTCTTTTTCCCTTTGTCATATTTGTCACTTTTCTGGAAATTTGAAGTGGAAGATGAGCTTTTGCATTTTCTAGCATGATGTCCCCTTTTTTCACATTTCCAGCATTCTTCATTGCTTTTCTTTTCATCATACCCCTTTGATCTTCTTTCCATGGAAAACTTCTTTCTTTCTCCATTTCTACCATCATTTAATTCTTTCCTCCTATTTTTGAGTAGTCATTTGAACTTTCTCAAATTTATGGCATACATAGCTATTTCTTCGTCTTCCTCTTCTTCATCTATTTCTTCATCACTTTCATCAAGAGAAGAAGCATTAGCTTTTAAAGCAATTGAATTTTGTGACTTACCTCTACCTTCTCTTGATTTGAGAATGATCTCATAGTTGATGAGTGATCCTACCAAGGTATTGAATTCCAAGTGATTGAGATCCTTGGACTCCATAATAGCGGTGACTTGTGAATCCCATTCTTTTGGTAGTGAGCGAAGAATCTTCTTCACCTTCTCGCTATCCGTCATATGCTTTCCAAGGTTGCCTAATCCATTTATGATTTCTGCAAAACGATCAAGCATAGTGGAAATAGACTGACCTTCCTTCATAAAGAACATTTCATAGTCATGAAGAAGCATGTTGATCTTTGTTTCCCGAACTTGGTTAGTTCCCTCATGAGTGACGCTAAGTCTTTCCCAAATTTCTTTAGCGTTGGTACAGGAGTTTACTCGATTTCTTTCCTCAACCATGAGAGCGCAATATATCAGTTTCATAGCCTTCGCGTTGATGTAGGCTTGCTTCCAATCATTGTCATCGTATTCCAGCTCCGTTTTTAACTCACCATTTTCTTTCAACGGTGCTTGTGGACCGAAGATGATGATCTTCCAATATTCTACTCCCTCACTTATAATATGATACTTCATAGGATTTTTTCAAGAAGAATAGTTAGTACCATTAAATAAAGGAGGGCGATTGTTTGTGTTACCTTCTTCCGCTAGGTTATTGTGTGTCATCCCTGGATACTTTTGCTCTGATACCAATTGTAAACGATCTAGAAGGGAGGTCGAATAGATCTTTAAAGCTTTTTGTAATTTTCTACAACAAAATCAGAAGTCAATTCACCCAAAAATAATTTAATCAAAATTAAATGTAAAGAGTAGGGAAGAAGAGCAAACACTATTTTTATAGAGGTTCGGTGCTAAGACCTACGTCCTCTACCTAAGCTCCCACTTAGGATTTTGCAAACCACTTAATTGCAAACTTTTTAGTTGAGTGTGAACTTCTTACAATACCACTTGACTTCCAGCTCAAGCAACCATTACAACCAATTTGTTTTCCGGTACAAATCCTACCTCACACGCGACCTTTCACTAGTCACTCAAATTGTAAGAAAAATAAGATAAAGATTGAAGAACAAAGCTCAATACAATGGTGTAACAAGATAAGAACTATAATGAGCAATTTTGGAGCAATAGAAGAGTATTTTCACTTGTAGAATTTCGGTATCTTCTCCTTTGATCATCCACTCTTATATTTAGAAGAAAATAGTTGTTGGAACATATTCTAGCCGTTGCATAATTGATATGACCGTTCCTTGAGATTCTCCTTTCCATTTGTGGCTAACTGACTTTGTCAAAATCAGTTCGTTGTACTCATAAGTCGACTTGTCGTGGAGTATAAGTCGACTTGTACCAAAGTTTTTCGTAAAATTTCATCTCCGCTCTTCTATAAGTCGACTTATGCTGACTTGTGTCCTTCGATAAGTCAACTTATGGACTACTAGTCGACTTGTGTTGACAGATCTTCATATGTTAGTCGACTTATGATGAACTAGTCGACTTATGTTGACAGATCTTCATATGTTAGTCGACTTATGATGAACTAGTCGACTTATGTTATTCGGATCTTGATATATAAGTCGACTTATGATGTACTAGTCGACTTATGTTGGCTTCAACGGTAATATCCAATCAAATCTTCTATAATCTTCATTATTAATGTCTCTTGCACTTATAAGGAAAGTTCCATCTTGATTCTTCAATGATTAATCACTTGTCCATCTTGATTTGCACAATTCTTTTAGTGAATAATAATCCCAAAATACTTTAAATAATTTCTTAACTAATTCTAGATATTTTATTATTATCAAAACATAAAGGGATTTAATTTTTCAACCACCATTGGTCCAACATTGGGAGAGTTGTGTGACTCTTGCAAGTGATCCAAAATCACTCAAACTCTGTAAATCATTCTTTCATTTCTTTCTTCCTCATTAGTGAAAAACTTACCACCAAAGGTGGGAACCTTGAATGTGGATAGTTCTTGACTATCGAATCAAGTAAAATACTGGTGTCTTTACTTTTCTGCATTTTTCATTCCTGCAAATTGACAAATCTTTATCAGTTCTTTGTTGCAAAGATAAGCAGTAAAGCAGTAAATAACCCAACAAAAGTGGTATCAGAGCATCAAGACCTCCTGGGACAATTCTTGGACACTTCAAGCAGCAAAGAAGCATCAAGAATCATCCAAGATCGGTCAGTAAAGAAGCATAAACAATCAGTCAAGATCAGTCAGTAAGTTCAGTATCAGATACATTGAACATCAGTAAGTGAGTGCAATTTTAAGTTTCTTTATATTACAGAAATCATGGTAGGCAAAGAAATGGATGTTTTTATGGTAAAGAAGACTTTACCATCTGGAAACTCCAAATGCAAGCACTTCTTGAATCTTATGACTGCTATGATGCTATTGATAATGAATATGACATTGAGACTGACCCTATAAATAAGTTGAAAATGCAAAGACTTGCACATTGCAAGTTAATGCTTCACTTATCACCAACAGTGATAAGGAAAGTGCAGAATTGTAACACTGCACAGAAACTTTGGTTCAAACTTGATGAATTGTTTGCTAAGAAGTGTCTTCACAACAAGATGACACTTCTCCACAACCTTGCAAACTACAAAATGAACACTTCAGTATCCTTAGATGATAACCTAGACTATTTCTTCAAGCTAGTACAAGATTTAGAAGCTACAGATGAGAAAATAAGTGAAGAACATCAAGCTGTAGTAATCTTAAAGGCATTACCTTCTGATTTTAATGCATTCAAGAAGGTAATTAAGCATGCTAGTGGAAATTTACTTACTGTTAAGAGGGTTTTAGATTCTCTAATGGAAGAAATAGTTGAAGTGAATCCATTTAAGTAAGAGGCTGAAGTATTGTTTGTAGAGAATAACTATGAGAATAAAGCTCATAAGAAAAACAGCAAGAAGGGAAAGTGAAAGAAGATGAAGTGATAAAGAAAAACAGTCTGAAGAAGATGAAGATGAAAAGAAGAAAAAGGGTTAAGGAAAGAAATGCTTTTACTGTGATAAAATGGGACACTTTGCAAGGGATTGTAGGAAAAAGAAGAGGGATAAGGCAGCTGCAAGTGAAATTTCAGGAAATGTTGAAAAACCTGAAGATTCCAGTGAAGATGAAATATTGGTTATAACTGAGGATTGTGAGGACCTTAGTAGAGAGTGGATATTTGATTCAGGGTGTACTATGCATGTTATACCTCATATAGACTGGTTCACTACATTTGAACTAGTCACTGCCAAGGTTAAAATGGTAGATTCTGGGCAGCAAAGGATAGAGGGCATAGGAAGGGTTTCCATCAATATGTTTGATGGAAAAAAAAGGATCCTAAGCAATGTCAGACTTGTGCCTGGAATAAGGAGAAATCTGATTTCAAAAAGCTTGCTTGATAAGCAAGACTTTTACTTCAGATCCAAAGATGGACTTAGATAAATCCTAAGGGATGGGAAAGTCATCATTAGAGGAGTGAAGAGGGGTGGCCTATACTATATAATAGGCACAACTGAAATTAATCAAATTTTAGAAATTAGACACCCTGAACCAACAGAAAGTGCAAGGTTGGTTCATGCAGGCAATAAAAGCCTGCACCATCTCTCAATGCAAGGTTTAATACCTGAAGAAAACTCTGATCTCCAAAGTGATATTCAGGAGAATTTAGGAGCATTAAACCAATCATCCCACTTTTTTGTACCACCAGAATCTGAAGAAGATAGTGGTTCACAATTAGAAACTATGGAGCCTCCAGAAGGCATAGCACAGTATGAAGAAAGGAGGGAAGAGGCTGAAGTTGAGGGTGAAGGAGAAGCCTTAAACCCACCTTCAGATGATATTCAAGAGAACCTATAAGCCTACCAACTCACAAGGGATTGGCAACCAAGAATCAGCATACCTTACAGAAGGTACACTGAATTAAATTTGGTTGAATATGCTTGCCTTGTGGCTGAAGGTTTTGAGGGTAAGGTTCCTGAAAGTTTTGAAGAAGCTAAGGCTCAGAAGTTGCTAGGGATGCAAACTATAAGGAATAGGAGGGAAGGGAAACTGTGGCTGAACCAGAAAAGCTACATCCGAAAGGTTTTTGGTTAGTTCAATATGGAATTGGCAAAACCTACCTCCATTCCTATAAGCCCACATCTTCAAATTGTTGCAGAAAAGTGCCCCCAATCTGAAGAAGAGAAGAAAGACATACTAAAATACCCCTATGATGTTGGAGTTAGTAGCATCATGTATATGATGCTGTGTACCAGACCTAATCTTGCTCATGCTATTAGCATTCTAAGCAAGTTCATGTCTAATTTTGGCTTAGAGCATTGGCAAGGACTGAAGAATGTCTTCAGATACCTTGCTGGAACTCTAAGTCATGGACTGTATTTCACTAAATCTAAGCTAGCAAATAATAACAGTCTAAGCCTACATGTATATGTAGATGTAGACTATGCAGCAGATAAAAACACTAGGAAATCAATGTTTGCATACTTTTTTACACTAGCAGGAAACACAATAGGTTGGAAGGTACAACAACAATCAGTTGTATCACTCTCAACCACAGAAGAAAAATTTTATGCAATCACAGAAGGGGTTAAGGAATTAACATGGCTAACAGGCATCCTAGCAGAAATTAAAAATAACCTAGCTACAACAGTAATTTTTACAGACAGTCAAAGTGCTTTATACCAGAGCAAAGATCCAGTCTTGCATGAGAGGTCCAAGCATGTTGACATCAGACTCCACTTCGTGAGGGACAAGATAGCTCAAGGCTTCGTCAACCTGAAAAAGATCAAAGGTGAGTTAAATCCTTTTGATTTCGAAACTAAAATACTAACCCAAAAGAAATTCATTTTTTGCAGGGATTACTTACATATTGAGGAACCTCCATGATACCAAAGTCAGATCCAGCAGATCTCACAAGGGGTGAAGATTAGGGTTTCGGGATTTGGGGATTTTTTCGGATTTGGGAATTTTTCTTTAGGATTTTTTCAATCTGAGCTACGATTGGTGAAATAGGAGGGAAGCCATAAGAAATCGAAAGAGTTTTCATCAGATCTCACAAATTTTGGGGAAACTAGGGTTTTGGGTTTTTTTTACTCTCTCGGGTATTTGATTCTGAGGTGAAGATGATGGAGTAGGAGGGAAATATGTGGTAAAAATCACATGTAATCCAACATATTCACCTCAGATGCAACAAATACAAGAATGCAAGAAGAATAAAGAATAGAAGCATGTGTTTGTCGGTGTATGAAGGAGTCGGAAATGGAGAGCTCGATGATGGACAGAGACAAAATGACTTAGACAAAAAGCCTCACTCACGTTACACCTTACAGCTGAAGTAAAAAGGTTAAGTGACTTAAGTCACTCCCACGTGGTTGACTATTCAACTCAGAAGTAACTCAACCAAAGCACTATCGTATCATTTATTAATCAAGCTCAATATTACAAAACCCACTTAAGCACTTCATAAGCATTTAAAATGGGCAGACATAGAGGGAGTCACTTAAAACCCACGTGACATGCACATGCTAATGGTCTAATCCAAGAGCCTCATCCTTCATCTCTTTCAGCTATAAAAGTCCAAAGCAGTAGCATCAGACACGGAACATCAGTACATACGAAAATTTGTATCCTTCAATTTCAGTATTCATCTTTGAGAGTGAAATCAAGAGTGAAAAGAAAAGAGTTTTGGGAATATGCTAGAATACTTACAGTGGATATTGGGAGAGTTGTGTGACTCTTGCAAGTGATCCAAAATCACTCAAACTCTGTAAAGCCTTCTTTCATTTCTTTCTTCTTCATTAGTGAAAAACTTACCATCAAATGTGGGAACCTTTGATGTAGATAGTTCTTGACTATCGAACAAAATAAAATACTGACATTTTTACTTTTCTGCATTTTTCATTTATGCAAATTGACAAATCTTTATCAGTTATTTGTTGCAAAGATAAGCAGTAAAGCAGTAAATAACCCCACAACCTTAATTTGCCATTACTTCCAAACAGCTAGGCCTACTCGCGGAATTTTTCGTGGGGAAGATCCTTTTAATTACGCCTTCTGCGTTGTGGTTTTCCAGTTTGTCATAATATTCTTTACCTCTAGAATCATTTACGCTCTCATAAGACCTTTACGACAAAGCAGAATTGCAGCGCAAGTTTTGGTCAGCTCAGTTAACTTTAATCTTCTTTCTTTCGATAAACATTTTGCTGATAACGCTTACTTCTTGTCATATTGACGTTTCGTTGCTTTATCTCCACATTCGGTATACAACTTTACGTTCATTCTGAGATATGAATGAAGGGAATACACAAGTAACCAAAGTTATAATTTTGGGCTGGGTAGCAAAAAAGATTTCTTCCTTCTTGTGCATCTCTTCGACCATGCATGTTCACCACATATGTAACACTTTTACTAGGGACATAAGCTTTATTAGGCACCAATATATGAAAGAAACACTTGAAATTGGAATGCTAAAAGATGACAGGAGTCCTATACTGAAGACTTAGAACATGATCATACACGACATGTATGCATTGAGCGGTGAAAGCACAAGACCCTGAGTGTACTTACAATGTTAGCTATATTTTAAACTCTGTTTAGTACTTCAAGACTGCCCTTTTCTTTTCTTGGTAAAACAACTGAGTTGTTAAGTTGAACTAGAAATGACAGAATTGACTGGTTTATCCATGAATGCCACATGACGTGTATCCAGTATCTACTGATAGTGATTATTTATTTGAAGCAGGCAGGAATCTTTTTAGGTCCTTCCTTTCTAATGCACTATTGGCCATTTACATGGAAGGTATTTCCACCAGAAGGGGGAGTAGTTCTTCACATATTTGCTTTTATTAGTGCGATGTTTCATTTCTTCTCGCTCACACTAAGGATGGATACTGGAGTCATAAGGAAGGCAGGGAATAGCGCAGCAACAATAGGCATAATTGGAGCGTTATTGCCATTTGCATTTGGGATGTTGACAGTTAAAGTCATGCACGTAGCTACTTGGGACTCATCACTAACAAATGTCATTGCTTATGTAGTTGCAATCAATTCTATGACTTCATCACCTGTTGTTACCAGCCTACTTACTGATTTGAAGCTTCTGAATTCGGAGCTTGGTCGTCTGGCTACCAAGATATCTGTGACCGCCGATGTAATCCTCTTTTTCGTGTTCCAAGCGGTCACTACAGTAGATGTCATGAAGCATCAGTACTACTGGATAGGAGTTCAGTATTGCTTATGTACTGCTACTTTTCTGCTTACCGTGACGTATGTCTTTCGACCATTTATTTTATGGCTCACCAGGTACAGTAGACTGGGTAAACCAATGCGAGACGTGCATTTCCTTGTTCTACTTTTGATGGTTTTAATCAGCGGACTCTGCTCAGAGGTTCTAGGCCAACATTATATTTTTGGCCCTATAGTCTTAGGATTGGTTCTACCAGATGGACCGCCACTTGGGACAGAGTTTGAGCAGAGGCTTGATACCTTAAATACAGGGTTGCTACTTCCTACATTCTGCGCCCCTTGGCGGCTTGAACGCTAACATGTTTAAGGTGGACGATGAAAAGTCTCGAGTTATCATTGAACTCGTCATTGTCGTTAGTCGTTACCTATGTGGGGAAATTCATAGGAATTATCATGCCAGCCATTTATTTTGGAGTGCCTTTCTCGGATGCTCTTTGTCTCGCTCTCATCATGTGTTGCAAAGGCATTACTGAGATTTCTATCTGCATTGGTTGAAAGGATGCTAAGGTATTTCAATCAAGCTCCACTAAGCTTTTCACTTTTTTCCTGAAAATTTTTATTTTACTTAAAAAATCTAGATGATTCATCTGATATACTTAATCTTATTCTTGGATACAGATATTGGATATACAATCCTTCAACCTCTTGTTAATTTGAATGTTAATAGTGACTGGAACATGCAGACCTCTAGTTTATTACCTGTATGATCCATCCATGAGGTATATAACAGAAAGTAGAAGGACAATTAGGGACTCCAAACACAACATCCAGCTCCGCTTGCTGGTGTGTATCCACAATTCAGCATACGTGCCGACATTCATTAACCTCTTGAAGTCCTGCAAACCCAACACATATAGTCCTATAACTATCTACGTCTTGCATCTCATGAAGCTCACTGGGCGTGCCTCAGCATTACTATTGCCTTATCACAAGTTTGAGAAATTCAAGTCAGAAGGATATCATGCAGCTCATAGCTTGAATGCCTTTAACCACTTTGAGCAGCACCATGAAGGGAGTGTTATAGTGCAGCATTTCATTGCCATAGCACCGTATAAAAGTATGCACAGTGACATATGCACCGTTGCAGTGGATAATAGGACGACGATCGTGCTTCTACCCTTTCACAAGCAGTGGACCATTGATGGAAGAGTAGGGTCCGTCACTCCAGCTATCAAGAATATCAACCATTATGTCATGCAAATGGCTCCTTGGAATATCAACCTCTCTTCCCATATACTCCTCAAACTTTTCAGTTTTATATATTTTAAAATATTTTTGTAATTTAAAATTATTTATAATATTTAAAATATTCAAGTAAAATTTAATATTAAAATCATATTAAAAATAATTATAAGGACTCTAACGTATAGTTAATAAATAATCACTAATTTAATGAGAAATTATTTTAATATCATAAAACTATTTTAATAATATTAAATAACTAAACTAATACTTAAAATATAAAAATATAAAAAATATCGTTCACATTTTAAAATTTAACATTTTAATTAGGCTGCCAAATGCAGACAAAATGGCACATTTTCTTTTATTTTCCTTTCTGGTTGTTTTATTATATAATAACATTAAAAGATATAAAATATTTCATATTACTTAAAATTATTTTAATAAAGTTAAGTCCATCAAGCTCAACTCTTCCCGTTTTATTTAGAAGAATTGAATATTAGGTCGGTCTGAGGAGTTAGGCTCCTACATCGACTCATTGAAAAAACATTAATCTAATCTCATGAGCTGTGGGTTGTCATCTCTATTATTTTTATAAAGTAAACAAATTTTATGCTAATCGTCAATTATAATTTCAATAATTATAATTTCTATGTTATGCAGTAAATGACATAATAATGATAATAATAATTATTATTATTAATTATTATTATTATTTCTAGCAATTAATTAATTTTATTAACTATTCTTAATGCTTTTGAAGTGATAAGAAACATATAACTAGAATTTTGCACATATTTAAGAAGGTGTGAACCATCTCTGTATCGTTCCTTTTATGATCAAAAGTAATAAAGAGAGGACGAGAATGTCTATAATTTTCTACGGTAATGGAAGAACAGTAAAAAAGACAAGAGCCTGTGAAAAATTTGTAGACATCAAAACCCCGTATGATCCTCCTGTCCGTTTAGTTTCTCTATGCCTCAAGACCCTTCAAACACATCTAATGCATGGCTTTCATTTCTTCAACAAATCCATGAACTATCTTGTCTGTCTCTCTATCTCTCTGTGATCTTATAGGGATCGATAATCACAGAACTTGTTGTTCCCGGGAAAACAGACTGAAGACATCATGAATAATACAGCCACCACACAATTTCGTATATGGTGGGTGTGCCAATCGCCGAAACATGCAAGATCAAGAGGCTATTTCTATGGACATGCTCCTTTAACCTATCCAACTTCTACCCTTTTGGCTCAACTTATCGTTGCTGCTTTGCTTAGTCTTTTGGTTCAATTCATTCTTACTCCGCTCGGTCAAAGTGCTTTCACTTCCATGATGCTTGTAAGCTTTTTCTCTCATATATTTCTTTTCCTTTTTGGTTTTAACTTTCTTTTCCCTTTCAAAATATGCATTAATTTCTTTTTAGTTAAGTTCAAATAAGAGATGTTCCCTTTAAAAGCCATCATTTTTTTGTTTTGTTAAACAAAAAATTTTGATCCAGGTTCAAGTTTAATGATTTTCTGATCGTACCGTGAGAAAGATAGTCGAACCTTGTTTCATAAATGACGTATTGTTTTGCTCACAGGTAGGTTTTGCCCTTGGACCATCTGTCTGGGGTAAGAATAATGAAATTATGGCCAAATTATATCCACAGAAAAGCTACTATGTCAATCAAACAGTTTCCTTGTTCGGGTGTGCTCTGTTTATGTTTGTAGTTGGGTCCAAAATGGACATGGGAATGATAAAAAGGTCAGGAAGAAAAGCAGTGGTTATAGGTATCCTATCATTCACAGTCCCATTGACATTAAACCTACTTGTAGCTAGATTTTTGAGCGCTACCGTCGAAATGGAAACAACTTTTCGCAACTCCTTATACTACATTGCTGTCTGTCAATCTGTGAGTTCCTTCCATGTCATTGCATGTCTCTTAGCAGATTTGAAGCTACTCAACTCAGAGCTTGGCAGGTTAGCTCTATCTTCGTCCATGATAAGCGGTACTTCCAGTTGGGCTTTAACTGTTGTAGTCCTAACTATAAGACAAGGATCGCTTGGACCCAAAACTACGATTATATGGGAGCTTGGTTCAGCATTATTCCTAGTTATGTTCATAGTCTTTGCATTGAGGCCGGCGATGATATGGATGGTGAGAACAACAACAGAAGGGAAGTCAGTAAGGGAGAACTACATATTCTTCGTATTTGTAATGGTGTTATGTTGCTCACTTGGCAGTGAATTCATTGGACAGCATTTCATTTTTGGGCCAATGGCTTTAGGCATGGCGGTTCCGGAAGGGCCCCCATTAGGGTCCGCTCTCGTGAACAGGCTTGAATCTGTGGTTGTCTCCGTTCTCTTGCCTAGTTACTTCGTTTTCAGTGTGATTAGAGTTGATGTATTTTCTATACGGTCCGAGACTGTTGCTGTTCTCAGTGTCATGTGCATGACCAGTTTTCTTGGGAAGCTATTTGCTGCAATGTTGCCTGCACTCTTGTGCAAAATGCCTCCTATTGATGCCCTTTCCTTTGGCCTCATCATGAGCTCCCAAGGGATTACTGATGTCATGATACTACAGCACATACGAATTCTTTTTGTAATTTCCTGAAACTCAGACGCTTAAATACTGCTATGAGATTGTCTTCAAAGAAAGAAAACTTCCTAATGTCTAACGATGTTTGTCCTGCAGATTATCGATGAACAAATATACAGTGTCTTGGTTGTAGCAATTATGTTGTTATCAGGTATCTTCACACCAATTATCAAGATGTTGTACCAGCCATCCAAGCAGTTTTTATTATACAAGAAGATGACAATCGAACAAGCTAGCGCAAATATGGAGCTCCGCGTACTAGCCTGCATATACCACCGAGATGGTACTCCTTCAATTGTTAGCCTCCTCGAGATCTCCAATCCAACAGCTAAGAACCCTATCTGCTGTTATGTCTTCCACCTGATTGAACTCGCCGGAAGGCTATCTCCACTCCTCATGTCTCATAGGCCAGGCAAAGTGGATAACACTCATGGAAACCATTCCACTCACATTCTTAAAGCCTTCAGGTCATTTGAGCGAGAAAATATTGGGAGTGTTGTGGCAAACGTTTTCACAGCAATATCACCTTTTGCCACCGCATATGAGGAAGTATGCAGACTTGCCTTAGATAATAGAACCTCCCTGATAATTGCACCATTCCATAGACAATGGACGCTCAACGGCATAGAGGATTTTCCCAAGCTCAGGGGTGTGAATCGTCAAATCCTCTTAAGGGCTCCTTGTTCAGTCGGAATCTTCATTGATCGGGGGACGTTATGTGGGGCTACGTTAAGAAGCAGTTCCATGTACAACATTGGGATCATTTTCGTTCATGGCAAAGATGATAGAGAAGCATTAGCATATGGTATGAGAATGGCTGAACACCCTAGTGTTAGCGTCTCACTGATCCGTATAAACGATCGAGGTCAGACAGCGCTAGGAAGTAAGGCTTCAATTGATTTAGACTTAGACAAGGAAATTATCTCCGAGTTCAAGATCGCAGCAGTGGGCAAAAAGCATCATGTTTACAAAGAGCAGACAGCAAAGGACAGTGTTGAACTGGTTAATCTCGTAAGATCCTTGGAAAATTCTTATGATTTGATTCTGGTTGGAAGGCAACATAGCGCTACCTCTCCAATGTTCGCGGGACTTGATGAATGGAACGAGTTCCCAGAACTTGGGGTACTAGGAGACATGTTGGCGTCATCAGATTCTGGTTGCGAAGTTTCGGTGCTAGTGATGCAGCAACAAGGGTTTGGAGTTGAAGATGACACTCGAAGTTTGATGCCTCTTAAAGAGGATCTTACAGCCATAGCTGTAGATATACCTCGCAAGTCTAGCAAAGTATTCCCTATTTAGTTTTGATTGATCCTTTAGTGCATGAGCTCTTTTTTTTTTTTAATCAATGTAAATCATCCCCACTTTATATTTCTATTTTAGGACAACTGACTTACGAATTCATAAGAGAAAAGTCAAAATACAATTAGCCCTGGTTTGGTTGGCATAGATTCTTGATTAGGAAAGTATTTTTTCTCTTAAAATTTATATTATCACATTTGGTTCATTGTTTAAGTAATTAGGAAAGTAAAAACTTTCTTAATCTAGAAAAAGTAATAACAATTTATTTAGATTCTAAATCTCAACACCGTTGATATTTAGATTACTTTCTTAAAAATTTAATCTAAAAAATATGATAAACAATTTAATCCTTCTTTTTCTCTCAATTCTACGACAACTCTTTTATAAAACTCTACTTTCTCTTCAACCAATATTATGAATACCGTACCGGATTAGGTTCTGGTACAATAATATGCCAATACCAGTTAATACTTAATACCGAATACCGAATACCGTTTCGGGTAATTTTTTTAATTTATAAAATAGCCTCTAAATTTTTTAAAAATTACAAAATAGTCCATTATCATATTATCCAGTTATCTTGTATGTTTTTAACCTGTCTTCAAAAATTATAATAATAAATAATAATCACAATTTTAATTTAATTTTAATTTAATAACTATTAATAAATATAATTATATTTTAAAAATATATACATTTAAAATAAATTTTGATTTAATAATTAAAATATATAAAATAAATATTAGTTTATAAATAATATTTTTAAATTATTTATTTTAAAAATAAAATGTTTTTATTAATACTTTATTAATAAATATTATATAAAATATTAAAATAAATTTAAATAAAAATAATTTATTTTAAGTTTTATTTAATTCATGATTATTATTAGTAATAAAAATATTTATTATTATTTTAAAACAAAGATTAAAATTTTACAATAATTACAAAAGTTGAAATAAACAAAAAAATTTTAAAAAACTTTGAGAAAAATGGGAGGCGGGGAGGAGAGATAAGAGAAAGGGAGGGAAATTTTAAATTTTTTTGAAAATTTTACAAAAAGTCTTCCTATTTTTAAAAATTTTCGATATCGGTTAGTATTTAAATACCAGTCGGTACTATCTGAAAAGGGTTGGTACTGACTTGTATTTAAACCGGGTATGACCCATTCTTTATTTCATATCGATTTTAGTTCGGTACGTACCAGTATTCATAATACTGTCTTCAACTATTGTTATTATTCTCCCGTTAGTAAGATTTTGAATATTTTTGCTCAGAAATTTCAATCGACAATCTTCATATTCATATTTTTCCTTATTTAAGGATTTCAATTTTTATTTGGCATGTAGGGATATAATTAAAAACACATGTTAAAATTAAGTTACATTTTATGAAATACTATTGCATACCAAATACTATAATAAGAATCCACTCAATCGTCTATTATAATTTTATAAATATCTAAACATGTGAATATTTTACTTTCTATATATTTATTTTATGAGGAATCATTTCAAATTCATTTTACTTTTTCCCCAACCAAACGAGGCCTTAAGGTAATATAAATATTCAAATATTCTTAAACTTCGAACTTGTCGGTTAAGTCGGTCATAAGTTTAGATGACCTATTTACATATTTATTGGATGAATTGATACTAATAAAATGGGTCTAATATCTTATTGGATTATAACATTTATGCGCTTTACAAACTAATATAAGTTGGGATTTTGTGAACCCTTTATAAGTTTGTTATCATTGATATTAAAATAAAAGGAAACAAATATCAAAATTAAAGGAAACAAATCAAACAATGTTAATAGAACTTGGGTCAAATAACTTGAATAAATTAAAAAAATAGGATGAGTGATGGGATGGAATTCTTTTCTTAGTTAATTATTAAGAGCCTATATTTGGAAACTAAAACCATTTAGTTTTCATTTTAAAATATATGTCACAACTCTTAATCATTGTTTTGTAATTCCATTATGAAGTTTGTGTAATTGTATAACTTATAAATATTTTATGTAAGGTTTGAAGTAGAAAAGAAAATTTTTTGAGATGCCTTTGGCGAGTGGATCTGCTTAATTTAAAATGAATGAATTTGAATAAATTTAATTATTTTTAAAATTATAATTTAATATTATATTTAACACGTTTTGTTTTCCAACAATAATTCAAATCGTAGAGTCTAAATTTGAATTTAAAAATAAATTTTTTTAGTTAACCCAAAATTTAATCAATTTATGTTAAATTGGTTAATTTCAAGTTAGGATTAATCGTGATTGACACAAGACCCTTGGCTGTGGTCAAATCAGAATGTGAAAATAAAAAGAGGCAGGCTCCAATCTAGACAGATTCACCCAATTGCGCACACCAGAACTTAATTACCCACTAATCACCCCCTAAACTCTGGATCGTCCAACGCTGCACAAAGCTCAAAGCTAAGTTCATGGGATCTCCAAACTCCTATTTATTTAGTTTGATCATAATCAAAGATTTTGATAATCATTCAAAGCTACACACGCATTGATGCGAGATAAACACGTTTCATTTCCCATGCAAAGTATCAGAGACTTCTTGTGGGAGAGATCTATATTGTTCCACTTTTGCTATTCCAACGCTGTGCTAACTTATCTTATCTACATATTTATGTAGGTCTCAAATAAATGTTAGTTGTGTCGGTCGTCCTAGGCCCAAGCCCAGACTCAGAACAACGCATGAGTCGATCAGCTCATCCTTTAGAAACTGACCTAATTCTTACAGGTAAATCATATAAATTTATTACCTCATCATGAAAAATGCACGATTCTCATAACCTTACTTTTCACTACTCATCAGCTACCCAAAAGCTCTCACAAAACACTAACTTGAGCGTCGGAGGGGCTTGTCGGCTATCAACCCCCGGCGTGCCTTGGGTTGTTTTTCATGTATTCCCTTGCTAAAGACAACCAGGTTCATGGATCTAAACGGCAGTGTCCTGCCTCACCAGAATCAGGTAGAACCAATTGGCACCCACCGTGGGGCTCGATATCAGGGCACCACGTCCAGAAATACTCAGATCAGTCAGGCGACAGCAGCCAACCCTGATATAGCTGCCGTCGCGACACTTGCGCTACAACGGATGGGTTTGCAGTTACCTGTCACTCTCTCGCCAACGCATCATGATTCCCGCACACAATCTTCGCCCCCGAATGATCAACCACAACCTCAGAACCCAGATCAAGAAGAACATAGCGTAGCCTTGGAGGACAATGCTGAGACCAATACATATCTAAATTTCCAACACCCCCTAGGTGCAAATCCTCCTGCACTACAACAAACCTCCCTCACCCGAAAACAGATCGAGGAAGTGGTTGATCTGTTGATTCGTCAAATTTTACAGTCTCCGCAGGAACAACAGCAGACACCCGCACGACAGATTGATATGATGACCGATCGTCACTCTGCTGAAACCCTAGAAAAAATCGTGGACGATCGGATCAATATGGCTATGAATGCCCGTCTGGATCATCCATTAGCACAATATAGCTCTCCCTTCATTCCGGAAATCTTGGATAGCCTCCCAGTAGCCGGCACCAAAATACCGACGCCTGAAAAATATACTGGAAAGTCCGATCCCTTAGACTATCTGCAACACTTCCAGTCGATGATGAAACCTACACTGCGTCCCTGACGTCGTTCAGTGTAAGGCATTTTGCACTGCCTTTCAAGAAGGAGCCCGGCGATGGTTCAATAGTTTACCCCCATGTTGCATCACTTGCTTCGAGGATTTTAAACTACTCTTCCTTGATCAATTTGCTACAAGTAAACGACCACAGAAGATCGCCTTGGAAGTGATGCAGTCCCAAGGAAGGGACAAAAGTTTGCGGGAGTTCATCGCTCGGTTTAATAATGAAGCTGTTGAAGTCCCTGACCTCACTTGCTCGTCTATGTTAGCGGCGTTGATAAGCAACGTTTCATTTCCAAGTGGCAGACCGGATGATTCCCACAAGCGATAGAAGGACCAGTCGAGCTGGAGAAAGCCGACCGATCGACAGGGACATCGACGAGAATTCTTCACCCTGCTCAACAGGCGATATGCGGAAGTATCGGTGACCATGAGAGCAGATGGGGAA
This sequence comes from Erythroxylum novogranatense, assembly GCA_029891385.1. Lineage (NCBI taxonomy): Eukaryota > Viridiplantae > Streptophyta > Magnoliopsida > Malpighiales > Erythroxylaceae > Erythroxylum > Erythroxylum novogranatense. The sequence continues at coordinate 9,337,047 of CM057234.1, forward strand.
CCACTCCCAGAACCCAATAAGTTGAAGACTCCCCTCAAGAAGAGGGACCCTGATTCATATTGTCGCTTCCATAGAGACATAGGTCATGACACGGAGGATTGTTGGGACTTAAAAGAAGAAATCAAACTCCTCATCCAAAAGGGAAGGCTGGGTCGATTCTTGAAGTACGGTAGAAATGCCGAGCGAGGTACTAAGGACAGAAGCGGTCGGTCTGGCAATTGGCGAAGACGTCGATCTGACAATTGGCGAAGACTCTGGAGACAAAACGTAAACGATGAAGGAAGGCAGACCAGGAATACAGACGACCGACGCGACACGAGGGGACAATCCAGGGCTAGAGATGATAGATCTACGGGGCAGCAAGATGACCGATCAGTTAGGGTCATCAATATGATTTTTGTGGTAGCGCAGCTGGGGGTTCCAACGTCAAAGGAAGGAAGTGGTATACCAGGCAGATCGCTGAGGGTCAGTCAGCAGCGAAAAAATTGCAAGTTAACGAGGCAATCTCGTTTGACGAGTTCGACCTGGCTGGCGTCAGCTGTCCTTACGATGACGCACTCGTAGTCACTTTGAATATGGACGGTAGTGAGATGAAACGTGTAATGTTCGACACCGGCAGCTCGGTCGATCTGTTATACTACGATGCTTTCAAGCACATGGAGATTCCGGAAGAACGACTACTACCGATAAAAGGGCCAATCAAAGGGGTAACAGGAGCATCCGCCTATCTATTCGCTCGAGTCTTGTTGAACGTAAAGTTCGGACAAAAGTCGCTCCAAGTAGTGAGGAATATTGAATTCTTAGTAGTTAAGTTTGCAGGAGCCTATAATGCAATAATTGGAAGAGCCACACAAAATGCCCTCAGAGCTGTCGTCTCAACCTATTATCAGGCGATGAAGTTCCCGACACCCCATGGCATCGGCATTGTCAGGGGTCAACAAAGAATCGCTCGGAAATGCTACTTGGCAGAAACAAGAACCCTCGAGGGAGTGGTAGTATTGGCGAGCTTTCTTGATGTAAGAGTAGATGAAAGGAATGATGAAATCCGCAAGGCAGAACTGATTCTCCTCAATGAAGAGAGAGATACAACAGCCGCTCGTTCAAAAGTCGTCAGGCAAAAAGCAACGAAGTTCTACAATAGAAGAGTAAAGCCGAGCGACATAAAGGTCGGTGGGTACGTCCTACGAAAAGTCGAGGCGGCTGGAAAGCATCTGGAGAAGCTCGGTCAAACATGGGAAGGACCCTACCAAGTGGTCAAGCAAGCCAGACATTGCTCTTACATCCTGCGCGATACGAATGGGAAGATCCTACCGAGGCCCTAGAACTCTCAAAACCTGAAGGCGTTCTACCAATAGATAAGCTTTATTTTAGTTCTCATTTCTTTGTTTATTATTATTTATTGTACATGCAACTTGTGGGTATCTTTTTCCTGACCCTGCTAGTCAAGTTTTTTAACGGCCCACACCCTCGTCATCATCAATAAAGGGGTTTCAAATTTTTCAGGAAGAAAAATCTCACTAAATTTGGCAAGGGGAGAAAATTCCACCAACTGATCGCCTCGACTTCGCTCGGCCAGGTCACCAAGACGAGATCCTTGGAACCAGGCGATGCCGAGAAAATGAATATCGGATCCCTCGGCCTCGACCACGCTCGGCAAGGTTGCCAAGACAAGATCCTTGGAACCAGGCAATGCCGAGAAGATGAATCTCGGATCGCTCGGCCTCGTCCACCCTCGGCCAGGTTGCCAAGATAAGATCCTTGGAACCAGGCGATGCCGAGAAAATGAATCTCAGATCGCTCGGCCTCGACCACGCTCGGCTAAGTTGCCAAGACAAGATCCTTGGAACCAGGCGATGTCGAGAAGATGAATCTCGGATCGCTCAGCGTCGACATCGCTCGGTCAGGCTGCCAAGACAAGGTCCTTGGAACCAGGCGATACCAAGAAGATGAATCTCGAATCACTCGGCCTCGACCACACTCAGCCAGGTTGCCAAAACAAGATCCTTAGAACAAGGCGATGCCGAGAAGATGAATCTGGGATCGCTTGGCCTCGACCACACTCGGCCAGGTTGCCAAGACAAGATCCTTGGAACCAGGCGATGCCGAGAAGATGAATCTCGGATCGCTCGGTCTCGACCACACTCGGCCAGGTTGCCAAGACAATATCCTTGGAACCAGGCGATGCTGAGAAAATAAATCTCGGATTGCTCGGCCTCGACACCGCTCGTCCAGGTTGCCAAGACGAGATCCTTGGAACCAGGCGATCCTGAAAAAATGAATCTCGGATCGCTCGGCCTCGACACCGCTCGGTCAAGTTGCCAAGACAAGATCCTTGGAACCAGGCGATGCCGAGAGCAAAAATCTTGGATCGATCTTCCTCAAAATCGTACGGCCAAGTTCTATTGCCTCGGTCGACCATGACTCTCTCAGACATTACAACCGATCGACGCACATCGAGCGCGTTCGTTCACTACCTGCTATTGAAAAAGATCATCCAATTTTAACATGACAGATGATGAAAAATAAAAACTTCATTTCCTTGAATTTACGTTCTGGTCATAAGCCCGACAAGATGAGCCTTAAAAAGGGAAAAATTATGTTGACCCTTCGGCGGGAGAGGAAGAGCCAGCAGTCGAATCGGCAGAAGGGGAGAACGGCAAAGCAGCCGAGGCAGGACCAGTGTCTGCAGGAAGAACTGGAGAGACACCTCCGGGAGATCGTTCGTCCTCTTCATCCGAGCTAAGGTCCAGCTCCACATCCGGAACCCACGTTTGTTCTCCCTCGGCCTTCTCCCTCACTTCCTCTAGAGAAAGGCCGAGAGCGGTGGGAAGCATCGACTCGGCATAATCCTCGAATGAAGGACCCTCCGACCCATCAGGTACGCAAACGTTGTGGCAGCTCCTCAAGATGGAAAGAGCTAAGTCACAGGCAAACTCCAGACACTCCCCCTATAAATACCGCTCTTTCCATCTCTTGATTGCCTCAATCCTTTGCTCCTTGACGGAACCCTGCAGCTCCAGCATTTTCTTCTCGACCTCTATTTTCTCTGTCTGCGCCTCGTGACACTGTCGGAAGGCTTTCGAACGAAGCTCCTCCTCCAGTCGCACCCTTGAAGTGGCGTCGACCACCTTCCTCCTTAGGCTCTCAATGCGGAGCTGCGACATCCGGTATTCACTCTCCATTTCGGCCCGGGAAGCAAGCATTCTACCCCTCTCCTCCTCCCCGAAGCAAGTTGAGCCCTCAAAACGCTTTTCTCTTCCTCCAAAATATTCTTCTCCTCCTCCATCGAAGAGAGTTGGGCTCGTAAGACGTCTTTCTCCTCCTTCGCCTCTGAAAGTTCAGCTCTTAGAGTATTAACTTGCCCCAGAAGGTCCTGGACCTCCCGGTCCACTGTTTGCCTCACTTCATAGAGTTGATCAAGACGTTGATACATCGCAGAGGTGAAAGCCATATCCCTGGTACAGCCGCGGACGAGACTAACCACCAGTTCTTTATCGTCCAGCGTATCCAAGAACCTCTCGTCCGCGGGGGCAACAGCCCTCTGGGCAATGTGCAGAGCGACGTTGACGTCCCTAAGCGATACAGTCCTATCAAGACTGATCGTGGGCTCCCATTTTCCACCGCCGGAAGCTCGCTCTTTCACCTTGCCCTTATCCAATCGGGGTGCTTGCTTTCCCCCACTTCTCTCTCCAGCTGACTGGACGATCGACCAGCACTCCGAGCAGTCCTCTTCCTTTTAAGTGGCGGCTCCATCTCTTCCTCCTTCGAAGCCGCTCGGTCCGCACTCATCGGTCAGATCGGCAAGGGCGCTGACACGCCAGGACAGTCCTCAGTGCACGGAAGTGCCAGCAACGCTATAGATCGGTCTAACTCCATTGGCTGAGCGGCGTCTTCACTGGCCTCTGCCTCCTTCCTTTGCTTCCTCACCTTCGAAGAAGCTCTAGGCCTTTTGGATTTAGGGAGACGGGAGGCCCCGGCGAAATCGTCAAGCCTTGTCATGGCTGCACAGTAATAAAAACATATTAAAAATCGAAACCAATACTTACAAATACAATAAATAGTTCAACCACGAGGAGTCAACCAGAGGAGGCAGTTTCTTCTCCTAGCCCGCTAATTTGAGGCGGGGGGTCGATTAGGAATGAATCTACCGTGACCCCCCCGCGATACCCCAGAATGAGATTGTCAAAAGAATATCGACCGAGTGCCTTGATCCTACCGATCACCTCTCATTCCTCCCCAGAAAGGTGTAGGTTGGCAATGTCATTCCATCGCTCGGTCAGGGGATACCTCCACTGTCGGCATTCAAAAGTAGATCCTGGGGGCCTCACGAAAAAATACTTCGTTTTCCACGATTTGATTGATCTTGTAGTCCCAGCAGGATGATGCCTCACATCCTTATACTGGAGGTGCGGAATCCCGGCCACGCCGATCGGGCTCTGGTTCATCCTTAAGAAGTGCCGCAGAACACCGACCGATAAAGGACACCCGAAATTATGACACAGCAAGGCCAAACCGTTGATGAACCGCCAGCCATTTGGGAGAATCTGGCTCGGCCCTAAGTGGTAGGCGCCACATACTTCATCGATGATTGGGACGTACGGAAGCCTTATACCACCGATCAAGAAAAAGCTCTCTGTCACAGCAAAGTAGCCACGCCCGCTACTATAAATCTTTTCGTTCTGGCCAGCCAGCCTATACCCCCAAGACGGGGGGATATTATGCTTAATAACCGACCGATTTAGCTCCTTTTCGGTCATCTTTGAACGGTCACTCGGTGGTTTCTCAATGATTTGCCCATCCTTACGGGCACTTGCTCCAACCTCCTCATTCCCTCTTAACTCCGACGTCTCATTTTTGCCGACTTTCGGCGCCTCCACCGCTTCCATCGCTGTCTCCAACGACCCAACAACCTGTAAAGTTTCTTCGGCGACCAACACCTGATGAAGCTCCATAAAAACCGTACTTACCTCCCCACTAGGACTCGGGGAGGCCGATGGCGAAGGCTAGCGAGGAGGCAACGGAGAAGGAGAGGGGGAGCTAGATTCATTCCTAGAACTAGTTGACATGTTTACTGAAAATCACTTTTACATATGAGAAAAAGAAGAAGGACGTACCTAGTTTAGAGATTGGAACTACAAATTTGGTTGACGGTGAGAGGAAATTTCTGTGACTGCTAACAGGGAGATAAAGGAGAGAGGAAACGAAGATTGAAGAATCGGACACGCAAAAAGTAAAGAGGTGTGTCAATCCCGAGCGTTTATAACAAGACACCAAGCGGGCATATTGATGGAATTTGAATGTGCGGAAAAATATGGGCCGTGCAAATTAGAGCCGCAGTTGAAAGGACGGATGTGACAGCTGTACAACGGTTACAAACACGTCTCGTTCCGAATTTCTAAAACCTGTCAGAAGACACGCGTCGTCAGTAATGATTAAATTCATTGCCTCGATTAGGCGCTTGCACTCGATCGGTCGATCTTATGCCTACTTCCTATCGGTCGGTCCTATCTCTACCTTCGATCAGTCGGTCTTACCTCGAATTGTCATGCACTAAGTGTTGATGTCCGACCGATCGGACCTATCACGAACTATCATACAGACAAGCCGCACGATCCTTATGTACTCCTTCGACCCCTCCCCTTGGTCAGACTCGAGGAGTAGGGGGCTTATAGTTGGGTCGGTCGTGCTAGGCCCAAGCCCAGACTCAGAACAACGCATGGGTCGATCAGCCCATCCTTTAGAAACTGACCTAATTCCTACAGGTAAATCATATAAATTTATTACCTCATCATCAAAAAGGTACGATTCTCATAACCCTACTTTTCACTACTCATCATGTAACATCCCACCCCCGACGGGAAGGGTAAAATAGTAATTTGGTCAGGGGTGAGAGCGAATAGGACTGATTTGGCATTTTTATGCATACTGGTATTTGTGAACAGTGAATTTTTGCACATGAAAAATAACCGTACATGCATTCATGATATTTCCCGGTATTGAGTCTAAATGGAATTTTATAGTGAATAATGTGAAAATTATGTTTAAAAATTTTATTGGAGTGATCCATTGTGTGTTTTACATTTTAAGGGATTTTTAGGAAATTTCCTAGAATTTTTCGGGGTAAATTTCCAGATCGGAAAAACCGCCAAGTGGCGAACCGGTTGATTTTCGGTATCGAAAATTTCTATCCAATGGCACTACAATATTGAGTATATTATTTTGGGATTGAAATGAGGGCCATTGGACTTGAATGGGTCAAATTTCATTAGGGTTCTTAAAAATCCTATTACATGTTTTGTCTTTTCCTTATTTTGTTGTTTTTTTAGAAAAATGCCATGTGTCCTACACCATTAAATGGTTTTGTCTTATGCCCACCTAGTGAATTCGGCAACTTCACCTTTAAAGAAGGGAAAAATCATTTGTTATTGCTTATCTCCTCCTTCATCCGAAACCCCACTCTTCCTTCTTCTCCATTTGATGTTCTTTAAGTTTCCTAGTGTTTAGCTCTTCCTTCCACTTTGTTCTTTCTAAAAATGGCCAAGCATACACTCCTTTCTCTTTTGGCATGATGATGTTTATGTTTAGGAGAAGAATTGGAGCATTGAAAAAAAAGCTTGATTAGGTAAGGTTTATGCTAAGCTTTCATTATGTTATTTCATATGGTTATTAGAAGCATTTATTGTGATTTTTATGTGCATTAATGTCATGGAATTTTGGATATTTATGTTCAAGTGAATGTTTAGGTGAACTTAGGGCTGATTTTATGGCTCAAGTTGATGCTTATTGATGTGTTATTGGCATTGGAAGTGATAGGATCTAAGTTTAGTAACAAAGCTGGAAAATTGATTTTTGAACCTATTGCAATATTTTGATCATAACTAATGGTGTGGTTGTGCAAATGAGTTGTGGTTTGTGCTAAATGAAACTTTAGTTGATTGGCTACAATTTTGTGTGAAATAGGTGTTGTCTAATTGTAGCTCTAAGAGGTCGAATTTCAGCTTGGAAAATCAGAGACATGGGCTGTGAGAACAGTACCCGGATTGATGACCTAATTGTTTTGATGATTTTTTTAGATTAATTTAGAAGGAATTGGTGATAATGGTCTTAATGCAAGTTGAAGCCTATCTTGTTAGCTTTCCATTTCCACTGATTTTGCAATTTTTCGATATGTACGTTGGGAGTTATGAACTGTTAACTAATGACTAACTATGTGCTTTATGTTGGAACCTAGCCATAAGTGTAGGTTTTGTGAGTATTCTGATTGGAAGTAAATTTAGAGATTTCCGTGATTTGAATTGGCACAAATGATCTGCTGGAAAGTTGTATAGGAAGCAATTATCTTGAAAATGAGATATAGTATGTTAAGTTTGGATAACAGAATTGGGACTTATGAATTTTCAAAGATTGGACTGAAGTTAGGTCATTGACTAGTGGCCACGACAGAAACTTGCATGATAGTTTTGAGCTTGTTAGTGATAGAATTGGATTCTGAGTCCTTCATGAAAATTGAAGTATGAGATCTTATCTTTCCAGTGATATAAGGTAGTGATTGTTTTGACATTTGAGCTAGAAGATATGCTGCTTTGAAATGTACTGTTCAGATTGGAAAATTCCAGTTGGCAGATGCTTTGGTGAATTGTTTGGCCTAGTTAGCAAATGAATTTGATTTCAGGTTGTTCATGAAAGTTTTAGATAACACTGAGATCTTTCTGAGCATATTTATTGTTTAATTTTTGACAAAGGTAATGAGAAGTTATGGATTTTATAATATGTTACATTGTTTTGACAAAATTCTGCACTGTTTTGAGAGGCATTGACTGGGCAGTAACTTTGATTGCATTTTTGACACCCTTAGAGGTGAAATTGACTTTTGTGTCCTTCATAAAACTTATAGATCTCTCTTTTCTCTATGAAATAGATACCAAGTTTGTCCAATTTGAAATTCGGAGCAAGGAGTTATGAGTTGTGAAAGTTGGGATGTCGGTGGACGTTTGTCCAGAACTGTCATTGTAGTAGCATAAGTCGACTTGCACCCTCAGATAAGTCGACTAGAACATACACAGTAGCATTAGTCGACTAGGATTCTCAAGCAAGTCGACTAGGATCATATATTTTCTTTCTTTTGCTTATAACTTGTCCATCCGACCTCTGATTGACCTGATTCTTGAGGCATCGGATTCGTGAAATGTTAAATTTCATTTTATGAGAAATTGGAAATTTTTGGACGAAAAATTAACGTGGGTCCGGTTTATTGTTTCTGGTCACTGTTTTATTTATTTTTGGACTTATAGAGGTCCGAATTGAGTACTGTCAGTGCCGTTAAATTTCTAATTTTTAGACGGATTTTTGGTGATTGAAAATTTGAATTTAGGGCCGAAAAAATCATGAACATGCATTGTACACATTTTAAGCGCTACATGTGCATTCTGAAATATTACTGATTGAATTTCTGGTAATCATTGCATACTGTAACTGGTATAGAGGCACATTTGGAGCGTCGATCCATCGACGTCACTAAGACTTCCAGGTATTAGCTCGGAAGTACAGGTGAGTAAACTAGTTGGTTCCTCAATTTCTGATTGTTTATAATTATGTACTTATAATTCTGTAGGGAATAATGGTGTTTATGTGAAAACTGATTATGACTGAAATGTTGAACCGAAGGAATGAGAATTGGGCATTGAAGTGTAAACTGACTGTGAATGTAATAAATTGTGACTGTATGAAAATCTGTATGTTTGAGAATGATATGTTTGATTCTGATAAATTGGATTGGACTGCAATGTGATTTTGTGACTGTATGATATTGTGTATACTTTGATGAATGGGTTTTAGTGACAATGCGAATTGTGATACATTGAGCATGTTGCATTCCATATACAAATACTTAAACGGATAATAATAGTTGTGACCTGAGACGCCACTGATATTGAAAAGAGCCTTGAGCTCGAACACTGATGCTAAAAAGAGCCTTGGGCTCGATCACTGAAAAAGAGCTTTGAGCTCGAAGGGAGTTAGTGCATACCCAGAGGGCTCTTCTACTCTCTAGACGCGTCTACGGAATACTGTTCACTGTTTAAGCGCTCGGTCACAACACTGCAATAAAATGAGAAAGTGTCACATATGCATGGCATATATATACTTGACTGACTACTTGAAATGGGAAAAAGGCATGAGTGCCTTATTCAATTGCGATTTACTTGTATGTAATGATATGGTACTTCTAACTGTGTTATTGCAAACTAAACTGTAATTTGCTTGTGTGCTGCATGAATTGGGCGAACCATCGATGATGGTTCCTCACTGAGTTCGCAAAACTCACCCAAAATTTGCATATATTTTCAGGTCTTGAAGAGTACCCGTTTGACACGGAGTATGTCTACCGTCTGTGAGGATAGATAGAGGTCGGGATCGGTTCGTCTGCATTAGTGTCCCATAGAATTGTATTTCAAAATGCTCAGTACTTATCGTGGGCCCAATGTTGGTTATGTCATTACATGGCTATTGTAAATTGTTGTTATTGTTTGTAATAATCGAAAATGCTTCCTTTACATTTGGGCTCAAAATTGTATCTGTGCACATGAGAGTACTAAAAAATAATTAAAAAACATATTGATCTTGAGTTTCGATCGGTGATGTAGACGCCACCCTCGCGGGGCACGGACTCGGATATCACCAACGATGTCGGGTTCGGGTCACGCGGGAGTGGGGTGTTACATCAGAGCCCAGAAGTACTAATTTATCTGGGCACAGTCTGAAACATAGGTTAAGTTGCATGCATTTGAGTCGTGTCGCGTTGCAGACCATGGGCGATCCCTCATCCGAGTCGCACGAGTATAAATCCTACGTGTGAACTTGTGTTAAGTGATTAAGTGTGAGAAAAGTGAGAATGTATCAGAATGTGAGCTCATGAAAGTGTATGAGTAATTAGGAATGGGAAAAAGGACAATTGGATAAGGATAGCTATAGTGTACTGAAGTTATGAACCTTCGATTGTGATATAAGTATGACTACGTTGGCATGGGCTGATAGAGAAAAAGAAATGATATCAAAATGAATCAGGGGATTTAAAGTGGTAATATTACGGCGAAAGAAAACGAAAAATTCTATAGCTTGGAGAGGTCCACTGTGGATATGAGAAATATATCGGTTAAAGTATGCCTATGTGAGATTCAAAGTTCGAGATAATGAGGTAATGAAAGTGTTGACTTATATATGCGACGAAATGGGAACAATTGAAAATGAGCAAAAAGTATATGGTCCGATCAGGCAGATATGGATTCACTACATTTGTGTTAGTGGATATCATAGATGATGATAGCGAGATTGTAATAATATCAATATTGTACCGTAACGGTCTACTTTTAAACAAAAGAGCGAAGTGATCCTAAGGTTAGGAAGAAGTAGAAATGGTGAGACGAAAGTGTACAGATGAACTGAAATGGATTCGTGAAACAGTTATGATCATGAGCGCATGAGTTTGGGACCAAGATGGTTATGCGAATATTGTGTTAAGAGTTTGTGAATCCGTATAAGGGGATAGTAGGGGAAAAAGGGAGACTGGAAATTTCTACTGATAGTGTATCGGAAAATTCTGGATTGATTGAACATATGTATATGGAAACAGAAATGGTAAATGGATGGGTAAACAGATAGAAATGCAGTGTATCTGTATCTATGAACGTAATATGTTGTCATGTTTTGGGGACACATCCCCGAATGTACTAGAAATGTGAATAATCATGAATTGTGTGAGGGAAATAAAAAAAAGTAGTATTAATGAGATGACAGTGTATTAGTCAAGTTGATATGACCTTAAAAAGGCCAAGCCTGCATGTAAATGAGATGGGACTAAAACTATGTGAAAAGAAGTACAATGACAAGTGGGAAAGGAAACAATGATAGTGATAGCGAAACAAGGACAATGATAATGAAACAATAATAGTGGTATATCAAAAGAGTTGTCGAGTTGAGGGTAATTCACCTTTGTGAGTATACCTTGGATAGTGAAACAATTAAGCCTATGTGTGGAAATAATAGAGGAAACGATCGGTGATTTATTGACTAAGTGCTAATCATAGTTCCTATAGTATAAGGGTCATAATTTATAGTGCTCGTTCGGGAGGAAATTAAAATTTCAAATGATGTAACGTATGTGAAGAATTCAAGGGAAGAAGAAAGACACAATTTGAAATAATTCCTCGGTTCGAGGATTGGCGCAAACGGAAAAGAGTTTTGTAGAATCCTTAGTAGTAGAAGCTATTAATTGGTCCCCGGATGAGATGAAATGATTTTTGTGATGTATATACCAAGTGGAAGTATCAAAGAAATTGTTTAATGCCTCACGGAACCTTAGTGCAAAGGATATTCTGATCATTCGAGTTATGCATTCAAGTTATGGCATAAACTTGGAGACAGCGAGTATAGTTGGAATTGATCCTTGTGAGATACTACGAACGATTAAACGATTGAAAAGCAATTATGGAAAATAGTTGGTTGATGAGAATTTCGTGGACTGTATCGATGATTGTAGCAAGAAATTGAGTTAAGATGAACAAACGAGTCGAGTTAATAGCGGTCATGATGGGAACAAATCGAAAATTAGTATGTACCAAATCAAAAGTGAAATGGAGTCATGTTCGAGAGGAGATTCAGGCATAACAAGTGGAATATATTACTGAGGTTACATGCATTGTGTGTACAGTAATGTAGAGGATTCAACTACGTTAGTGGATTTATTGCAATGTGAAGAAAATCGGTCTGCATAAGATTTGATGCAAAGGGAGATCTAATTTGAAGCTAAGAAAAATAATACCAACCCACAAAATGAAATACTCAATGAAATGGAATGTATGGAGGTACGAGTATGAATGAATAGGCATTGGTATATGTCGATGTGACTGAAAGAAAATTAAATGAAAGGAGAAATAGAGACAAGAAGTCCTAAGGGGGAAACTGAAAATGACATGAGGTAATGTCACCTTCATTAAGGGATCGCAAATAAAGCAATTGTAGACTCAATGAAAACAAAATTGAGTGATGTCTGTTGAAGTTAGCAGTACCCCAATAAAGATATATACATGGTAAATAATGGTATCAATTGGAGACTATGATCATAAATGAGATGAATCATGGAGAAATTTAACACTGATGATAAGCATATCCTTTGGAGATTGGGCAGTGTATACTGAAGTTTCACTAAGTGGTATTGGTGCTATGATAGAAATTGTTCGAAGCTTTCGAGACCTTAGATATGCTAAGGCATTGTTATAATGCATAAAGTGTGTAATTTTGAGAACATTATTGAGTTTGAAAGGCATACATAAATCAATACTATACTGGTAAAGGTAGAGTGTAGTCTAAAACAGTGAACAGACAATACTTAAGTAAACAAAACGAATGTAGATATTGGGTTTCCAAATCTAGGACAATAAAGAGTGTAAAATGGCAAGCAGAAGATGGGGTAAGCTGAGATGTTACTAGTGTATTGAAGGTTTAGATTCAGCTCTACTGGAATGAGGTAAGAGAGTTTAAGAGGTTAGGACTCAAAATGGTGAGTCCCATAATGAATCTGATCTTTCGAGTGACATCGGAAGAACGATATTTGGTGATTTAACGAAGAAGTATGTGTACTCGACACAGGTGATTTAAGCAAAGGAATTGTTAGAGAAGCGTAAGTAATGATCGAAGCTAGACATCCTAGTAGGAATACGCTAAAAGTGTATTTTAGCTACGAAGGATATAGAACTCTGTGATTATATGTTCGAATTTTCTACAGTGGGGAGTGCTTAAAGGTTTTGGAATTCATAGAAATATGGGCTTGGTATATAGTTCTGAGTGACTTTAGGGATAACGATGGTGATTACAATAAGGGATTGTACATTTTTGCATTAAACTGAAAAGTACCTAATAATAGTCAAAGAATAAAATCTATTCGAGATACTGGTGATGAGTGAGACGAAGGAAAGTGACTGAGGAAAAATGAATGGGTTAGATGAGGTGGAACCGGATCAGACAAATGAAATATAGTAAAATGCATATACGAATAAAGTGTGTGAATACTAGAGAACAGTGAATTGTCAAAAGAGAGATGAATCGGAGCTATGAATTAACACTGGTTATAGCAAAATAGACATAGGTGTCACTGTGTTAGTACCAAAGGAAAGGGGAGTGGCAAAGACGAGATGAAGGGTTTTATTGTAAGTATCACCTTGATAAGGTGTACTCAGAATTGGCAAAAAGGGTATCAATGGAGCATGAAAAAGGTTTGATAAAACATGATAAGTGCATAGGGTCGGAAATAATGATCTACTCTGAAATAAACTGAGATAGTTGAGATAGCCAAATACGTGACTGAACGACTCATTAAGTCTATTTATTGTGACCTTTCGAAAAACGAGTCATTGATGGATGAAATGTATGGGACATGTAGTGACATATGATCACTGATCAGTGTCTACCATATGGAACCATCGAATGAGAATTTCGCGGACGAAATTTTTATTAGGAGGAGGGAGTTGTAACATCCCACCCCCGACGGGAAGGGTAAAATAGTAATTTGGTCAGGGGTGAGAGTGAATAGGACTGATTTGACATTTTTATGCATACTGGTATTTGTGAACAGTGAATTTTTGCACATGAAAAATAACCGTACATGCATTCATGATATTTCCCGGTATTGAGTCTAAATGGAATTTTATAGTGAATAATGTGGAAATTATGTTTGAAAATTTTATTGGACTGATCCATTATGTGTTTTACATTTTAAGGAATTTTTAGGAAATTTCCTAGAATTTTTCGGGGAAAATTTCCGGATCGAAAAAACCGCCAAGTGGCGAACCGGTTGATTTTTAGTATCGAAAATTTCTATCCAACGGCACTACGATATTGTGTATATTATTTTAGGATTTAAATGAGGGCCATTGGACTTGAATGTGTCAAATTTCATTAGGGTTCTTAAAAATCCTATTACATGTTTTGTCTTTTCCTTATTTTGTTGTTTTTTTAGAAAAATGCCATGTGTCCTACACCATTAAATGGTTTTGTCTTATGCCCACCTAGTGAATTCGGCAACTTCACCTTTAAAGAAGGGAAAATTCATTTGTTATTGCTTATCTCCTCCTTCATCCGAAACCCCACTCTTCCTTCTTCACCATTTGATGTTCTTTAAGTTTCCTAGTGTTTAGCTCTTCCTTCCACTTTGTTCTTTCTAAAAAGGGCCAAGCATACACTCCTTTCTCTTTTGGCATGATGATGTTTATGTATGGTGTGGAAAAGTAGATGATTGGGGTATTAGGAGAAGAATTGGAGCATTGAAAAAAAAGCTTGATTAGGTAAGGTTTATGCTAAGCTTTCATTATGTTATTTCATATGGTTATTAGAAGCATTTATTGTGATTTTTATGTGCATTAATGTCATGGAATTTTGGATATTTATGTTCAAGTGAATGTTTAGGTGAACTTAGGGCTGATTTTATGGCTCAAGTTGATGCTTATTGATGTGTTATTGGCATTGGAAGTGATAGGATCTAAGTTTAGTAACAAAGCTGGAAAATTGATTTTTGAACCTATTGCAATGTTTTGATCATAACTAATGGTATGGTTGTGCAAATGAGGTGCGGTTTGTTCGAAATGAAACTTTAGTTGATTGGCTACAATTTTGTGTGAAATAGGTGTTGTCTAATTGTAGCTCTAAGAGGTCGAATTTCAGCTTGGAAAATCAGAGACATGGGCTGTGAGAACAGTACCCGTATTGATGACCTAATTGTTTTGATGATTTTTCTAGATTAATTTAGAAGGAATTGGTGATAATGGTCGTAATGAAAGTTGAAGCCTATCTTGTTAGCTTTCCATTGCCACTGATTTTGCAATTTTTCGATATGTACGTTGGGAGTTATGAACTGTTAACTAATGACTGACTATGTGCATTATGTTGGAACCTAGCCATAAGTGTAGGTTTTGTGAGTATTATGATTGGAAGCAAATTTAGAGATTTCCGTGATTTGAATTGGCACAAATGATCTTCTGGAAAGTTGTAGAGGAAGCAATTATCTTGAAAATGAGATATAGTATGTTAAGTTTGGATAACAGAATTGGGACTTACGAATTTTTAAAGATTGGACTGAAGTTAGGTCATTGACTAGTGGTCAGGGTAGAAACTTGCATGGCAGTTTTGAGCTTGTTAATGATGGAATTGGATTCTGAGTCCTTCATGAAAATTGAAGTATGAGATCTTATCTTTCCAGTGATATAAGGTAGTGATTGGGAAATTCCAGTGGGCAGATGTTTTGGTGAATTGTTTGGCCTGGTTAGCAAATGAATTTGATTTCAGGTTGTTCATGAAAGTTGTAGATAACACTGGGATCTTTCTGAGCATATTTATTGTGTAATTTTTGACAAAGATAATGAGAAGTTATGGATTTTATAAAATGTTACATTGTTTTGACAAAATCCTGCACTGTTTTGAGAGGCATTGATTGTGTAGATAAGATAACTTGAAACCGAGTTAGAACAGCAAAAATAGAACATATGATTTGATCCCCTCCTTATGATATATATTTCCGACTCTTTTTTTTTTACATTAAGTGTTAGGAAGTGCAAGTCATGCGGAAAGTTTAAATAATTATTTAGGATGGATTTATAATTTAAATTTAATTTATTAAAAACACGTAGGCTTCGTTTGGTAGACAACCGATCAATTATTTATTTTAGTTGATTGATTGTCTTAGCTAATTGCCGTTTCCATCAGTTATAAAAGATGTTTGGCGATTAGCTTTTTGAAGGGCTGATCTAAAGTAAACAACTAAATACGAAAACGCTCATATGGAGCGATGGAGCGTTTTCAACAATCAGTTAAAATTTTAGGTATTAAAAGTCAATTACACCCTTTATGCACTGATAGGTTAGAAATAAAATTTTGCCCTTAAATGAAAATAAAAATAGAAAGAGTTGTATAAGTTTTTTATAGGTAATGAAACAGTTTTGGTAAACACGACTTCTCTAGAATTTAAATTCTTATAAGAATATTCAACAAAATACTAAGATATATAATATTCATACTTTTATAATTTTTTTTAAATTATGTCCTCATAAATCATTTTACACATAAACAACTAATATTAAACAGTTAATTTTACCAAACATCTCTAACAAATAGCTGATAGAATCAAACTTTAATTAGTTGATTGCTAAATAAGGCCGTAATCTAAGAATTGCGAGGTGACAAAAAAAATGTATAGGAGAAGGAGAAGCAGAAGGAGAAAGAGAAGGAGAAGCAGAAGGGAAGAGGGAATAAATACGAGGAGTGGGTTAATTAATTAATTATAAAATATAATGTATTCATTAATTAAAATTTTATAATTAATTAATTAATTATAATATTTTAATTAATGAATGAATTATATTGTAATTAATTAATTATAATATTTTAATTAATGAATGTATTATATTTTAATTAATTATATTGTAATTAATTAATTAATAGTAATATTAATTAAAGAGTACCAAACCTTACTAAACCAAAAAAAATTAAGCATTAAACATTAAACAAGGTTATGAATAACTCTCATTCCTCTCATAATGGAGAGGAATGGAGCAATGCTCTAAAGTAAGGAATGAAAGTAGAAGCTAAATAATTATAACCTGTACTAAGCTTTCTTTTTCATTCCATACATATTCCTCTCCTCTCATACCCACTAAAGAAGCACACCCTGAGTTCATGGGATCTCCAAACTCCTATTTATTGAGTTTGATCATAATCAAAGATTTTGATAATCATTCAAAGCTACACGCGCATTGATGCGAGATAAACATGTTTCAGTCCTATGCAAAGAATTGGAGACTTCTTGTGGGGGAGACCTATGTTATTCCACTTTTGCTATTTCACCGCTATCCTAACTTATCTCATTTATTTATTTATGTAGATCTCATATAAATGTGTAGATAAGATGATTTGAAACAAAGTTAGAACAGCAAAAATAAAACATATAATTTGATCCCCTCCTTGTGGTAAATATTTTGTACTCTTGTTTTTTTACTTTAAGTGTTAGGAAGTACAAGTCATGCAGAAAGTTTTAATAATTATTTAGGATGGATTTATAATTTAAATTTAATTTATTAAAAACACGTAGGCTTTGTTTGGTAGACAACCAATCAATTATTTATTTTAGCTGATTGATTGTCTTAGGTAATTGCCATTTCCAACAGTTATAAAAGATGTTTGGTGACTAACTTTTTGAAGGACTGATCTAAAGTAAACATCCAAATACTAAAACTCTCATATGGAGCGTTTTCAACAATCAACTAAAATTTTAGGTATTAAAAGTCAATTACGCCCTTTATGTAGTGATAGGTTAGAAATAAAATATTGCCCTAAAATAGAAAGAGTTGCATAAGTTTTTTATAGGTAATGAAACAGCATAGGTAAACATGATTTCTCTAAAATCTATATTCTTATAAGAATATTCAACAAAATGTTAAGATATATAATGTTCATGTTTTTATAATTTTTAAAGTCATGTCTTCATAAATTATTTTACATATAAATAATTAATATTAAATAATTAATTTTACCAAATATCTCTAACAAATAATTAATACAATTTGTTGGTCAAATCAGCTGATAGAATCAACTATCAATTAATGCAATTAACTAATTGTCATTACACAGTGACAAAAAAATGTACAAGAGAAGCAAGAGAAGAAGAAGGGAAGTGGGAATCAATACGAGGAGTGGGTTATCCCATGTAGGCTTTTTGCCAGCTAGAGTTTGTCATTTATTTTTCTCGGTGTAGCGTGGAGCTGTCGTTATTGCAACAACTCTTGATTTATGCCATATTTTTTTTGGTAAATTGATTTATGCCATATTGGACATATGCGAATTAATAATTCTACAGCTGTACGCGGAAACGAACAAAAAAATAAAAGGAATTCATATATGGTTAGGAGTTATTTTTTCTGATATACAAAAATGAAAAAAAAAATTGACATATGTTTTAAACAGACAATCATTAACAGTAAGAAAAAATGTTAATGTGGCCTTCTTAGTTCTTACCCTCAGATGCGGCGGTGCTTAAGTTTTGTGTGCCCAATCGGAAAAATACAAATCCGGTCCCCACCGTAAGCGGCATAACACGTTGTCCAATTACAATAACATAATACCTCCATTATTGTGAAGCCCACGATCTGCCATGTATATATTTATTTGTATAGGAATACTTAAATTTTTTGTAGAAATTAAGGTTTATTCTTATTATGTATGGATTAATATGTTTATGTGTGTGTTAGACGATAATGATTAACTGAAAGTCGTCGTACAAAGCAGATTCGTTTAGAATTAAGACCAATCATGGAACTGGTTCTTCCATTCCAAGAAATGGAAGTGAAATAAAAGCATGATTCTTTCGATTGGAAAGAAACCCAAATGGCATAGCATAAAAGCGCAACAGAATTATGAGATAGTCATAGTCAATCACTGTACTTTACTTTCCTTCAACAACCACCGAGTTTATTCATCTTCACGGCCGAGTAGAAACATGGAGAACAGATACAATGTGTTTAAGGTCTGTGTAACTAAAGCTTCCATTAGTACAGAGGCAATACTTCCTTTCTCTTGTGAAAAATTTGTAATTTCTCGGTGATAGCAAACAGTTTTTGATCTGATTAATATCAAAAGTTCTATCTGCCAATATTAGATGCCGGCCGAACCAAGAAAATGAAAACGAAAAATCTTATCCACAAAGCCAATAACCCCACGTACACTTGGAAAACAAATATACCAACTTTGGTCATTTCAGTTCATCGGAAAAAGAACCGGTTAGTCTTCGGCGATGCTCTGAAGATGAGGCTGCCATACTCCGCTGCGACCGGTTCGACGTTCACGACTTGAGGGATGTTTACCGGAATGTTGGCTGGAGCTTACAGCGTCTTTTAGGTAACGATCACAATCCGATGCAACGTCGGCGTAGCTTTTCTTAGAGGGCCTCGGCCTCTTAGTGGACTTGTGAGTGTTCTTACTAGACTTTTTCTTGTCTGAAGGCAACGTAGATGCCGGGATCAAGAAGTAAATGCTTCCCCTTTTGAGCTCAGAATCCGGCGACAGGATCAGAATCCTCCGACCAACGCCTTGCGCACATGGCTTGCTAAGAACGTGATTTGGGTTGTCTTTGAGAATCTCCCCGGCAGTGACAGGGCGTGTAATCTCTTCTACGCAGCCGTTTAAGTGAACTATACGGATCACGTCCAAAGCTCCGCAAGGAAGAATACAAGCCAAACAACATCTTAAACTGTTGCCCATGTTTCTTGGCTATGTGTGTGTGTTTGTGTTTGTGTTTGTGTTGGTGATGAGTGAAGCTGAGCTGATGGTATCTTCTTCTTTTGGTTGTTCTCTGACGTTGGGGGGAATGTAAATGAAGCTACGGACAAGGTTATATAGGAACAGGACAACCGTATTGAAAAAAACAGAGAGCAAAATGAAAGATATTTTATGTTGGATTTCAAAAGACCAAATTGTCCTCTACTTAACATTGCCTTCAAATCTGTTTTTTACACCCAATACTACAATATGCTTGCATACTTGTTCTCTTTGTTTTTGGCTAAACAACAACATACTATAGTACAAAATATAGATAAAATGATAGAGAATTGTTACATTAACATTTTTTTTTTTCATATACAAGACATACATCTCCATCACCAAAATTAACTTTGTTCTCTTATAAGAATAAAAGAAGCATCTTAATGTCAACTCGACATTTATTTATATTTTGTGTCTCTTCGTATTTGATAACTGTTGGCGAACTCAACACCTCGTTGACAACAGTAACCAAACCCAAAACTAAATTCCAAATTCCAAATTCCATGCAGTGGTTAAGAATTGTAAGGTCAAAACACATAGAATAAACAAGCATTATGACCTAATGAAAATGACTCTACGCCTTGCTGTGGTTCATTGACCAATAAAAAGTCTCTGGAACACTATATATTTGTGTCCATTCATGTAGTGTTGGAGAGAAAACATGTTTGCTAGAAAAGTCAAATGAATGAACTACAATATTATTATTATACACACAATCTGAATAGTTGAGTTTTGGATAGTTGAAAAATGGGTTAAACTATATGATTATGAACACTTTCATAAGCTTATGTAATTGAGTCTTCAATTAGCATTAATGAAATGTTTTCCAAGCTCGGGTTACTGGGAAGTGGGAATGTCAACGGTGTTTAAAAGAAAGAACTTCAATAATAGTGATTGTGATTTTTCCCGTTATAATTTTTAAATTTTAATATTGGGATAAATTACTTAATTTGTATTTTAAATGAATAGGAAGACCAAAGGGACAAAATTGTCAGCATATCCGAAATAATGTCATTATAAGTGGAATCGAGTGACTAGATTGAGGTACGGTAGGAGGAAAGAGAAGAGTATACGTGGTATTCGGGGATTGGAGCTCTGATTGCGTCACCCCCAGTGACCCAAGTGCTGCACACAGCCAGGGTCACGGTACACCATGACTGGTTCAGTCTGGCCGAGAACCTAGCGGGTCGTCGCTTTGTTTCTTCCACCTGCTAGGTGATGTGATTTGAGTTTGACTAGTGACCAAATTTTTAAAAAATTGGACCAAAATTTTAATAAATATAATAAAAGATTTAAATTTTAGAAATTTTAATCCACATTAAATTATTGCAATATTATTTAAAATTTAGATAAAATGAACAACTTTAAAACATTATTAAAAAAAGTCTTACTAATTAAAATAAGTTATTAAATATAAATTTATTAATTTAAAAAAACGGTTAATTTTAATTTTTAATAATAATTATTATTAAATTGAAAAACTGATAAAATTAATTAATTTTTTTAATAATTGCTGGTGACTACTACTTTTCTTGTCCAAATAATACAATTACACCGAATAATGCCACTTGCCCAACGCTTTTCTTACTCAAAACTTTGTTCTCTTATTACTTTTATTTATTTATTTATGCAAGTGAGAGTAGGAAACACAAACAACCAAGAAAACAGGGGGCTACTGACGTTCAAAGAGAGCGCCAAACTTAGCAGCTAACAAAACAATGTCAACATTAGGAGGAGGAGCTTCCAAAAAACTGAAAGGAAGTAGGGGAACGACTACCCATTTTTTTAAGCCTATCAGCCACTTGATTTCTTTCGTGCAGGCAATGAATAATTTTAACATGCCAATCCCCTAACAAGTTAGCACGAGGATGAACTAGAAAATGACCATCTCAAATCAAACGGACCGCTTTTTGAGAATCTGAATAAAGAACAATATGCCTATAAGACCAAAAAAGATTGTAGACAACTCTACAATCATATTAGTAGCAGTGCCAATACTACCATAGAAACCCCCTAACCGAGAATTATTAGAATCTCAAAGAACATTGCTAAATCCAGCCTCACTTGGATTACCTCACGAGTTTCCATTAATGTTAACACAGATTTCATCAACCACAGAAAAATTCTAGCCAACCCAACAATTGTCACGTATCATGATCAACGCTATTACCCATATTGTCCAACAATGTATTCCAATCAACAATCGCACAATGTATTGAGACATGAAAGGGTAAGCAACATCTTGATCTCCAAAGGTATCATGGTTTCGCATGAGCCAAATAAACCATATATCAGTTAGGAAAACAATACCGAGCTAACGACTAGCCCCTAAATTAGAGGAATTCTGACTCCATTTTTTAAACCAAGAATTAGTTAGTTGTGTTAAATACTTATAATTCTATTTTAAGACTACATCGGTGAATACTTTCCCTAATTTAATAATAACATTTATTTCTATCTAAAAATAAAGATATGCATATTTTGACTGATATTTTAATTTGTTCATATTAGGTTCAAACATCATTTTCATAAAAATTAGAAGTTCAAATATCATAGTTTATATTTAATTTGAGAAATAGTTTAAAAGTAATTTTGTTATAAGATAAGTATATAGTAGTATCAATTACATATTAAATTCATGCATACGTTAAAAGATGGCACTGTTACTTTGAATTGAATTAATTACATGAGGAGAAGTGATAATCGTTATTGTGTATGCTTATTAACACAAAGTAAAATTAACAGCATATTTAGTTGTTAAACCAATAAAATACGAGGTATTTAAAGAATTTGAAATATGATTTAAATAAATTGTCTTTATTTATCGAAAAATTTAAAATTTAATTAAAATGATTAAATAAAAATTAATTAATTTTTTAGTTTATAAGAACATAATAATTTACAAAAATGAACTATTAATTAATTAATAAATCAAAATTTAACAACAAAAGTTATTAAAGTAAATTAAAAATATAAAGTTAAAATTGAATGAAAAATTGGTGATTCTAGATTTTTACGATTAAACCTGACCGAATCGATAAAATTTTTAATAAATTATTGACAATAAGATTTTCAAGTGTCAAAATAAAAGATAAGATTTTGAGATTTTATGAAATCTTTATACTCTGTCATTTCTTTTACAAATATTTTACTGTATCTCCTTTTCCTTGTTCATGCTTAAACCTTACTATTATAATGTAATCCTGAAAATCAAAATTATAATTCCACCCAACTTTTCGTTCACCTAACAACATGATCCATTAAATAAGCATAGGGTTCCTGAGACTATTATTGATATATCGTGCCCGTACTAGATTAGAGAATGCAAAACAATTTTCTCATTTATTACACAATATAAAAATTATACTCCCTCGTATCTAAAATAAAGTCATTTTAGAGATATACACTTATTAAAAAATTAAAAAATGTTTGATATATCCTTATTAATAATATTATTCACGTGAAAGAAATTGCATGTTGAAGCGCCTTAAAAATATAATCATGTAATCAAAATGTGAAAAAAAAATAAAAATAAAGAGTAATTTTAGAAGTAAAATTATAAATATGCATGAAAAGTTACGAACGACTCTTATTTTAAATAATTAAAATTCCTTTAAATTGATATTCATTTTTAAATAAGAGGGAGTACATAATTTTAAAAATTCTATAGCTTTTCAATTTCCATGTTAAGAAATAAAGCCAAAGGTACAGAAGAATACACAGCTTATGTATTGGCAGATAGTTCCCACATAAACATAAAACGCATCGTCAAGTCCAGACAAGGGCTGTACGTGAGAAACACCTACCTTCTAAACCAATCCGTACAAATGAATGTTGAAATATATTCTCAAATGCGTTGAATTCATAATATCTTATAATTAATTTCGTTCCCCTTTCTAATCATCCACCTTCACTGTTGGGTGTTTGAGCTCAAAATCATTGAATGTATTGAAGCGATGTCTATAAGCACGTTAAAAAGTTGAGGTTGCTTTTGTCTGTTCGTGTGGGAGTTAGCATCCTTTCGAAGTACCAAACGGTACGTACGAAGTTTCGTCCCACAGAAGTTTCAGGCACCGACCACAGCATTCCATTCCACTAATAGATGCAAATTATGAACTGCCTCTCTGTTACAAGACTCTTTTAGCGTCGAATCTAAACGAAAACAGAACAGAGTTGGGATCGAAAACAGAACGTGTGTGAAGTCTGTCTTTACACTAAATCCGAGGTGTAACCCTATTTAATTATTCATAATCATCGTTGGTATTAGAGTATGTCTAAGCATTTTTATATGATACTGTTCCGTGGTTACATTGTTTATCTCTAGGTGCACTAATTAATGTGAATAATATTATTCGAGCTTGTTCTTGGAAATTTAAGTTAGATTTGTCGTTATATACATATCTAGCTGGCGACTCATTTTGTAGGGTTAAAGGTTACTGTGGGCTAAATTCGATCACGAGACTCGTGGCTATAATTAAATTTAGGTTCAGTGCATGTGCATCGATCCAAGTTTGATCTTGGATGATTAATTACAAAATGTACCTGGAATCTAGCTAATACGACAGTAAAAAGTTCGATTAGATACTAGCAAGAGACTTGTGTGGAAATTCTAAACTAGAAGACCAGAACGTAATTACTGGATATTGTTGAGATTGGACTCGATGAGGATTATACGGATAGCTCACTAGGCGACAAACGGTGAAGATATGCGTATTCTATACGTTATCCATCTGGATATAAGTAGTGGTAAATACTATATCTAAATTTAATAAGACATCATTTTAACTTCTTTATTTTAAATTTGAGCTATAATCAATTGCGAATTTTGATTGGTCTCGGTACTTGGTCTATGACATTTTCTCAGCTCCATGATATTATGTAGAATCTTGAGTAGGTAAGTGCAACCTAACCGTGCGGGATAATAGGAAAGAAATGGATACAATGTACGGTGTAATGACTCTTAAGTTGATGTGATGAATAATGAAAAAAAATTCTTAAAGATCTCGAGGAACATCGTAATCTTTAGCCACCAAGAAGTGATATCTTGTAAAGAAATATGAAAGATTTGTTATGAACCAAGAATCAATGTTTTACAAACTAATGTAATTTAAGGTTTAAAATGACTTACAGGTTAGATTGAATAAAATTAAATAATTTGAGATATAATTGAAAAGATTGTCCTTACTCGTATAAAAATTTAAAGTTTAATTAAAAAGTGTTAAATAAAAATCAATTAATATTTGATGTGATTAATAAAAAGTTTTTATATTTAAAATATTTAGCTAACTATTTAATTTCTTTTTCTTTGTGATTAAGTAGCCTCCGGACAGACTCATTACATGCATATAGGGGCGTCTAATCCTCAATTGAAAGATATATTGTTTTTAGACAATTGTCCTAAATAAATTTCCATAGAAGAAAATGAAACGACTCCTTAGTTACCATTTTAAGGTATGAAATGGGGACCAAGAACACAGACAGACAACATTTGGTGAAATGTCAAAATGTAAGACATGAATGGTGTGAATTATTGTTATGTTCTATCAGTATCATGGCTGGTTGGTATGACTGCATATCACTTCAAAGGACCCTTAATTATACACATCTGGAATGACTGATCATGAAAGGGAGAAGATGCCATAAGGAAATCATCCCTTTCTATGAATCTTATTAATTTTTGTTGCGATTAGTTTTGGTTGTAAGCTTGCATGTTTATCATAAGGGCCTACACAATTTATGGTTTCAAATAATGGTGCAACTTAATGAATTATTTTAGAACACGATAAAGTGGTTAATAGAGCTCCACGAAGTCCTCCAGGACACCAATGCTTGAACGTTTGCCTGGGCGGGTGCATATGACATTCCAAATGAAATACTTTTTGAATTTATCTGTTTATTTTAATTATATTAGATAATTTTTTAGGAAAAATAAAGACCATAATGAATATATTTTGTGAATTCCTCCATAACCACGCATCAATAGATCACGTGTTCTTGTTATCCTGTACTTACTCTATTCTATAAGCATCCATTTATTTAATAAGGATGTATGCTTATAGAATAAGATAGGTACAGGATAAACGTGAATAGGTAACTTGAACTCTCTATTAGTGAACCTAAAACTTCTAGTTGCCAAGAATGAGAATCAAGAGTTGGTGTAATTCACTATCTTATATCCATTTTTCAATTGAATCTACAGTAATCCAAGATTTTAGGGTATAAAAGTAGTATATCTTCAGGTAAAAAATGGAATCATGTTTCTGTTTCATGAATCCGGACAGTGGGGAATAGATTCGTTAAAAGATTGGATTCGAGTGTTTGAAATCATACATAGGTTGTTTTCTGCATTCATGCATTGCATATCTGGCTATCTACACGTTTCTAATCTTATATATGGGTTTATTATTTTTCTATTGATTAGTTGAATAAATTAATTTGGTTTATTCTGTGTATGAAGAGACCTTTATTGGCAATATATAACCTTATTCTTGAGTCCTTTAATTTAAAGATAATTAAGTAAAAGAACTAATAATAATAATAATAATAATCTCTGACCAATAAAGCTCATTAGGATACCTTTCCACATGTCTTAGATACATTAACCAAAAATGAAAATTCAAACAAACAAACATCTCCTTCTTTATCATTTAGGCACCTATTTGGATAAGTATTCCCATCAATTTCTATATTCTAACGATCATAATAAGTAGTAAACAAGTACATTTTATTGATAATTTAGTTGCATTCTGTCGCCTCCTTTCAAGGTTATAAGGCCCAACCCAATATTGATCTAATTCTGATGCCCGATAACTATTGAGTCTAGATATATACGACAATATACCTGTAAGAATCCGCATAATAATGGTTCTTTGACACAAAATGTAGGATAAGTGTTCATTTGATGGATGGTAAGAGAGTGGGAGGTAACTGACTGGAATGGAGAAGTTAGTGAATAAATGTACTTTGTTTGACATGATATTAAAGATATGTTACTATGTTTGGTATGATGTAAAAGACAAATCCAATGTCAAATCCAATAATCATATGTGTAAGATAAAAAACAATGTCAAATTTATTCACACGATGTAATAATGTTGAAGGTTAAATTTGATTTGGGTCTAAAATAAAATGTAAACAAATCATAAGTCTAATTTCTAAACAAAGTACCATACTTAATCAAATTTCTAAATTTTGGTTAGCTTTCTTAAACATAGGCAAGGTCCATTAGTTATACTGTTGATCATAATGAGGCAAATTGTATGATAAACATTAGAAGAGATTAGGAGATATTATGAACAATTTTATGGTATAAGATGATTTAAATTTACCATAAATAGTTATTAATACATGTGGGTAAAACATCATATTGTGAGGAAAAACATAGAGCTTTGAGAAAGAAAAAAAGATTTTTATAGTTCAAGTGTTAGAGAGTGGTGTGAGGTTTAAAGTAAGAAGGCCAATTTTTTTTTAATTAAGTTTGTGTTAAGTGAATTGAAGTATAAAATTTCTATTGTATTGTTATTTTGATGTCAACAAATTGGTATCAAAGTAGAATATGATAATGTGGTATACTAAAGCGAAGAGGACCAAGAGAGGAATGGACATAAGAATTAGTTTAGAGTTTGAATGCACCAACAATAGTCACCAAAGCTTTGTTGCTTGAGATTGTCAACTCACTAAGTTAGTGAGTCAAAAGTGAGTTAAGCTTAATTGAGCCTTTGACTAGCTACCAAGCTGATTGTCTAAGCAATAATAACTATTGACCAAACTATTGACTTGTTAGATATTTTACCAAAAATTGATTAAGTCACTTCTAAGGCTTTTAAATGTTTTGTTTTCATTCGTGTAACCAGAATTTTCAAAATCTTTTAATTTGAAGATATGGCTACTTGTGCAATATCTTTCTAAATTCCATTTGTTAAAGTAATAATTGTGACAATTATAGTATAAAAATAAAGGCTTTATTGGATGCATGTTGTAACACTCCATTCCCATCTGACACATGCACGTGCGCCCTTCGAATACACATATACATGCCGAACAAAAATGGTGTGTTAACTATTTCACCTTCACTTTATAACATGGCATCGTAAGCTAAGTCATAAATTACACATTGTTCTGAAAGCTAAAATTTCCACATTTTATATCATAAACTATAAGTTACATTGTAGCATTATGTTCAACATTCATGGTTACGTAACATCATCCTATGAGCATCAATAACTCAGTCTACATAGTATCCTACATAAATGAAGAATCACAAAAGATAACACAAACTATTCCTTCAATCTCAATTGAATGATCTTTGAGCCATATCTGATATCCACAAGTTATATAAAATCGCTTCTATGCAGTCTTAGAAGCTAGGTCATCGCTCTCTCGAACCTGAAATTGTCAACTTTGCAATTTTAGTGAGTTTTGCGAACTCAACAGAGTAACCATCCTCGATAGTTCACTCTTGTTATACAACACACAACAAATCATGTTGTCATGTAATTCACATCAACTTAATTTTTGTCAAGTAATATCACATAACACTTGTCACATTTGTCATATTTCAAAAACAAAATTTAAGCATTTCATCATTTCAGTACGATTTTGCAGAACATACATATTGACAAATTATCACATATTTCATACACAAAGTTCTCAAAACATTGCAATCATTCAATTTGTTTACATCATCATATTTGTATATGTTATGAGAGTCGATTTCATTTATTTCATTGTTGTGATTGTGTGCCTTTTTCATTATCCCGTATTCGTTATAGATACCGGGCTCTTTTATACAGTTCCTTATCCGTTGGGGATACAGAGCTCTTTGTACACATTGAGCCTTAGGCTCTAATTATGAATGTCTGAGCTTTAAGCTCTTTTTTACTGGCGATATCAGTCACAACTACCTATATATTTCATGCATTGGAATGAAATGCATCCTCAATTTCAATCATCATATTTGATCAATTACATTTACAATCATATTCTTGTTCATAATAATCATCAAACTAGGTCCGGAATGAACATTTAAGTTGAGAATCATGTAGTCAATCTTATTCATATTCAAGTAGCACTTCCAATGTTTTAATCTTGCATCAAAACTCCTTGGACATTTCATGTCCAGAATTCAGTACACAATTCAGTACACATTCATCAATATCAAATTCAATTCAGTAATAAACAAAACAAGCCAAGGTGATACCATCTTAGGTTACTCACAATTGCTCCTTTTCGTTTATTGCCTTTAAGTCTCGATAATGTCTGGAAGCGGTCGTTCTACTTGCTCTTTTATATGCAAACAAATACAATTTCATATTACTATATGGCTCATTAACTGAATAATCATATTTATAAATGTATCATGTAGTATGCATGTTCAATGACAAATTCTTAGGTATATATATCTTGAATAAACTGGTGCAAACTTTAATTTTTTCTTCATATTTTTCAGAATTCACACACTCATAAATCATTCCAGTTTTTTCTCAAAACCCACTTTCGGGTCAACTTTGCATGATCATTATGAAAAGGAAGATGGAATTTTTAGACAAAACTTCCTTCTAAAAAATCATTCCCCTATGTTTCCAGTTTCTAATAACACCAAGATCATACAATTTGGTTCATTATTCTATGAGGTATGTTCAAAATACTACAGACTGAGTATATTTGAAATTTTGGCTAGTGTATGGTCATGCACTCTAAGTTTTACAATTCATATCTCTCAATTTTAATATCCAAAAATTACAAACTTCATACCAATTGAAAGCTAAGAGAATAAGTTACGACTTTTATGAAGACAACTTTTTCTGATTCGTCCTACATCAATAAAATTTTTTTGATAACAATAGGACATGTTTTTTATTACAGGTAGTGCTATAGCTTAAGCCAAGACTCAGTTTCATGCCAGATTTTGAAATTCTTAGAGACATAACTAAAATTCTACTTCTTCAAGAAAGTTATAGCCATATGTCTCTAATTTAATCTGAATTAAGAATCAACTTATTTGGAAATCTACATATCAAGATATAGCCAACATACTGAAGCATGTTTAGTAAAAGCATTCCAGTTATCAAATTCCAGTACACCTCAACATTTTCATTCAAACCCCATCAATCAATCTCTTCTAAATTAATTCAGATGGGTATAAATTTTGTTGAAGATAAAGAAGAATGTGTTAAGAGTTTGTTGGTTTAAATCCCATATTATTTGGAGGTCGAATGACAAAATTATGATTACAAGTATCAAAGTTGCTTAGTTCAAAAAACCTTTAGGTGCACAATTGTGCACTCCATTAGTTTCCAGACTTTGCAGTACTTCTTCTGTTCTTCTTCCTCTCTTCTACTAAGTAATCCATTATTTCCAAACACCATTTCTTTCTAACTTATACTCTCCCACATATTCTGCTTCCAATTACATTTAGCTCACTATTAAGAAATCTCAAAATTTAAGATTAAATACAAACATCAAAACAGAAATCATATATATATTTCATCATGTTTTGCTTTCTGTCACTATTGCATTTTGGTTATGTTTTCTCTCACTATTGCATTTTCATATCTTTTACACTATATCAAGATTTAATTTCACTCAAATAAAAACACAGAACCTCATTTTAGTTTTTCTGTACTTTTCTAAATCTCATTAAACTTCAATTATCATAATCTTAGAAACAATTTATGCACAATGTCCATTTCACATCATTTTCATATAATTCATTTTTAACATCACTGAAGCTACCGTTCATGCATGAATTCTCTTCCAACCGAAGCTACACTTCATACTTTATTTTTTTAGAAAAATTCCAGTAATGAATAATGATAGTGATGAACAGGGTTTCGGTGGTTGGAAAAGAAAAAAACAGCAATATTAAGTATAAACAAATACTAGTTGGATCGAAATGTTTGTTTTGCGAAGGATAGTACTGCTGTAAGAATCAAAAACAATGTTTCGGTGATGATTGAATCAAAAGAGAATTTTGTGATGCATACTTTCGGTGAACAATCGAAAGCTTCACCATCGTTTTCTTCTTCTTTTTTTCCAGTAACACACATGACTATGTGTGTCCCTTTCATGTGGGCCATATGTCAACATACAATGCTACTACATGTCACTCTTCCATTTGTCACTTATTTTATATTTTTTCTAGTACAAAATATCTCAAATTTTCAAAAATTTTCTAAAATTCACCAAAATCATAATACTCTCCAAATAAATTTTCAACACAAATAATCTACAATTCACATTTTAATCGCATTTATAAATCAAGTATACTTGAAAAATGTCAATGAATGCATATATAATTATTTTAATGAGCTAAAAATAAATATTCATATATTACGCCATATGGTGCATGAAATGCATTTTTAATTTCTCAGTAAACACTATTCCGGGGTCCTAGCCCCTAATACGGGATATTGGGACGTTACACATGTGATGTTTAGAAATTTGTGAAGGAAGGCTATAATGAGTGAGAGAATGAGGTCACTTCAACCACAACTCAAAAAGATAACTTGAACAATTTAAAAAACATAAGCAAAAAAGCTCTCTACCCTATCTATTAATAATTAGATGATATTTGACATGATAAAGTGTTAAATGCAACTTCTGCCAAAGAATCATGGAATAAGCTTTAAACATCAAACAAAGGAAAAGAGAAAGTGAAGAAGGTGCATTTTTAAACATTAAAAGGTGAATTTGAATATCTAAATATGAAAGCATTTGAGTTTGTTATGATTATTTATACTCTGACATATTTCTTAGTTGGTGAGAAGAAAGAATATATAGAAGGATTATGATAATAAAATAAACAAAAAACTTGGAAGAAATGAATTGAGCAACTTCTTAAACTACTACAATACTATAAAAAGAAACATAAGAATAAATAAGGGATAACTAGACAACTCCTTAAGATATAATTCAATGAAAAGCATGAAAATCAAAATAGCCAAGGTAGAAGAAGAGGTTGAGGATAAGGTGGAAGGTATGGTTGTGGATGAGGTTTCAAAAAATAATTATAAAAAGGAGAGAGCTCATTTAAGGGTCAAGGAAGAGGCAATGCAAACACAAGAAGCAATTATTCTCAAGTAAATACTGAAAATGTCATGAGTGTTGGACCCCGATTCTGGAGTCTAACATTTGTAGACATAAAACGTGAGCATATTATCCTATAGAGTTATTTCAAAGAATCCTTATTGGCCATCATCCCACGAGGATGGCGTGCCCACGCCAGTCAAACATAAAAAAACAAACTCATTTCTTTTATTTCAGAACATATTTTGAGCAACCTCAACCAGGAATTACAATTTGACTTCTTTAGAACCTTTAATCCCCATTGTCTTAGGTTTTTAAAGACATCAAAATTATTCAATTTGGTTTAGAAATCTAAAAGTTAGAGCCCAAACATTCTCAGACTGTTATTAAACTGAAACAGTACACAATTCCCAATTTTAAGCCAAAAATTGTAAGTCTTAAAGATTGAATTAAAATTCTATTCCTTCAGATCATTGGTAGCTCTATATCTCTAGTTTATTTAGAATCATCTCACTTGGAGGTCAGATAACAAAGTTAGGGCCAAAAGAATCAAACAAGGTTTTGTCCTCAACTGTATTGAACCTGTTTCGAAACAATTGACATAACTTTCTCTATAGATGTCAAATTAAGGTCATCTTAGGACGGTTTGAAAGAGGATTTCTAGATCTACAACTTTTATGAAGACCTTGAAGATAGATTCTATCATCTAAAGGGTCAAAATTGGACCAGATTTTCAGTCTACAGTGCATAAGAAAATGTTTCCATCTACAGTGCATAAGAAGATGTTTCCGTTTACAGTACATAAGAAGATGTTTCATTCTACAGTGCATAAGAAGATGTTTCAGTCTACAGTGCATAAGAAGAAGGTTTCTACAGGGTCTTCCTCACATCACCAAAAGTTCTGAATCACTTACTACACTCTCCAGAGCATCACCACTTATAAAGATCATAACTTTCGGTTCAGATGTTCAAAAATTTCATACTATATACTGTTAGAAAGCTAGAAGGATAGGTTACAACTTTTTAGAAGATAACTTTGTCTAATTCAACCTAGATTAATCTAATTTCTCCCCTTAAGTCAGAATACGAATTTTACCCCTATGGAGGACTTGAAATATGAAATGTACAACTACAAGAGAAATATGCACATATACATTGGAAACTTTTCAATTCTCAATTCATTTTTAAATCAAAATGAAGTTCACATATAGCTTTAATGACATAACAACATTACATTAAAGATTTAACACAAAATACAAAATACATTGGATGTTCAATGTTTCATATGCTTATAGAGTTATCCAAAAATAATCGAACTAACTTAGTTACAAAAGTTTTTAATATTTTGGAGTTTCCGATGTCTTGCAAGGATTGCTAACCTTCTTGTTCCGCACCTGAGGAGGGAAAAATATTGAGTTGAGTTACACGACTCAGTGGCTAATATATTCATAGTCATTGGCAATTGACCACAATTCGAGCATCTGTATATATATCTATATATATATCCAGTAATCCAAGCATAAATCAATTTAACTTAAAACTCATAACACATAACACTCAAATGCATCATACTTGACAGTTTAAAAATGCAATGCATAAGTAAATAGCTCGAGGGTTCTATGGAAACAGAATGAAGAAACCAAAGTTTACCCTATTAACAAAATGAGTCTAATTTTGGAACTCATATGCCATAAACGGGCAGCCAGGAGAAGGCTCTTGTCAACGTGCACGTGACGAACAGAATGATTCTACTCTTGCCCAAACAAAAGCACATATTCATTTTCTCATATACTCATACTTTCATGCTTTTTCTTCTTTTCATTTAATACAAAATGTCATGACCTCTTTCGAGGTATAACATAGTCAGATTTCATCATGCACTTTCAACATTTATAAACAAGTCAATTTCAAATAAATCAATTCCAATCAATCCAACATACACACATAGGCAACAATTTTCCCAATTACACTATAACCATAAATATGTTACCCACCTAATTAGATTGCGAAAATCAAAGTCAAGCTTGCCTTTCCCCTTGCTCTTGGGTAGGATTCTATTGGTTTCCTAAAACAATCAAGGTTCTATTCAAAACAACATTCTAATAAAATTCTTAAACTTCAAAAATCACAAAATTGTCATAAATACAAATTAAGCTCAAACCTAACCTACCTATAGTCCATCTAGGTTAGAAAACCTAGGACCTAGTTTAGAAACCCTAAAATCAATTGGGTTCTCTTAACTCATCTTCTTCCAACATAAACCTTTTATTCTCTACACAAACTTCTTTCTCTCTCTAACTCTTTCATACTCAACACAACCAATTTCTTTAATAAAGCAAGAAGAAAAGATAGTTAACCTACCTTAACAAGTTTGATTTCTCTTCTTTTCTTCTTTCATCAAAACCTCTCATCTCTCTTATTTTCCTTTTTCACTATTCTCCCCCTGCAATTGACGTTTTTCTCTTCTTAAAAGAATAAGACAACATGTCTTCTTCCATTTCTACCCCTAATGAGTCCAAAAAGTCTATTTTATCTTTCCTTATAAGCTTATGCTGTTTTAACCTTAAATGATCTTCCAAAAATACCCTTGAACACCCTTATTACCTTAGTACTTTAATTCCATTAACCCATATAATAAATCTAACTAACTTTGACATAATAATAACTCCAACATAATTAATCTATCAAAACCTCAAAAATTATTTTGAATTACGCTTAACTTAAAGAAAAATTTTCGGGGTCCAACAATTAGCTTAGTCATTATAACTCAAAACGTAGGAGATATCAAAAATACAAAAATGAATATTATCATAAGTCTGGCCACTATGCATCAAAATATAAAACTTCAAATAAAA
Source organism: Erythroxylum novogranatense (assembly GCA_029891385.1). Taxonomy (NCBI): domain Eukaryota; kingdom Viridiplantae; phylum Streptophyta; class Magnoliopsida; order Malpighiales; family Erythroxylaceae; genus Erythroxylum; species Erythroxylum novogranatense. The sequence goes on from CM057234.1 coordinate 9,371,282, forward strand.
TTAAGGAGACAATCAATATTGTGGAGGAAAAGAGCTACAAGAAAGGTGATATTTTTCTATCATAAAATGATAATAGTTGTAATCAAAAGAATGCATGGTACCTTGACACTAGTGTAAGTAATCATATATGTGGCAGAAGAAGTATGTTTGTAATGTTAAATCAATTAGTAAATGGTAGTGTCTCATTTAGATATGACTGCAAAGTATTAGTGAAAGGGAAAGGCAAAATTCTTATTTGCTTTACTTAACATGAAAGTAACATATTGAGTTTAGGACAAATCTTAGAGAAAAGTTATGATATTCATATGAAAAATTTTAATCCTTCTATAAGAGATGATAGGAATAATATCATCGTCAAAGTTCTAATGTCAAAGAATAGAATTTTCTTACTAACATATAAAATCATGCTGTAAAATGTCTAAAATCTTGTGACAAGGATGCATTATGGTTATATCATCTTTAATTTAGACATATCAATTTTACGAGCTTAGAATTTCTATATAGGAAACAAACATTGAAAGCATTACCTTAAATCAATCATCCTGAATAACTTTGTGAAATGTGTCTACTTACAAAATAATTCAAAAATAGTTTTCCAAAGAAGACAAATTTAAGAGCTAAGAAACCATTAAAGCTTATATATGTAGATGTTTATGGGTTGTTCATACCGAGCTCTCTAAGTTAAAGCAATTAATTTCTTCTCCTTTTCAATGATTTTTCAAGAAAAATGTAAGTTTACTTTTTGAAGCATAAGTTAAAAGTTTTTAAAGCTTTTAAAAAGTTTAAAGTTGTAGTAAAGAAAGAGAGTAGATGAAAAATCAAAACCATAAGAACTAATCAAGGATGAGACTTAATTTCCAAGGAATTTCAATCTCTTTATTAATATTCCTTTTTATTTTATAGCTCCATTTGACACCAATTACATTATGACCTTCAAGAAAAGTAGTAAGATCCAAAGCGTCATTCTTGTCAGTGAACTTGATTTCCTCATTTATAACTTTCCTCAATTTTTCATTTTATGTAACTTCTTTAAAATTTACTGGTTCATAAAAAAAAAAGAGATGTAAAAAAGGCATATTTTCAAGTCTGTTTGTCACTTCATTATCATCAACCATACAACTAATGTCACCTTGCTTATTTTTGAAAAACTTATGAAAAATATTAGAGAATTAATTAAGAAAGTTCTTTTTTTCTAAAAATTGGGCTTCTTTTTTTTGTACTTTATTTTCAACCAAAATCAAGTTTAATCTTCACCCTCGTTAAACTTGATTTATAACATTAAGCATACTTCTATCCTTACATAATCTTTAAACTTAAATGGTTTAATAAAAATATCAGCATCTTGATCATGAGACTTAATAAACTCCAATTTTACATCATATCTTGGAATGCACTCCCTTATGTAGTACAATGAGTATCAATTTACTTAATTTGATCATGCAATAATCGATTCTTCGCTAAAGATATTGTTGATTTATTACTAATATAAATCTTCATTAGCTCTTCTTGTATTAAAATAAGCTTCTTCAACAAATTTCTTAGCTAAATTATACGACAAACACATGAGACAGTTGCCACATATTTCGCTTTACAATTAGACAAAGTAACAATGAAATAATTTTTAGATATATATGTAAAAGCAATATCTCTCAAGAAAAATGTGAATATAGTAGTACTTCTTCAATCATATAAGTCTCTACGAAATCACTGGCACTTAATCTAGTAAGCTTCTAATAATCAAAACGTAACAAAATTAACTGTACTTTTTAAGTAGCGAAGAATTCTCTTTTTACTTTGAAGTGTATTATTGTTGAAGTTTTCATATAATTTTTGACTAATTAAATTGCTTAGGAAATGTCAGGCCTCATACAAGTCAGTTAGCATATCATACTTGGACATTTTGACTCCTTACTTCCATGGGTGTATTTTTTTTTTAAGGATTAGTCCGGAAATTAATCCCTTCGCGACAGGAACATCTTAAATCAAGGAGGGCTACCGCTGGCCCAGGAGTTTGCTACATTCCCAAGAGTCGAATCCTTAACCTCTTGGTTAAGCGACGAAGGTATGTGCCACCTACGCCAACCCCTCGAATTTTATGGGTGTATTTATTAACTTAAGATCTTCTATATTGAATTTCTTGACAATTTCTTTTGTGTAACCATCTTATGAGATGAAAATTCCTTCTTCTTGTTGCTTGACTTCAATTCTAAAGTAGTATGTTGTAGACCATATATATGTCATCTTGAATTCTTTAGTCATTTTTTTTACTCATCAAATATAATTGGATTGCTAATAGTAAAAATCATATCATCCACATATAAGCATACAGTCAAAATAATAAATTACAATATAATTAATTAAATTATTATTATTAATTAATTATAAATTAAAATATAATTAATTAATTAGCTACAATATAATTAATTAAAATTAATTATAATATTTTAATTAATCAACATCTTGTAATTAATTAAATATAATAAATTTTTATTTATTAACATTTTCACTAACTAACTCTTGTCAATAGTAATGCTAATCATTCCTTTCTCTTAACTAACTATCATAATTATAATGATAATATTCATTTTCATTTTTTACTATATTCATTTTCATATCTATTGCGATTCTCCGTGCGAACCAACTGTCACCTAAATCTCTTTTCATTGAATAACTTTATTTGTTTTACTTGGAAATTTCTTTGAATAACTTTATTTGTTTTACTTGGAAATTGATGCTCTACCTAACTGTGCTCGTATATATTTATAGCAAAGTTAAATTATACGACTCAACTTAAACTTGGCGGGATTTCCACCACACCCCCCCGCCCATTGGTTGTACGATTGCAAACTATCAACTGTAAATCTTGTGTTTTTATAAAATTATATTTAAAATCTGTAAAATTTATCTTATAAATAACCCATGTTTGGCATGTTACCAAATATCAAGCGCTTCCAACAAGAAGAGCTTTTCTGCAATATCAATGGCAAATATCATCACCACGATGATTTTGTTGCTCCTCATTTCAACATTCTCTTATGCGACCTGCCGTGACACAACACCAAAGTTCTCAGCTATTCTTGTCTTCGGCGACTCTACGGTGGACTCCGGCAACAACAATTATATCAACACATGGCTGAAAGCTGATTTTCGCCCTTATGGTCAGGACTTTCCAGGTCATCTACCAACAGGAAGATTCTCAAACGGGAAACTCACATCTGACGTTGTTGCTACAAAGTTGGGGATTAAAGACACTGTTCCTGCTTTCTTGGATCCAGACCTAGACGACAAAGAACTCATCACGGGTGTTAACTTTGCGTCGGCTGGTTCAGGATACGATGATTCGACCACACTTACAACAAATGTGATTCCATTTTCAAGGCAAATGGAATCCTTTAAGAAGTATATAGCAAGAGTTAAACGAGTTGTTGGAGAAAAAGAGGCTGCGAATATCATTGCTGGTGCTTTAGTGTATGTCAGTGCTGGAACTAACGACTGGATTTTCAATTTCTATGATCTTCCCTTCAGGAGGCTTCAGTTTGACGTAAATGGGTATCAAGATTTTTTACAGAACAAGATCAAATTTTTCATTAAGGCGAGTAGCACGCATCTTCTACTTCTTTTTTCTTATTCTTATATGTATATATATATATATGATTCCATAGAAGATGGTTCGTATTTGAGTGCTTTTAACGTGCATGACACTATGCAAAATATAATATGAATTACACTACAGAAAAAAAGTTATTGGTCTTCTACTACATGTAAATAGTTTAACAATGTTATCCATTTCATATTTTAAATATTTAAACACTTCTGTTATTATATTAATTAAATTCTCTTAATTAACAACTAAAACATTATTATTTAGTTATTTTCCTTTTGAATATTTGATATATTCGGTACATAATAAACTTATTTTGTGAGAGTAACAGGAATTATATGATCTCGGTTGCCGTACAATAATAGTAAATGGCCTGCCTCCAATTGGTTGCATCCCAGTCCAAATCGAAGTCAAACTGAAGAATCCAAAGGAGTTTGGAAAGTGTTTACAGGATCAGAACTCAGATGCTCAATCTTACAACGTGAAGCTTGAAAAGCTGTTGCTCCAATTACAGCCAAATCTTCCAGGGAGTAAACTTCTCTACGCTGACTTCTACAACTTACTCTTCGACATTATCAATAATCCCAACAAATACGGTAAGTTCATAATATGGTTGTCAGTTGCTATGCTTTCGATGTTACAGAATTGCTAAGGTTGTTATGTATATGATTCCAGGCTTTGTGGACTCAAAGCAAGGGTGCTGTGGCGGTACTAAATCTGGAGCGTCGATTTTGTGCACCCGAGATGCACCACCATGTCAAAATGCTTCCCAGTTTGTATTTTGGGATTGCATTCATCCAACACAATCAGTATATGAGATGCAAGCCAATTTCTTAGAAAAAACAATCTTTCCCAAGTTGTAGTAATACTTGCTGAACCTTATTTCATCATCTGTTACGGAAAATTTGTGATTGTTAGGGCATTTTCCATTTATCAGAAGTGAAATTAGTGGCGAAGCTTTTTCAACGGTGCCATGTATTCGAAAGCTATCCCCGATCATTATCTTGCTTGTGGCACTGAAAAGCTTTTATGTCTCTTTTATTTCTTGTACTCAATGATCAGATGCAGTACTTTTCTGTCTTACAGTGTAATTTTGTTTCGGATAAATATCTCCTGCCTTATTTCCTCACCACTCACTAGAATCTGAAGCTAGATGAATAGTTGATGTTCTGTAATCAACGAGTCTAGATCCTCTGTTCAATATTATGGTATTTTATTATGTCCAATGAATCTCAACCATTCATTTATGTAAGTCTCGCATAGGTCTCACGTGAATCCTACAAAATAAATAATTGAAATTCTATAAGACAGAATAAAACAGAGTAATATTTGACAGAGAATCTTTTCTCGTAATCAACAAAAGACACTCTTGAGTCTTGTCTCTTTAAGTTCCTCGGTGGTACAGAGCAATCGATTGGTGAATTATTAGTTAAGGAATTAATGACCTATCCAGATGGATTGGTAATGATATTGAGAGTAGTCCCCATCCTACGTTAATTCACAAGACTGCAGCGTCTGTACAATGCCTAAATAGATATGAAGAACAAGTCGTCACTCGCCAAAAATGCCTAAAAAGTCAAAAGAAGCATGCCTTCAAATCTTGGATGCCAATTACCTTTATTTCTGGAATAGTAAGTGATAAGCCCCGGTCATCTTTCCAACTGAAAACTTGTCGAGAATTTAATTTGCAAAAAAAAAAAAGGCCATTTTGACAATTAATAAATTATATTAGCTATTAGTTAATTGATTTAATTAATGAACAATATTAGTTGTTTATCAAATATGTTTGATAAAATTAGCTAATTAGTATTAACTGTTTAAGTGTTAAATAATTTATGAGGGCATGACTTAAAAAAATTTATAAGGTCATGATTAGATATTTAATTTTATAAAATTAAGTTTTTAATTTTAATAAAAACTTAATTTTTATTAAGAATTGAACTTCCCGATTCAACTGTTCGGTCGACTTCGATGCTCTTTGTTGTTTTTTTGACTTTTCAATGTTGTTAGTCAAAGTGCATGATCAATTGAACCACTCGAAAGACAAACGATAGAAGAAAACTACTTATATGGCAAGTGTTTTTAGAATATGACAAGTAAGGATGATAACAAATATACTTAGAAGTTCGATTTAAAGTTTAACTGGACTTAAATTATGCACTCAAGATTCGATCAAAGTCTGAAGGCCCTGAACCGCCCCACCTCAACTTTATGCTTCGATCTATGATCCAAATTGCCTAAAGCTTCTTATTCGTTTTTCGACTTTTATTTGTTTTTAATAATAGAAGAAGTACAAATATACTAAGTTACTAAGCGGGGAAAAGAAATCTCAAATATATCCTCTAAAAAGATAGTAGTATAATCCATAAGCGAGTTTTGATACCAATAAACGCCTAGTTCTAGAGGCTTAACCTGGTTGGCCTCTAATCACCGGGGACTATTACCCATCTCTAATGCCATTGCCAGTCTCTATTGTCAAGCGTTGAGCCAAAATCTATAAGCATTAAGAAAAGAAAAAAGCCTATAAGGCCTAGCTTCTTCCTTATATTTAGCGACAGTAAAAAGGATATATATAAGTTTTAGATTGAATTGAACTTGTAGAACTCAAGTTCAAACACGATTTTTAATTTGAAAATTAAAAAGTATTTTGATCCAAAATTTGATCAATTTACATTAAATATAATGATTTTGGATCAAATCAGACTTAACCGTATTAATTTTGAACTATGTTGCTAAACCTAATGACATGATCTAATTTAATTAAGCTAATAAGATTCATAATTTAGAAAGATAAAACTAAAAACATTTTAATTCTATATTAACACATTTCACAAATTATTTACAAAAGTGTGAGCATATTATTTAAACATACATATGTATACATGAATTAAGGAATATAATATACAACATTAAAAATCTTTAACTATTATTCGTTTGATGTATCCATATCAAGGAATTAAGTATTAATAACATATTTTATCAGCGTAGTTTACAGTGACACTTAGTTTTGCAAATAGAATGCATCTCTCCAAGCCATTGAATAGATAAATTTTTATAGAATAGAATAACGAAGCAGGTGATCTGGTAATTAAGGCCATGACACTTGCCCCGTTATTTAAGAATGATTTTTATTTATCTTATATTTAGGAGTATCGAGTAATCCCTAAAATTTGGATATGATAATAATGTTCCTATAATGATAATATTTAACTAGTAACCTGTTTTTCATTCCTTACACAATGATTCTCAAACTCTTTACCCCTAAGATTTTATTGAAAGAAAATTCAATCCGAAAATACATATTAATTTCATAATTAATCAACACAAGTAATTAACCCTATAATTGCAACATACTGTATTCAATAGTTAAATTGATAAATACCTGAGAATTGGGAAAACATTGAATCCATTGTTGTTTTCTGTGAGGTGAAGCGAAAGCCACAAAGACGCAGAGGATTTACTACTGCTATTCCGAATCCTTAATCAGCAAAAGACGCATACAGTTTCAATAGGGCAACTGCATTTAAAAGGTGGGCTAGCAGTAGGGCCTCCTGTGCTTTATAATACATGGGTCATGCCTACCCATCATAGCAAGCCCATGAACACAGGCCCAATGACACGATAAAAAGATAATTACAATTGACATCTAATTAATCGGGATTTGTACAAAATAATTTCAATTATGCTAGTCCACAATTATGATAAAATTCTATCATTCTCCCACTTGGACAGCATAACCAATATCATTAAACAACATAAACAAATCACATATTAATATAACAATATGTGGCCACAATAAGATGTCAAAGTAGAGTCAACAATCTCTCAATCATAAGTCCAAAATGAGGTTACAAGTATCTCAACAATATAGAAATCAGACCCGATAGGAGTACTGATAACATATATGCAAGATACTCATACCTCGATGACCTAAACAAAATGTGTCATAAGGAAATGCACACAAAATGGTAATCCGTTTGTGCAATTCCAAACAAAATGGCCCAAGCATCCACTCAAGATGCCAATTAAGATTTAACAAAATATCTCAGAACAACAAGATAAGACTTGGTACAAAATGTCTCCAACAAAATGTCATATATATACAAACATTTAAATATATCTAAAGATCTCAACAAAGTATATGGCAACAACAATAATAGCAACAATTATATGCAAAAGTCTTTATACTGAATAACAAAATAGTTAAATACAATGTTGCTATAAAAAATAACATAAAAGACAGACTCCCACTAATTCAAGGCATCAAAAGATCTAAATAGACCCATACGGGTTACATGATTCACAAAAGCTTTAATAGTCAAGCCTTTGGTTAGAGGATCTGCCACCATAAGGTTGGTGGGTATATGCTCTATATGAGTCTGAAACTCCTTAACTTTCTCTCTAACAAACATATACTTTGTATCAAAATGCTTCGAACGCTTGGAGTTCTTGCATATTTGAGAGAAGCCCACCACAGCAGAGTTATCACAATATATGGTTAGAGGTCTAGAAACACTCTCCACAAGATGAAGCTCAGAAATGAAATTCCTCAACCATATTGCCTGTCGGGTAGCTTCATAACAAGCCACATATTCTGCCTCCATAGTTGAAGTTGTTGTAAGTGTTTGTTTAACACTTTTCCAAGATACAGATCCTCCAGCAAGCATGAAGATATATCCTGATGTGGATTTGTGATCATCAGGGCAGCCACCATAATTAGAATCAGAATAACCTGTCACCTCAAGGTGATCAGACATCCTGTAAGTGAGTATGTAATCTTTAGTACCTTGTAGGTATCTCAGAACTCGTTTCACAGCTTGCCAATGACCCACACCAGGATTGCTCAAGTATCTCCCAAGTACACCAACAACAAAAGCAATATCAGGACGTGTACAAACTTGAGCATACATAAGACTGCCAACAGCAGAAGCATATGAGACCTTTTCCTTCTCTGACTTATCTTTATCACTTTGAGGACACTGGCTATTCGAGAGTCTGTCACCCTTTTGAATGGGTGCACTGCAAGGATTACAAGTCTTCATGTTGAATATATTCAAAACCCTTTCTATATATCTTTTCTGAGACAAACCAAGAACACCACGAGACCAATCACGATGAATTTCAATGCCCAAAACAAAGGAAGCATCACCAAAATCTTTCATATCAAAATGAGTTGTCAACATTTGTTTAGTCTCAGAAAGAAAATCCACATCATTACTGGCTAAAAGAATGTCATCAACATATAAGACAAGAATAATGAATTTTCTCCCATTTTTCTTCAAGTAAATGCATTGATCAGCAACATTTTCCTTGAAGCCAAGAGAGCAAACAATTTGATCAAACTTCAAATACCATTGTCTGGAGGCTTGTTTCAGCCCATAAATAGATTTTCTCAACTTGCATACCATATGTTCCTTACCTTTCTCAACAAAACCAGCAGGCTGATTCATGAACACATCTTCATACAAATCACCATTTAGGAAAGCAGTTTTCACATCCATTTGATGGAGCTCCAAATCAAAATGAGCAACTAAAGTCATCACAATACGTAATGAATCTTTAGTAGAGACCGGGGAAAAGATCTCTTTATAATCTATACCTTCCCTCTGGTTATATCCCTTTGCAATAAGTCTGACTTTATACCTTTCTATCTCACCTCTAGCATCACGTTTAGTCTTAAAGACCCATTTACACCCAACAGTCTTACAACTACTGGGTAATTCCACCAAATCCCAAACGTCATTCATACTCATAGAAGCCAACTCATCTTCCATGGCTGCCAACCATTGTGAACTACGAGAACAAGAAATGACTTCCTGAAAAGAAATAGGATCTGAGTCTTCAACTAAATTGAATTCATGCTCCTCCAAGTAAATATAATAGTCTCGAAATTTAGAAGATTCAGTAGGCTTAGGAATCCTTTCGGATCTCCTAGGTGGAACTACAACCACATCTGGGACTTCAGAATCAATGCCAACCTGTTGAGGAATTTCAACATCATTTCCTGAATCAACAACATCATCAGGAATCAGAGTTTGAATTTCCTCAAGATGAAAAACAATAGGTGTAGGAACAATAACACGATCCTCTTTAAAATCAACAACACGAGACTCATGCCTTTCATTATATTCCATGTCTCTTTCAAAATAGACAGCCCGATCTGATTCAGTGACTCTAGTAGTGTGATTGGGACAATAAAATCTTGAACCTTTTGAGCCAGTACAATAACCAATAAAGTAACCTGAAATAGTTCTAGGATCAAGTTTCTTCAACTGAGGATTATAAATTCTCACTTCAAATTTTACACCCCAAACACGAAATGCTTCAAACTAGGCTTCTTTCCGATATCACCAAAAGGAGTCTTTGGTACAGACTTACTAGGCACATGATTCAGAACACAAACAGGAGTCCTCAAAGCATCTCCCCACAAAAACTCTGGTAAGGTGGAGTGACTAAGCATGCACCTAACCATCTCCATAAGAATACGATTTCGCCTCTCTGCAATTCCATTTTGTTGAGGAGTGCCAGGTATGGTATATTGTGTCTCAATTCCACAATCCTGCAAATATCTAGCAAAAGGACTAGGGTTTCTTCCAGTTTCATCATACCGCCTATAATACTCACCACCTCTATCAGATCTTACACATTTGATATGCTTCCCAAGTTGCAATTCAACAATATTTTTCAGTGACTTAAAAGCATCCAAGGATTCAGATTTCTCACGCAACAATTCAATCCATCCATACCGTGAAAAATCATCAATGAAGGTGATAAAGTATCTATAGCCTCCCATGGCAATAGGAGTAATGGGTCCACAGATGTCTGTGTGAATTCTCTGTAATGGTTCTTCCTTCCTGATCATTTTCTCCTTTCTGACTTTAGCTGTAAACTTCCCCTTTCAGCAATCAACACAAATGTCAAAATCAGAGAAGTCCAAATCATGCAAAATAGTTTCCTTAATCAACCTCTCAATTCTCTCCTTAGAGATATGTCCTAACCGTTTATGCCACAACATAGAATATTTTTCAGCAACTCTCCCACGTTTCTCTCCAACAACAGCATTAACATTATCATGCAATCGATCAAAACGAGAAGAATTAGCAATCAGCATAAACAATCCATCAGCATAATTGCAGAACCAACAACAGCAGAATGATAGTATAAAACAATTCCATTATTGATTATATGGAAATTGTATCAACAACTGTGTAAAACAGAAACTGAAATCAAATTCCTTGTCCAAAAGCAAATCATGTCCACTGCCCAACTTCAAGGAAACTACTCCTATATGCTCAACATTAACACTAGATCCATCTCCTAGTTGCACCATCATCTCCCCTTTATTTGGCTTCCGCCTACTTTTGAACTCCTGCAATGAGTTCGTTACATGAATAGTGGCACCAGTGTCTAATAACCACCATGAATTAGGAAGAACATCAACCAGATTCGATTCAAAACAGACAAAGATTTGAGGAACACCACCCACACCATCATACTTGGTCTTAGACAATAAAGACAAGTAATTAGACTTTTCAGTCTTATCAAACTTCTGAAATTTTTCACCAACAACCTTAAAAAAATCTTTGGCATTATCAGTTTCTGTGATGCTCTCTTTAATGGTCTTCTCCATTGTGTACTTGATGGTCATCAAACAAATCTTATTAGCACGAACCCATTTATCATATTTAGCTCTATCTGCAGCGGAAGACTCAACAGTGGGTTGTGCAGGCTCATTCTCAGTGAGAGCAACATCAACATTAAAAACTGCCAAAAAAAGATTTAAAGATTCAAGCCAGTCCTCATAATTGGTCCCATTCAGCTTAATCAAATAATTCAAAGCTGAAAATTGATACAAAGTAGGGAGATTTAGCAAATGTATCAAAAATTAGCATAATTGGGCAAACAACACAGCTAGGTTCTCATGCAATTGCAATCATACCTAAGGGTCTCGAATTACAACACAGATCACCCATAATATTAAACTATGCCCTAAAGCTAATATCGATAGGATATTGCAAACTTTAAAGACATAATTCAATGAATTAAACAAAACATTAGAAACCACATTGATGAAGACAAATCGATAGGTTAAGTGCATCATTAACATAGCATCTAATGTATGCCCAATAACAACATCACAACAGCAATTTGTAATAATTGGTCTCACGATAGGCGAGCTCACAATTACACAAAATGAATGACAATAGTCCAATAACATTTCCCAAGATTGTTCCCATAGGTTCAATTAGCATCACAATTACAAAATTAACCATAATGATCATATAATATAACATTATATGCATAAACGACATCAAAATTTAATTTTGGTGCACAACTATATAACTCTGAGAGTACACAATACCCCACAAGACCAAATAATAATAGGAATAAGTAAAAAAAATTTCAAGGAAAAATTCGGAGAGTACAGTATATTTTTATTAATTTTAAAATTCGGGAAAAATAAAAATAAAAATTCTAGCATTCCAAAAATTTCATAAAAATTACTATAAAATAGTACTGGGCAAGGGGAGCATGTAGGAAAAAATTTGAAGAAAAAAGACCAACGGAGGTGTCTCCACGTGCCGACACGCGCCGACAGTGCGCGTGGGCGAGGCCAGCCGGGTCGGGTGTCATCTTCCTCGCCCGGCTGACTGGTATCCGGGTCGCCCAACCCGGTTTTGAAAACCGTCCATAACTCCTTCGTTTTTGATCCGCTTTCAACGAAATTTGCGTCATTAGATTCAGAATTTAACGATTTATCAAACCCCTATATCAATTTTACCAAAAACGCTACTGGAAAGAATCGTAAAAAATGAAGGAAACGTTAATGGCTCGGTTTGATCGTTCTTGAGGTTTACGAAATACAACAACAAATCGAACGACCTAATACATGCTGGAACATCAAACCGAAACATGGTAACAACATAAAAACGATTCCACAAAAGAAAACACAATTAGCAAGAAAAAACGAAAAAAAAAAACCCCAAAATTCCATGAAATATGAACCCGAAAATTACATTATAATAGCAGTCACAATTAGGATTAACCTAGCTCTGATACCAATTGAAAGAAAATTCAATCTGAAAATACAGATTAATTTCATAATTAATCAACACAAGTAATTAACCCTAGAATTGCAACATACTATATTCAATAGTTAAATTGATAAATACCTGAGAATTGGGGAACCATTGAATCCATTGTTGTTTTCTGTGAGGTGAAGTGAAAGCTACAAAGACGCAGAGGATTTACTACTGCTATTCCGAATCCTTAATCGAAAAGAAAAGACGATTTCATGAAAAATTTGTATTTAAAAGGTAAAAGAAGAAGAGGCCTCGTGCTTTATAATATATGGGCCAAGCCTACCCATCATAGCAAACCCATGAACACAGGCCCAATGATACGATAAAAAGATAATTACAATTGACATCTAATTAATCGGGATTTGTACAAAATAATTTCAATTATGCTAGTCCACAATTATGATAAAATTCTATCATTTATCTGATCATTATCTTTGATAAAACTAGCACTAATAATACTCAAAGATCATATCATCGTTACATCCACTCCAAAGTCTCGCATCAGATCGTCATACTTTTCAACACAATAACTACTGTTAACATAAAAAAAATTAAAAATAGATGAAGAGTCTAAATGATCAGATCAATTTGTTACGATCATTTATTCAAGTTAAGATGAATTACAAACTTCTTCTTTCTTAAAAATGACCTCTTAGTGTCTCTCTATGGTCTCATTCTTCTCTAATGGCCAACCCTAATTATAAAAATAAAATAATGAAAAACTCCTTTTTAAGTAGGTCTTTTACGTGTATATATAAGGAGTTTCGGTCGCAAAAATGGTCTAGGACACGAACTGTGTCTTGAGCCCTGTCTCTCGCTGCTTCTCACGTGGAATATTACACAAGCACATGCACGTCAGTGTCTTCTTCAACCATGTTTTTCACAGTATCTTTTATGCATATAGATGATATACGTAGGTCACTATTTATCACAACTCAGATTTTTAAGAGATTAGATGGGCACAGATTATAAACTTTCAAGGACCTTGTACCATTAGCCATTAATGTGTATGTGGTCTACAGCCTATTGTGCTAAGTTATAGTGGCCGGGGCTACCAACTCTGCTCGATAGGATGCAACAGGTCAAGCTCATCACCGGCCGGTTCAATTCAGGCCAACCTTTAAAAAGAAAAATTAGATGGGAGGTTGCTCTGAGTAAAGAAGTAATAAAAACAAGTGATTTATTCCTTAGATATATAACTCTGAGTCTGATTTGAATATCGATTCGACCTAACTCATATAGTTTGATATTAAAATCGATTCAACTTTAACTGAATTGAAAGTTAAATTCAAAGTGTCCAACTCCTAATTAGATCAATTCGATTTCTCATCCCGTCAAACTTCAATCCTTTCTTCAATCAACATCGACGGACTCAATACTATCTTTCCTTCTTTCCACTATTATCCAACTAAATACACACCTGAAGAACAAATAATAAGGAAACAAGCAATGGGCATCAATCGTTAAATAAATGAGCAGCAGTCACTCATATCCCTGAATCGCTTCTCGTCTGATGAAGTTGGCTTTTAAAATTTCAAAATAAGTGGTTTTCACTTGAAAAGAGGAGCGAAGTGACCGAACCTTGCAACAAATAAGAGGTGTATGGGCTAAGGATACAAGGATTAACGATACATATAAGAATCACCGATAGGCAAGAGAGGGGCGGCGGTGAAGAAAAAGGAGACGGTTATAATGATAGAAGGGAAAGAGTTAAAAGGAGGAGCACATAAGGGATCAGCTTCTCTTTTTCATTAAATAATTTCTATCAGGGTGCTTTTTTGGTGGGCATGAAAAAAAGGAAATGATATATGAAATAAAAAATTAAGTTTAATAAGAGGGTATCATTATAGAGTCATTATTTTTATTACCCATTTTGGATAATACCATATTCCTTTCTTAATATAGAGGAATGGATATCATTGTTATATAAGGGTATAGTTGTTATAATTAATTAAAATATAACTAATTAAAATATAATTATTAATTAATTAAAATATTGTAATTGATTTAACTACAATATAATTAATTAAAATATAATTTATTCATTAATTAAAATATTGTACAATATAATTAATTAAATTATTATTATTTATTAAAATATAATTAATTAATTAAAATAATGTAATTAATTAATTACAATATTTTAATTAAAATATAATGCATTCATTAATTAAAATATTTTAATTAATTAATTACAATATAATTAATTAAAATATTATTATTATTTATTTATTTATTAAAATATAATTAATTAGTTACAATATAAGTAATTAAAATATAATTATTCATTAATTAAAATATTGTAATTAAAATATTATTAATTAGTTATAATATAATTAATTAAAATATAATTAATTAATTAATTATAATATAATATAATAAATAAATTAATTATAATAAAATTTTATTTCTTAATATTTTACAAACCAACCTATATCAATAATAATAAGAATCATTCATTCCTCTTAACCAACCATCGTAATTATAATGATAATATCCATTTTCATTCTTTACTATATTCATTCTCATTCTTATTACCATTCTCCGGTACGAACCAACCGCACCTTCAGATTCTCTTTTTTAATTAACTCATTTTTATTTTATTTTATTAAATTTTATTAACTTATTTATATAAAATTCAAATAAATAGGATTAAGGGATATAAGATCACAACGCACAAACGAAATCAGGTAAGACGTAAAATAGAAGAAAAGCTGTGACCAAACTGTAAAATTAAAAATAAAAAATAATTCGAATTTTTTTTTTTAATTTGAAGTTTAAACTAAAACCTAATCAATTCTAGTTCAACCTATTAACCTCACCCGACCAACTCTGCCTTTGTACCTCATTTTCCAATCTTTTCGTAGACAAGGTCAGTTCTTTCCATTTTTCTTTGGAAATTCTTTCTCGGTATTGGTTTATCGTTAATAGTATTACGATCTGGGTCTCCCAGCTCTAACTCTAATTTTGCGAAAACTCTTCAAAGCTGGAGTCTTTTACTTGTTTTATGCTCTAGTTCATAACGTTTTGCTTGGTTTTTAAGAGCCTGTTTGGAATGCCGTGAATTGAATTCAATCTTGAGATTGTCAATCTTGATATTAAATTCAATTCACTTGTTTGGAACAAAAACAAAGACACCAATTCAATGTAAGTTTACTGCCTTATTATTGAGTATGGTATCTGCCACATTATTGAGTATGATCCATTTTACCTTAACCCTACCACTACATGTTGTTGCCCATTTACCCAAGCCTTTAGTCTTGATGATGGCCAGAGACAGGTATGCAGTGGGATTATATAATTGGTCATTCCCTATCCTCGCCAAGCATCTTCTGCACCATTTCTTTTGCTTAAGGAAGAGGATAGAAAAACTCAGATCTTCATCAACACGTTCAAATCTACAGTGGAGGCAATGACTGGAGGTAAAATTATTCCTTGTCTTCCGCGCTGCTATTTGTTTACATATATATATTACGGTGATATATATATGTTGATTAATGCATATGTTTTATACGTTATGTTTGTATGAAATGCAAGCTGTAATTTACATTTGGTATCAGAGCCATTTGCTTGCCTCTGTCTTGCCATAGAACTGATGAAAACCACCGAAATAAATTCCTCTGTTTTCCTCTGTTATGGTTGCATTTTCTGCTGAAAACTAGATCTTCAGTTTGTTGAATTTTTCGACTTTTTAAACCCACTTAAGACGTTCATCTCGTGCTGTTGTGCTTCCTGGAGCACTCGACGTTGTCAAAAATCGCCTAAGGTAGGAGGGAGGATGATGGACGTACGTAAAGGTTGCGTGAGTGTCATTTCGGGAACGTTGCATGGTTGGTTTGCTGCGTCTCGTGCACGTCGTCTGGTCTCCTCGTCCTCCGGAAGCTATTCCCGTGACGTTCGGTGGCTTCTGGCCTCCAAACCAGTCGGGGCTCCGACTGGTCCAGTCGGGTCACGCCCGGCCCGACTGGAGGAGGAAGACGACACTGTAGCGATTTTTTTTTTAATTTTTGAGTTGGGCTTGGGCTGTTCATATAGACTTGGGGCTGTTTTTTTTTTAGTATTTTGGATCTAGCCTTTAATCTTTTTGGATCTAGCCTTTAACCAACTTTTGGCTAGTGATGTTTATAAACATTGGGCTTGGACTTGGGTTTGATTTATAATTTCCATATCTAACTTTAAATCCTTTGGGTTTGATTTATTTTGGTCTTGAGCTTTTATTTTCAGATCCAATATGTTTTTATTATTCCTTTTAATTATGCATGTCTTATTATTAACATTTAATTTTATGACATGCAAATACTAATTATTTAATTTTGCACAAATTATATGTGATTAATTGTCAATTTTGTATGTATAAATTCATGATTATTATACATGCAAACTTAGATTAATTACTTGTGCATTATTATTTAATTTATTTATTGTTTAATTTTATGCAAATTATGTGTGATTAATTACAAATTTTGTGTGTATAAATTTATGATTATTATACATGCAAAACTTGTGTTAATTATTTTGTGCATTATTATTAAGTTCATGTATTTGCATTATTTATGACTTGCAAATATTTAGGCTTTAATTTAAAGCTTACAATAATGTTAGTGATCATATGATTTTAATTAATTGGGAGTAGCCACAAGATCTCAAATTAATTTTAATTATATATTTAGCTTAAGATCACATTAATACATAAATTGTAATTAATCGTATGTGATATAATAAAATCTACCCAGTGAATTTTATTATATTTATATGATTAATTAGGATAAAATATCGATTATATTTCTTAATTACCCAGTGAATTAAGAAAAGGAACATAATTCTATAGTTTTATCATAACGTTTCAGATGACTTTAATTGAGTAATTCTTTAGCCCACAGGCAAGTATTATGTCACTAGAGTCATCTATTAAATGCATGATTTACATTGGTAAACTATGAATTATTATGGGCCTCGACATATATATAACGAGCATATATTTTATCTCTCAATTTGCAGCTACTAATATTCAATGTGATATTCCCGAATTAAGAGGTGACAATTATAAAGTTTGGAAGGAGAGAATTCTGCTTCATTTAGGCTGGATGGATATAGACTATGCTATTCGGAAAACCAAACCTCCAAGTACGACTGAGACCAGCACTTCAGAAGCTATTGCTCTTTATGAAAAATGGGAGAGATCTAACCGCCTCTCCGTAACTTTCATAAAGACCAAAATTCTCACGGCATTCGTAGTTCGATTGATCAAGATAGTGATGTGAAAGATCTATTAAAGGCCATTGATGAGTAATTTGCTACATCCGACAAGGCCCTAGCCAGCACTTTAATTATGCAGTTGTCATCGTTAAGGCTCACTGGAATCAAAGGGGTACATGATCATATAATGCGTATGAGGGACATAACGGCTCAATTAAAAGCGTTGGAATGTACCATATCGGAATCTTTCCTAGTGCATTACATTCTATGCACGTTACCTCAACAATACGGTCCCTTTAAGATATCCTATAACACACATAAGGATAAGTGGTCAATCAACGAATTGTTGACCATGTGTGTACAGGAGGAGGAGCGGTTGTTGATGGAAGATGGTGAAAGGGTCAATTTGACCGTTTCAAGTGGAAAGAATAGGCAGGACGATGCCAAGAGCAAGGGAAAGGGCAAAGTTACGCCTCAAGCCGAAATAAAGAAGCCTTCAAAGTGTTTCTTCTGTAAAAAGAGGGGACACATAAAGAAAGACTGCGCCAAATGGAAGGCCTGACTAGTGAATAAAGGTACTCATGTTTCATTTGTTTGTTATGAGTCTAATATGGTTAATGTTCATCACAACACATGATGGATTGATTCTGGTTCTACAATCCATGTTTCGAATACCTTACAGGGTATGCAAAACCTAAGGAAGCCGGTGGGAAGTGAACAAGTCATATATTCAGGAAGCAAGACGAGTTCACATGTGGAAGCCATCGGGACCTGCAGTTTGGTTTTGAGTAGTGGTTTTGTGTTGTATTTGGATAAGACCTTTATGTACCAAATTCTCTCTAAATTTGATTTACGTATCCGACTTGTACTGGTTTGGTTTTCCTTTAACTTTTCGGATTCGGTTTCACTTATCTCATGAATCAAAAGTTATTGGTTATGGTACATTATCTGATGGTCTTTATTCCCTACAGTTACAACATAATGATGCATATAATTCGATGCATGTCACTGCTGGCTTAAAACGATGTGTTGTGAATGAAGAATCCTCTATGTTGTGGCACCGTAGATTGGGACATATCTCCATTGAGAGAATTAGCGATTAGTAAATGAAGGAGTACTCGGTACTTTGGATTTTGTTGATTTTGAGACTCACGTAGATTGTATTAAAGGTAAACAAACTAACAAGTCTAAAAGGGTGCCAAGAGGAGTACAAACATATTAGAAATCATACATCTGAGATATTTGTTGTCCAGATCCGGATGCAAATAGTCCAAATATTTTATCACCTTCATTGACGACTATTCACAATTTATGTATCTCTACTTACTTCGCTCTAAGGACGAAGCTTTGGATGCCTTTAAAATTTTAAGGTCAAGTGGAGAATCAATGTGGAAAACTGATTAAAGTCGTGAGGTCGATCGAGGTGGAGAGTACTACGGTAGATACACCGAAGTGGACAAGCACTGGTCCCTTCAAGTTTCTTCAGAACATGGGATTGTTGCCCAGTATACCATGCCTGGTTCTCCGGATCAGAATGGTGTGGCAGAAAGAAGAAACCAAACTTTAATGGACATGGTGCGAAGTATGAGGAGTACTACAAAACTTCCTCAATTCCTGTGGACAGAAGCTCTAAAGACTAGTGTGTATATATTAAATCGGGTTCCAACCAAAGTCGTCTCAAAGACACCTTTGAGATGTTTAGGGTTGGAAACCGAGTCTGAGGCATATACGCATTTGGGGATGCCCGTCTGAAGTAAGAATTTACAACCCACAGGAGAAGAAACTAGACCCAAGGACCATTAGTGGGTATTTCATTGGATATGCTGAAAGGTCTAAAGGGTATAGGTTCTATTGTCCATCTCACAGCACTAGAATCGTGGAATCAAGAAATGCAAAATTTCTTGATAATGACTTGATCAGTGGGAGTGATCATTTTCAAGACATAGGGTCTGAAAGTGGCCATGATGAAGCTCAACCCTCTGGTTCAAGAGATCAATTGATTGTCATTCACACCCCTCAAAGTCAAATGGGTGTAGGACAATCAGTTACTGAAGTTCCACGAGCTGTTACCACTAATCCGGTGGATCCAGTTGTAAATGAGGAACAACTAGAAATTGTGAGCAACCAGTTGAACTACAGGTTGAGCAACAAGTTCCTCCTGAGGATAGTAATACAACATTAAGGAGATCTACTAGGATTAGACGGACAGCAATACCTAGTGATTACATAGTGTATCTGCAAGAGTCAGATTACAACGTTGGAGCCGAAAATGATCCTGAAACGTTTTCACAAGCTATGAGTTCTAAGGAATCGGACTTGTGGTACAATGCTATGAAGGATGAGATGAATTCTATGGCGTCTAATCAAGTCTGGGATCTTGTTGAGTTGCCACATTGTGTGAAACCCATTGGATGTCGATGGGTATTTAAGACAAAGAAAGACTCACGTGGCAACATTGAGAGACATAAAGCAAGACTTGTTGCTAAAGGATTCACTCAACAGGAAGGAATCGACTACACGGAGACATTTTCTCCTGTATCAAAGAAAGATTCATTTCGTGTAATCATGGAATTAGTAGCTCATTTGATCTTGAGTTACATCAAATGGATGTGAAAACGGCGTTCCTCAATGGTGAACTAAAGGAAGAGGTTTACATGAAACAACCTGAAGGATTCTCCTCTAGTGATGGTGAGCATTTAGTCTGTAAGCTGAATAAATCCATTTATGGGTTAAAACAAGTCTCCCGACAGTGGCATTTCAAATTTCACGAGGTTATCACTTCATTCGGTTTTGAAGAAAATCTCATGGATCAGTGTTTATACCAGAAGGTCAGTGGGAGTAAAACTTGTTTTCTTGTGTTATACGTGGATGACATTTTGCTTGCAACTAATGATAAGGGTTTGCTACATGAGGTGAAGCAATTTCTCTCAAAGAATTTTGATATGAAAGATATGGGTGATGTTGGGCCCAGGCCCCGTACGTCCTAATCCCGAGGCGGCCCCTCGGGCTGCGCCGACGTCGGGCGCCCAAATACCGTCGGACCTGATCCCAACATTTATACATATACAGATAGACATATACATAATTCGATCATAATTCACACACCAACACTCTCATACATTCCTAAGACTTTACATGCATCTAAATATGAATTATACTCATACCATAACCATCTGAAGGAATGTCACAAGTAGTCGAAATTATCCAAAATACAAAATAAGTTTCAATCCAAAAATACATGGAAATGCTCTATGATAATATGCTCGGAGGGCCAACCAAAAATACGAATTTATGGCAAAGCTCCTAATTAACTCGAAGTTTCCGATGCCTCGCAAGTTCAAAGATCGTCCTGTTTTGCACCTGAGGAGGGAAAATAATGGGTTGAGCTACACAGCTCAGTGGCTAATATAATTATAGTCATCGACAATTAGCACAAATCCCAACATATGTATGTATATATATATTATATATATACAGACATCCATTCAATCATTCACATGCTAAGCAAACAATTCACGCATTCAATATAATTAATTCATCAATTCATGATTATGTCACAAGGTATGCTTCACAATGAACAATTCACATATGCAATGCACATCACAATGGCTCGAGGGTTCCATGGAAACAAAAGGGAGAAACTGAAGTTTACACCCTGAACAAAATGAGTCCATTCGGATCTCATATGCCACAAGCGGGCAACCGGGAGAAGGCTCTTGTCTACGTGCACGTGACGAACGAAATGGTTCCACTCTCGCCCAAACAAAAACACATAATCATGCTCATAATCGTTTAATCATACGATAGTCTTTCATATCTTGCATTTATTCAAAATGCCATGACCGAAGTCGAGGTATAACATGCTCAAAATCAAGATGTCATGCTATCAATTTCCATGAGTC
The DNA here is from genome assembly GCA_029891385.1 of Erythroxylum novogranatense. NCBI lineage: Eukaryota > Viridiplantae > Streptophyta > Magnoliopsida > Malpighiales > Erythroxylaceae > Erythroxylum > Erythroxylum novogranatense. The sequence goes on from CM057234.1 coordinate 9,393,064, forward strand.
TTTCACATATATGACATTACAATCATTCAGTTCATCACATTTAATCATGCATCATCTATAACATATATTCATACATAGGCAAGAATTTGCCTAATCACACAATCACTATAAGTATATTACCCACCTAAGATCGCTCGAGTAGGTGACTCACTGGTTTCCTTCCTCTTGCGATGAAATCGGGTCAGCTTGGTTTCCTAAAACAACCAAGTTTCCATCCAATCAATAACCATATAAAATAATCAAATAAAGCATTAAAAGTCTCCATCCAACTCCCATCTAAAGTCTCGAACCCTTTGAAACAATTTCCGAACTTCCCTTCTTCATACAACTCGTAGCCCTTAATCTCTAGCTCACAATGAATCCAGAATTACCTCAATTGGATATCTACACCAAAAGATATGCCCAAACAAATAGAAATCTCACTTTCGAATAACAGGGGGGCTCGTCGGTGGCGCAGCGACTATAAGATCTTGTGCCATGGCACCCTACACGACGTCATGGCGAACACAGTTCGACGTCGCGACGAACCTTCCCCACACTTCATGGAATTTAATTTTCACTCGTCGCGACGAACTCGCACGTCGCGGCGTGTTCATACGCACGTCGAGTCGTACGGGCCTGGAAAACGACTCCGAACCCGACTTTTCTGCATTTTCACACTTCAATCCTTGCCCAACTCCAAATGCAACACAATCAAACTATAGATCAAGTCTCAAACTACATTTCTAACCCATTATCAACTCAAAATCAAACACAAATGCATCAACCCAAGCAGATCTCACCATTTTGTCCTAAAACCCTAAAACCTTCGATTCTCACGGATTCAACATTCTTGAGGTTTAAATCCAACCAAAACAAGTTAAACACAAGTAGATCTTACCCAAAAATGGTTCGAAACTGTCGAAAATTGCTAGAATCGCAAACTCTCTCTTCTCTTCTCTCTTCCTCCACCGTCGGCCTCTTTCTCTTCTTTGTCTTCTTTCTCTTCTTTCTTTCTTCTTTCTAATTCCCTACTTAGGGCAAAAATAATATTAAGACCATATTACCCCTCTTAATAAGCCTAAATCCATTCCAACTTAAATAAACTTCCCGAAATGCCCTCATAAACTTTTACCCCTTTTTAAACCTCATTTAACCACAATTATCACAATTTATGCTGAATAATATCATAAAAAAAAATTCGAGGTCTAACAGGTGAGGCATCTTATGTCATTGACATTAAGATCCATAGAGAAAGATCTCGAGGCATTTTGGGTTTGTCTCAAGAGACCTATATCAACAAAATTTTAGAGAGATTTCGGATGAAAGATTGTGCACCAAGTGTAGCTCCCATTGTCAAGGGTGATAGATTCAATTTGAATCAATGTCCGAAAAATGACTTTGAGCGGGAACACATGAAGAACATTCCATATGCTTCAGCTGTAGGAAGCCTTATGTATGCTCAGGTCTGCACTCGACCTGACATTGCATATGCTGTTGGAGTATTAGGAAGATATCAGAGTAATCCAGGTATTGATCACTGGAAAGCTGCAAAGAAAGTGTTGAGATATCTGCAGGGTACAAAGGACTATATGCTCTTGTCATGATTTAACCGAGAACTTGGAAGTAGTTGGATACTCCGATTCAGACTTTGCTGGCTGCATTGATTCAAGAAAATCAACATCCGGTTATATTTTCATGCTAGCCTGTGGAGCTGTATCTTGGAGGAGTGCCAAGCAGACCCTGATTGCTACTTCCACTATGGAGGCTGAGTTCGTCTCATGTTTCGAGGCCACCTCGCATGGTGTATGGTTGAAGAGTTTCATATCTGGGCTCAGAATTATTGATTCAATTTCTAAGCCATTAAAGTTATATTGCGACAATGCTGCTGCGGTCTTTATGGCTAAAAATAACAAGAGTGGAAGTCGAAGCAAACATATCGACATTAAGTATTTAGCCATAAGAGAACGTGTTAAGGAAAAGAAAGTTGTCATAGAGCACATTAGCACTGAGTTGATGATTGCAGATCCTTTAACTAAAGGCATGCCACTTAAGCAATTTAAGGATCACGTAGTGCATACGGGACTTGGTTCTACAATGTGATTTATTGTATATTTGTTGATTCAATGAAACTCTTATTCAGTTTGATATTTTCTCATAAATGTTGTGTAAACATATTTATTGATTTTGAGAAATGTCATTTAATTTGGACCTAGAATAAACATATGGTTTATTCATTAAGTTGACGGACAAGTAATGAGAAATTTTTGTATATGTAATACATGGAATATACTACTCACTATCAGAGGACCTATTGCCATGATTCATATATTTAATTTCTTGTTATGTGTTGTGGTTTTGGGATAAATGGACCAAGTGGGAGAATGTAAGTTTACTGCCTTATTATTGCGTATGGTATCAGCCACATTATTGAGTATGGTCCATTTTACCTTAACCCTACCACTACATGCTGTTGCCCATTTACCCAAGCCTTTAGTCTCGATGATGGCGAGAGATGTGTACGCATGGGATTATATAGTTGGTCCTTCCTGTCCTCGCCAAGCATCTTCTGCACCATCTCTATTGCTTAAGGAAGAGGATAGAAAAACTCAGATCTTCATCAACACGTTCAGATCTACGGTGGAGGCAATGACTGGAGGTAAAATTATTCCTTGTCTTCCGCGCTGCTATTTGTTTACATATATATATTACGGTGATATATATATGTTGATTAATGCATGTGTTTTATACGTTATGTTTGTATGAAATGCATGCTGTAATTTACATTCAATTCATGTGTGGGTTGAAACCCACCTCCCTTTGTAAATTCAATTCACGCAATAATTCACGTGAATTGAAATACAAGGACTGCTGGTTTTGTGGTGGTGATCGGAGGTATAACAGAAGTTGTCGAGACGGAGAAGATTGAAGCCCAAGGAAGGGTCTTGGCAGGGTGAATCATGAGAGAGTGTTGTTGTTGACGAGACTTTCTTGTTCTTGGAAGACTTCACTCCTCATTCTCTCCATCTTGTTTGGTTAACCTCTCTCTCTCTCTCTCTCTCTATGTCTTTTGGGTTTTTGCAGAGAAGGGTCGAAGATAACACAGGGGTTTCAGTTTACGCTTTTAACCTCAAATCACTCCATTTTCATTTTAAAGTTTGATATTTTGTAAAAAAACTTTAAACACGCATGTTTATTATAAAAATTATTTTAATTAAATCTTAATTAATAAGAACTTAAATTTCATTTATTCAAAAAATTTACATGATAGTTTTTTAAAATAAATTTCGTATTGATAATTGTCAACTTAATATTCTAATAACTAAAATTTATATGAAAATTTAATTCTAAATCATTTTAATTAAAATTCTAATTAAGCTTTAGATTTACAAATTCTAAATTTTAATTATAGAGGTAAATTTTTATTTTATTTTATTCAATTTGATTTTGTTTTTATTGATTATGTCTTAATTAATTAATCATATTTAATTTATCTAAATTTGGATTGACTTCATTCTATAAATTTTCATAAGAATTTATGAAAATTTAGTTTTATGATTTTATAAATTTAGTTTTGATTTAATCATTCTTTTTCAAATTATTACCAAAAGTTATAAATTCTTATAGAGATAGAGGAATATGTTACATATTACTTATAATGAAATTGATGTTTATAAGTTGCTCTATGTAAGTGTGAATGTTTATTAGTTAATCACATTATTTTTTATCAGGGGTAAATGTGTCATATGAAATAATTGAATTTAATTATAATATTATTAGATTTGTTCCAAACAGTGTAATTGAATTCAATTCTCATATTATTATATTTGTTCCAAACAGTGTAAATTGAATTCAATTCAATCTCATTAATGTAATTGAATTCAATTCGTTAATGAATTCAATTCACGTGCTTCCAAACAGGCTGTAAATGTGATTTTATCTATCGGTCTGCGAATATTGCTACTCATGCTTTAGCCACTGGTAGCCATTCCGATGCAGGCCGAGGAGAGTGGTTCTCTGTGCCTCCTCCTAGTCTACTTGCTATCTTACTTTAACGTTAATTCAATCCTATCTTTTCCTTAGAAAAAAAAAAATTCTTTTAGGTTCTCAATCCAACGTTTGTCTGTCTAAGTGATGAATTTTGTATTCAGCCTCAGTTTGGTTGTATGCATGTTGTTACTGGTCTTGTAAAATAACTTAAAGCTATCTCTTTGATTGAGAACCGAAATCAAAGAAGCCTAAATTTTTGCTTGAATCAGATGCTTCTTTGTTTGTTTGTTTTTTAAGTGTCTTGAGAGTTGAGACCATGTGATGATGTGTGTGGTTAGAGAGCGAGAGAGAGAGATTTTGTTATGTTTACTTTTGTAAAATAAAGAATTTGTCCTTGCTTTAAGTCTCTATTCCAATTTGTGATCATCCTATGTTTTATGCTCTAAGTTTTAAAATATGTCTCCTTTCTTTTTTGTTGCAGGCTCCACTTAACATTGATTATAACAGCTACTGTCTGCTGTTGGATGATGTAAGTTTGCTTTCCATTTCCTTATGTAACCGTTTGGTTTTGTGTGTATTGAGATCTCATCAATTTGCAAGCTTCCGATTTGAGATATATTTGTGATGAAGCTATATTCGAGCTTCCATAGTTTAGAAGAGAGGGGCTGAGTAAAGAAAGTTGTGAATTGCGCAACATGAACTATTACTTATTCAATTGACGTTGCCTATCCAAAAGGAAAAAACTGGTTTATGTATATGTATCGTCTGTAACCTTTCTTGTTTTTATTGTTTGCTTTAAAAGATGGTTAATTGCTGCAATTCAGAAAGCTAGAGAAAGAAAAAATTGAAAATTAAATTTAAAAATGGTAAAAAGCGAACGGTAGCGTAGTGTATGGTCACTTTCACTCTTCGGATGGGAAACAAAAATCTCATCTTTAAAAAGGCAACAGCCACCCTACAAAGATTCGACTGCTCTCGACAAAGTAAGGTCTAAAGCACTGCCTCTCGCCGTCCCCGTCTCCTCCGTCAAACACCCCTTCACCGTACCACCGTGCCATCTCTACACCTCCTAAGCCCTTTCCCAAAAGCCCCATTGCAACTTTGCTCTTACACCCTTGATTACCGATCTACAGCAACGCAACCCTACTTCATTGTTTCTCCACAAGGCCAACTTAAACTCATTTTTCTTGTTCACCACCGCAAAGACCTCAGCTTTCAGTTGCCCACTCGTGAAAACCAGTTAACTACGCTTTCACCAACATAAAGTCGCTTCAAACATTTGTACGATCTATCATAAGGTATGGGAAAAAACTCAAAAGTGTTATCCTTTCAGCCCTCAATGTTGTTACCTAAGGTTGTCGCCTTTTCATTTAAGATAGAGTTCTTTTCAAACTTGAGTTTCAAATCTTCTGTTTTATCTGCAAATTTGTTTTCTTTCGCTATTAAAGTTGAGTAGAATCAAGACGATCGGAAGCTTTCTTAAGAGCATTCAGCTTTCAGTTGCGACATCGTTGTAATTCCTGACATTTTCCAATTTTTACTGTTTATTTGAGAATTTCTTTGTTTAGGGTATTGGGTGGACTTGTTTGAAATGAATCAAACACAGGAAAAAGTTAAAGTTTAGCTGCATTTGATTCACTAAAACTACAGCTCTTTTCTGGAGAAGGCTATATAGACTAGGATATCGGGTAACCTCGCCCGAGCAACTGTGCCTTTGTACCTCATTTTCCAATCTTTTCGTATACAAGGTCAGTTCTTTCCATTTTTCTTTTGGAAATTCTTTCTGGGTATCGGTTTATCGTTAATCTCGCTTTTTGGTTAGTATTACGATCTGGGTCTCCCAGCTCTAACTCTAATTTTGCGAAAACTCTTCAAAGGTGGAGTCTTTTACTCGTTTTATGCTCTGGTTCATAACGTTTTGCTTGGTTTTTAAATGTGGGTATGGGTTTTACCTTCCTTATAGCTACCCCGACAGGTATGTTGTGACCTTTCGTCGGTGAAATGAAAATTCAATCACTCCCGCTGATGCTTAGATGCCCTTTAGATATTATAGTCTGCCCTCTTGCAAGCCACAAGAGGGAGTTAAGGATAGTGCTGAAAATCTTGGTTAGCTTCTTATGGGAGATAGGATTGAGAACTCTCCATATAGGTTTAAGATGTATACAAATGAGAGTGAGAGTTTTTTTGTTTCAATCTGAGTTGTTATGGATTGATGACTTTAAGCTTTCATAGAAGAGAATTCATGAGATTTATCAGGTGAATTTGATACTTGATGATTTCCCTGCTGTAAGGTATACCAACAAAGAGGGCTTTTTGAGGTGGACGGGGTAGTCTGTTGGAATAAATGTTCTGGATGCATATTATGTGTTCAAACATCTGAAGTTTACAGTTCTTGTTCATAAATATGAAGAGGCCAATATGGCATGGGTGATGGGTACAGGAGATGCAACTGAGGTGATTCCCACCATTGGAAATGGGGGATCTGATGTTCCTGGTTACATGGTTCTGAGCTTTTGAAATGGTTCCTTGTAGCATCTTGCATAATACCAAGTCGGTGAAGGACTTGAAAATGTATGATAAATATTCATCTTCAGATCATGTGTGATTCTACCACTGTGGCTATGCCAATTAAGGAGAAGGATACGATTGTTTTTACCTATGAGTTTATGTTTGAGGAGAGTAATATCAGGTGGCCCTCTAGATGGGATGCATATTTAAAGATGGAGGGATCAAACCAAGCATGTTTACTACCTTATTTGAACACCCGTCATGCTTTTCTTCTTCAAAAACCATCAAGTAACCACAAAACTTATAAAAAATCACTATCTTTCGTGTCAAAATCATGTACATGTACAATCACCCTAACTTGGAAATTACTAAAAATATAAAGATTAGACAATTAGAGTTGGTTAGATATATGGAGATATTCCAGCCCAAGCCAACATAGCTATTTTTGGTAATTTCATACTTAGGGTGATTGTACAGATAACATGACTTTTAACAAGAAGAGATAGAATAGTGATATTTTATAAGTTTTGTGGTTTTTGTGTGTTTTTGAAGAAGAAAAGTCTGATGGGTGTTCAAAATTTGCTTGATTTGCTGATCAGAGCTTACCCAAAATGTTGATGTTAGATATATAGGTTGAGAATCGTTAAATCTCTAAGTAGTGTAAGATATGTTTGACTGCAGCTGGCCGAGCTGGCTGGTTCAAGTATCACCAGGCAGTAAGTCAATACAGCTGCATACATTTAACAATGGCACAAAACCAGCTCTTTACTGAGGGAGCTCAATCAGTGCAAGATAGATGGAGCCATACATAGATAACTGACCGAACCCTTTGAATGTTTTAAGAAGGTAACTACAAAGAAAAGGGAAAATAAAAGCACTGTAGATTTAGTGAATCAGATGCTGCTAAACTTAACTTTCCCCTTTTACATCTCGATCTTGTTTCAGGCATGGTATTTGATTAGTGGTGACTAGTGCTTATCCAAAAAAGAGCTGTAGTTTTAGTGAATCAAATGCCGCTAAACTTTAACTTTTTCCTGTGTTTCCCCTTTTACATCTCAATCTTGTTTCAGGCATGGTATTTGATTATTGGTGACTAGTGTTACCTGATATCCAATAGTCTATGTAGCCTTCTCCATAGTGTGTTTAGGTTTCCTTAAACTTGTTTGTGTGTCTACCTGTTACATTTATTTGTCATTCTTTCTTTTGTATTTCAAGATGTTTCGTTTTTGCATTCAATAGCATTTCATGTTTGAGAGAATCATTTGGATAGAATATTGGCTTATATTTGTTGCTTATGCATTGGACGGCTATACGTGCACAGATTTGTAAACATTCAACTGAAGAAGTAGAAAGAACTAGAAATGCCTCTTTATGATTGCATGCTTCTGCTGAAGCCTCATGTGAAGAAGGAAGCATTGGCGGACTTGGTTGCTCGAGTAGGAAAACATATTTACAGTAGAAATGGTGTTCTCACTGATATAAAATCATTTGGGAATGTTCAGCTGGGTTATGGCATTAAGAAGCTTGATGGAAGATATTACCAAGTGAGTACATGTGTTCCACAACTTTATATCATTGTATGGCATGAGGAAGTTCTTTGAGATTATATCTTATTTTATGCTAAAATAATCTGGTTAGTCATTAAACGTTTAAGCAGTTCAAGGTATTGATGCTTAAATTTGGGATTTTGAATAATGGTTCCAGTATATTTCATATTGAGAATTCATATTCTACCCTATCTATTTGCTGCTACCTCACAGACTTCATGTTCCACGTTCACTCAAGAATGAAGCTTGTTTGATGATTAAAGAATCCTTGTTCTCTGTTGTTTCTAGGGCCAATTAATGCAGATGACAATGATGGCCACTCCCAACATCAACAAAGAGCTGCATTATCTGAACAAGGAGGACCGATTGCTGCGATGGCTTCTTGTTAAACACCGGGACACAAAGTTTGGACTAGAATCCCTGGATGATAATCCATGGAACGATGAACCTGATGCTTTCCAACGAATCAATCTCTATAGCAATGAGTACTCGGACGAAGATGAAGATGATGATCGTGATGAGTATGATGCGGACCAAGAGCAGAAAAAAGAATGATATATAAATGCAACCGATTGCCTTTGGAAGTCAGATATTGTTTAGCGTGACTGTCCAGTTATAATTACTTCCGTTTTGTTTCTTAGAATTGAATGATTTAAGTCACTCGAAGGAGATCAATAAATTTGAGACAATCAATTTCCAGAGAAACTACAGGCATGCGATTTTCATATTGAGGCACATAAGTTGCAGCTTGACATTGAAATAAGAGTATTTTGATGTCATTTAAATGTTTCAATCTTATGCAAGTGGAAGTGCAGCGATTGAATAATCTGGAGTTGCTTAAACTGAGACATGCATCCTTAAAATAATTGTGTTGGTTGCATGGAGTTAGACGAAATTCAATGCTAGGTAAGTGTTCTCATTTTTTGGGATATCTTGCGTTAAAAAGGGTAGCTTCATGGTCGTTACTCTATTGGATTCCAGAGATCTAACTCTCCCTGTCCAAACTTCCACTGAATTCTCGTTCCTCCTCAAAATTCCCATAGATGTCCCCATCTCCTCCGCCCGCCACCAACACCACCAACACAACATCCATCCAATCCCGCCCTTCCATCACCACATTACTCACAACCTTCACCTCTCCACCTCTGTCTGCAACACCCTCTCAAATCCCCATGATAAGGTTCAAGTAAGCTCACATGAAACACATAGTGCATCTCCAAGTGAGAGGATAACATCAAACGGTAGGCTATTTTGCTAATTCATTTATGGAATGATTCCCGGAACACCTTAGTAGTTTTTTATGCACCTTGGCAAATCTTAGACTTGGGTGAAAGATAAGTTTCACCACTATTAGGTCTCCTTTGTTAAACTCCAAGTGCCAATATTTTGTATTGACCCACTTCTTCGTATGCTTTAGACTTTGCTAAGTATGCCCATGTCATATTAGTCTTTTTATGCTAACCTTTGACAAACTTGAATGCGACTGAAGTTGGGTCTTTCTATGTAATAACAAGGGTGTGTAGGGTCATTGGTTGCCGGCCTGTCGTAACTTCAAATAGGTTAGCTTCCGATGGCTCACTTTTTTGCAAGTTGTATAAGAATTGGGCAACATTAAGCAATTTTGCCTAATCACTTTGATTGGCAGTCACATGGTGCCTCAAGAATAACTTTAATAACACATTCACTCTTTCAATTTGGCCATCCATTTAGGATAAAAGCTGGTAGAGAAGTTAAGTTCAGACTCCATTAGTTTAAATAGTTCTATCTAAAATCTTCATCTAAAGTGAGTATCTGTATTACTCACAACTATCTTGGGTATGCCTCAATACTTCAATACATGCTTGAAAAATAAGCAAGTGACATCCTTTGTTATAAATTTTTTGGTACTGGGATAAACACTTTATATTTGTTAAATCAGTCTACTACCACCATATTGTCGCCATATCCTTTGAATTTTTGTAGGTATGTAATGAAATCCATGAAGATACTCTCCTAAGACTTCTTCGAAATGGGTAATGGCTTTAGCAACCTCATTAATTGGCGATGATCTAACAAGTGTATCTCAATTTCATGGAGCATTTGGGGCCAATAATATGCACGCTACATAAATATTAATGTATGACACACTCCAAGATTTCCTGCACACTTGGAGTCATGACACTCGCAAATAATTTTTTTTTGCAACCCTTGCCACTTAGGCCCAAAAACTTGGTCATCTTTAATGATAAGCATCACAATAAAAAGCTAAAATTGTTGTGTCTATTCATGACTAGCCAACTTTAACAAACTCTTGACTTATCGTTCTTATACAAATCCTTTTTTATCTAGTCCACTAAGGAAAAACTTGGACTAGTGATGGTAGTAAATTTCCATTTTCTACTAAGGGTATCAATAACTAAGTTGACCTTAATGAGTTTGTACTCTATCACGAAATCAAACTCGACCAAAATGCTTACCATCTAATTTGTTTTGGCATCAATTTCTTTTGTATAAGGAAGTAGCTAGTGGTGATACTATATGTCTTCATCAAGAAATTAGAACCCAACAAATAATGCCTTTAAGTCCACAAGCATTGCACTATCGCAGTCATCTCCTTCTTGTCAACCGTATACTAATACTCGAGCTCATTAACCTTATGTCTCTTATAGGTGATCGGAAGCCCATCCTGCATCAAAACACCATTAAATGTAAAACTAGAAGCATTAATGTATACCTTATATGGCTTGATATCATTGGAAAGCCACAATATGGGTTCTTTAGCCAATTTTTGATTTAACATCTTAACTTATATCCCAATTCCTTCACGCAACTTATATCCTAATTCCATGATCTATTATTTTTCTATAGATCAGTGAGTGGAGAAGTAAGGGAGGAATGACTTTGATGAATTTTTGTTAGCAGTTGACGAGGCTAAAGTAGGAATGCAATTTCAATATTTTCTTTAGTGGTTCTTAATCATATATGGCTTACACCTTAGACTTATCCATTTACAGCATGCCCCATCCAATAATACGCCCCAATAACATGATTCCATGTTTGTGTGAAAGCGCACTTGTCCTTCTTTAAGAACAATTCATTCTCCCTTAAAACTGGGAAAACTTATTGCAAGTGCATAATATGCTCCTTCAGTATTTTGCTATACCCAACAATATCATCCAAGTATGCCACAACAAATTTATCCAAAAAAGTTTATAATACTTGATTTATGAGGGTACAAAATATGATAGGTGCATTGATAAGTCTAAAGGGTATAACTAAGAAGTCAATAGAATCATATTTCATTAAAAAAGTTATCTTTAGCACATCTCTCTCTGTAATTTTCACTTGATAATATTCCGATCTTATTTAAAGATTAGTGAACTATCTTGCTACAAAATTAATCAAACGACTGATCAGCAATTAATAGAATGAGACACATATTCTTTACTGTAATCGCTTTGAGTGTTTAATCCGATAAGACATATTATACTTCTTTTAGAAAAGCACTAGTGTCGTACAGAGCTTTTGCTAGTTAGATATAGCCCGTGTCCAATAATTGCTTAAGTTGTCTTCTTAACTTTTTGAAGTTTAGCTGGCACCATTTAGTAAGGTACCACTGCAAGTGGGGTAATACCTTGCGCCAACTCGATTTTATGGTCCACGTCACACTTTGGTGGGAGCTTCTTTGGCAAATCCAGAGGCAAAGCGTCCTTTAACTCCTTAAAAACATGAAAGATTCTCTTAGGTAGCTCCTTTAATGACGAATCCTCTTCATCTTCCTTTAGCGCAACTAAGTAATTGGGTTGCTTCCTCTTCACATCTTTAGAGAGTTGTATAGCTAATAGCTACTTGGATTGTAGACTTTCTTCCCGTAACAAAGGTAATGTACACATATTTTGTTCCTCTTAAGATGCATATGATGTTAGTAAAAGGAGTAGGCATGACCCTGACATGATTTATGAGTTCCATTCCAAGTAGTATGAGATAATCATTCATAGGTACGAAGAAAACTATTTTACATACTGTCGAATGCTTCTCTTTTGCTAGAGTTGCCTTAATATCGCTTTTACTTCTTCTTCAACATTCTCTGGATAAAATTGGAGCTTGAGATCTTTCTTAAACTCATTCCACGTTTCAAGGGTGCGAGTACCCTTTTAATGTCACTATGCTTTTTCCTTCACCATACCAATGCAACATTTTCAATGTAGAGATTGGTGTTGCTAATCTTTTTGGCATCCTCCTTTATGCCAAGAACCTTGAAGTACTATTCTAAACACCATAAAGAATTGTCCACCTCCTTCATATTCCTCAACCCATAGTACACCCTTGTTGTTGGGATGTTTACCCTCAAAAGAGTGGAGACCACCATAAGCACAACATTGTTTCCCACGTAAGCAATAACCTTTTGTAAAGGACCAACTCCTCCTTTGGTTCTTTTAGCTTCGCAAAAACCTTTGCGAACTCGTAGTATGCCTTCTCAAGTTGGAGAGTCTTCTCTAAGACCTTCATATGACTTAGACATTTGGAAGTGGCAACATTTAAGGTGTCTTGCATCTGGTCGCAAAACTCCTCATTCCTATTCTCGAGTCCTCCAATAAATTTATCTTCCTCCTCAAACTTTTCTTGCCCCTTAATTACTGAAAGCTCCACCTCAATAAGCCTTACGTTTATGGCTACCATGGCGCCTCTCTACCTTGGTCTCTTTTCCTTAGATTGCTTGGATCCCTTAATGTTAGTGATCTGGACATCTTTAACCTAGTGCCTAATACCAACTTTTACAGGCTTGGACTTTTTACCAACATACAATTTAGCACTTGATTGTTATTCGACTAAACCAAATCAATTTTACTCAAAGATGGTGAGCACAAGGCTAACACTACTAACAAAGAACACAAGAGACCAACGGATAACTTGGAGAATGCTTTCTATTCAAATGAATAGTTCTTTCTTGCTTGTTTACAAATGAAGTCCTTAGGGCTATATAGAGTCCTCCATCCCCTCAATATATAGCTAGGATTTACTTGATCTTACAGTTTACAAAGCTCCTCTATAATTTTCTATACAGTTTTAAACACAACAAGTAGATTATACAATTACCTACAAGATTCCATATGGTTTTAGAGACTTCTATCCTTTTTTATAGTTCTAGAAGATTCTAGGACCAAACCTCTCTTGTGTGCATTGAAACATGCAAGGCATGACAACATGCATGAAGCATTTAGATACGTTGAGGATGTATTTATAGACGAGTAAAAGGAATCGTGATTAGGATTGTTCGTGTTGATTGGAGGGACCTACATCCTTACAACCCAGTCGTTGGTCTTACCATGACATCGAGCATTTGATTTGATGATTCTCTTTTAGGTTTTTAATTATATATGATTAGGATATTAATCATTCACCATACTTTGGAGAAGACACAGACCACTAAGTCAAAAGACAAAGTAATTTTTATGTAAATAGGATTTCATCCAAAGGTGACAATAGATTATAGATTAATGAACTTGTTGTATAATACTTTAGACTTTTGCAAAAGTTATTGTTGAAAATTATTTAAATATTAAATTTTAATTAATAACACTTTACGTATTCCCATTAAAAAAGAATTTGTATATTAACAAGCATTCATTTAGATTTTTATGGTTTAATAATGCCCTCCTATTTTAATGAAACCTTTTCCTTGAGGTTTTAATTTTATAAATATGTCCCCTAATTCGGTGACTATTTTCTTAAGTGGCATCTTCAACTATAAGGTGCTTTCATTTTGTAAGGCGCTCTTTATGAAAAACCTAGTCACTTTCTTAGGATTCAACAACTCACGTTTTAGAATTAGTCATTATTGCATAAGGTTAGTAACTACATTAGATTGAATTTAATTTAACACAATATATCATATGTTGAAATAATCTATTGATTAACTTCCTGAATTGAAACCTTGTTCACCTAATGTTAGGAAATCCAGCGAAATAATAATAATAATTTTTGAATCATTTAAAAATTTATAACATGATTAACATAAAATATAATAAAGTATGAACCATAATTTATAATTTATTTTAAAGCTTGATTATTTTTGTTGTTATTTCTCTCAAACAAACAAAACTCAGTAGAAATCTCATTGACACATAGGATCTATAAAGATTTAATAGTGTACAATCTTACTTCTAACTAGTAGAGAAACTGCTTCCAAATGACTCCCGTAAAGAGGTTGATATGACGTGACAAGGTAAGACCCATTTTTTCTTGCTTATAAGGGGAAAAAGAGACAAAAAAAACAAATTAACTTAAAGCTCTAGAATACAAAACTCCGTGAGCATCATCGTGGAGCTGCTTTTGGATGCCCTGAGGAGGTTCCTGGAGGATAAGGAGGCTGGGCCGTAAAAAGGCCGCAAGGTTCACCAAGCTATCTGCACACTGATTCCATTCGTAGACGACGTGATGGAGTTGTACATTCCAGTCTCGATGTAAAAGCTCCCTAATATTTGTCACCAAAAAGGTTTCCTTAGTCAGAACAAAATTGGAGGAAGTGAGAATGTTAATAACCTCGAGAGAGTCCATTTCGACAACAACTCGTCGATAGCCCAGTTCTCAAGCTAAACTAATGCCTGAGAAAATACCCCAAAGTTCTGCTGAAAGAGGTGAACCCCTTCCGATAAACTGGTAAAAGCCCGTACACTAGTTCCCATGGCAATCTCTAATTAAACCCCCTGCGGATGCCTTAGTGGACCCTCTTTTGACTGCACCATTAGAATTGACTTTAACCCAACCCTCTAACGATTTAGTCCTGCCCACGGGCATACCCTGAGACGGAAACACGCAACTCTCCATAGCTCGTGCTCGTGCTATCCAACCAACATAATCCAGAATGATTCTGTTACCCTCTGTCGGCCATAGGGGTGAGCATAATTCGGGCCGGCCCGGCCCGAATTAATTCGGGTAACAAAATGACAAACAGTCGGTAAATCAGGCCGGCCCGACAATTACCCGAAATAATTAGGGTAAGGGACGGGTAACTCCGAAAAAATTCGGGTTACCCGATTACCCGAATTAAGTTTCTCTCTTTAGTATTATTACTTTGAAAATTGAATTAAAATTAGGGCTTCTTAATTTCTATCCTAACTTGACTTCCGTTCCCGATTCTTCTTCAGTTCTTCTCGCCTCCTCTTCTCGCCTGAACCGCCTTCTGCGTTGTCGCCTCTGCCTTCTGTCGTTTTGCGTTCGTCTTCTGGCCGGGTTCTGCCTTCTGCCTTCTCGCCTGTGGGGCTCTGCGTTCTGCGTTCTGCGTTCGTCTTCTCGGTTCGTCTTCTTCCTTCTCGGTTCCTCCTCCGTCCGTGGTGCGTCTCGCTTGGTGGGTTAGCCTCCTCCAGCTGGTGCGTCCCTGGTACGTGCTTCCGCGTGGTGTGTCCCTGGTGCCTTCTGGCTTCTGCCGTTCTGCGTGCGTGCGTGGTGCGTCCCTGCCTCCCTGGTCACCGTCCGTAGCTGGTGCGTGTAGGGGTGAGCCTTCTGCAATTCTGCTCTGCGTGCCGCGTGTGTCCCTGTTTCTTTGTACCGTAGCTGGTGTGTGCGTGGTGCGTCCCTGGTCACCGTCCGTAGCTGGTGGCTGGTGCGTGCATCCCTGTTTCTTTGTTTGTTATTAATTTTCAGTTTCTTTGTTTGCATGCTTATATAGTCCTCTTCTTCTTTGATCCATTAAGGTCATGTACTCATGTGGTTTGATCTTCTGGGAACTCAATGTTCACAGTGTTTTTTTAGGGTCTCAAGTTTACTTCTAGTATTTCCTTTCACTCATTATTGTGGACTGCAATTATGTTCTTGTGCTGAGAATAAACAATACAGAAAGTGGAACTGTGGAAGAGCACATCTTGCCATTAAGTTTTAGGATTTTGATAATCTGCGTAGTGGCCAACTTGAATAGATAGATAGGAAGCAGAAGGATAACTAGGTGTGTTAATTATAATTTCATGTAACCAAGTGGATCTCAATCAATTAGGTGTAAAATGCACCCTAATTATTAAGACTTAAGAGTGCAACTTGGTCGACCAGATCTTAGTAACTACCAAAAATGAAGATTATATTTCACCATTATTAAATCTTTGATGTACCTGTTCAGACCTTAAATATAATATTGCACCCCTTCCAAAAGGTTTCTTATGTTAAACATGGCAAGCATGCTCAATTTGAGATATACTCAAGAATGAAGTTAACAATAGTTAACAATACACTTGCTTCTCTATTAACAATAAACAATAGCCAAGTTAATTTTGTCGATCTAATGTGCTGTTTGCTTTGCATTGTATGTCTTAGTGATACTTATTATTGCACTCTCAAACTTGGGTTTGTTTTTTTCCTGTTTTTAGATGGAAGAAGGAGGGTCAAATCATCTAATGATTCCAATGAATGTCGAGTCTCCGAATGAGGAGGCTAGAGAAGCCTCTAGAAAAGAGAGGCCTCCACAAGCACCAAAGCGAAAGACTATAGCAAAAAGATCCGAGGTATGGCATCATTTTACTGCATTTGTGGCTGAAGATGGAAGTAGAAAAGGTAGATGCAATTATTGTGGTAAAGAGTATGCTGCCGATTCAAAAAGTATAGGTACTCGTGCACTTAATTATCACATGAATCATTGCACAATGAGCCCCTGCTTAAATCCTAATCAACGTGAGGATAATGTAGTTAAGGGTGAGGGGGTAGTCAAAATATTATGACAGCTTGGAAGTTTGACCAAAATGTAGCTAGGGAGGCTTTGACGTATATGATTGTAGTAGATGAACTCCCTTTAAAAATTGTAGAGAACCAAGGCTTTAGACATTTTATGTCTAAAGTTCAACCAAAGTTTGTTTTTCCATCCCGATTTACTGTGTCTAGGGACAGCTTCCAACTCTACATAAATGAGAGGAATAAGTTGAAGCAATTGTTAAGGAACTCCACCCATAGGGTTTGTCTGACAACGGATACATGGACTTCTTTGTAAAGAATCAATTACATGTGTTTAACTGTACATTTTATTGATAATGATTAGAAATTGAACAAGAGGATTATTAACTTTTGCCCTATTGATAGTCATAAGGGTGAGGCCATTGGTATGGCAGTTGAGATGTGTTTGATTGAATGGGGCATTGATAACGTGCTAACGATGACAGTTGATAATGCTAGCTCGAATGATACTGCCATTGCATATTTGAAAAAAAGGTTTAGCACTAGGAAAAATAGTGTTATTCGATGTGAATATTTTCATGTTAGGTGTGTTGCTCATATAACTAATTTGGTGGTTGGTGATGGTTTAAGTGAGGTTTCTAGCTCAATTATGCGAATCGAATTCTTTGTTAGGTTTGTTAGACAATCCCCTGCTAGGTTGAAAAGGTTTAACGAGGCAATTGTGATGGAGATGATTGATTGTAAAAAGTCGTTGTGTTTAGATGTTTCAACTAGATGGAATTCGACTTACTTGATGCTTGATGTTGCCCAAAACTTTGAAAAAGTTTTTGAGAGATTTGAAGTTCTTGATCCTAGTTTTAAGAGTGAGATGGAGGGTGATATGGGAGTTCCTACTTGTAATGATTTGGAGGTTGCTAGAAGATTAACATTGTTCTTGAAGCAATTTTATGAGTTGATTTTGAGAATTTCGGGCTCTTATTATGTGACTTCAAATACTTATTTTAGTGAAATAAGTACAGTGGCTAGTAATTTAGATCAAATGATAAACAACAATGATCTTGAATTGAGTTTGATGGCAAGCAATATGAAAAGAAAATTTGACAAGTATTGGGGAAATATTGAGAAGGCCAATATGTTCATTTATATTGCTGCTATTCTTGATCCTCGATCTAAATTAGAGTATGTGGAATTTGATTTTCAGCAACTTTATAATGTGGAGGATGTTTCACGTATGTGTCATAAGGTGAGAGATACCATGCTTGCCATGTTTAATGAATACAGATACATGTTATCACCTCAAACTAGCCGATCATTTGAGAGAGGGCAATCTTCAAGCAATTTTGAGAAGGATAGTGAACAATTTGAGACTATGGAATCCAAATTTAAGAAATTCAAGAGTGCAACGGGAGGTTGGGATACACGATCAGAATTAGATAAGTATTTGGGTGAAGGGGCAGAAGCGGATTGTGAAAACTTTGATATACTTGGATGGTGGAAAATTAATGGAGCAAGATTTCCTACCCTTGCTATGATGGCTCGTGATGTTCTAGCAATCCCTATCTCAACCGTGTCTTCGGAGAGTGCTTTCAGCACAGGAGGGAGGGTTCTTGATGCATTTAGGAGCTCATTGACCCCTAAAATTGTTCAAGCACTTATATGTGGACAAGATTGGATTAGAGCTTCAGTGAATCGTCATGAGATCAAAATTGAGGAGGATTTGGAGGAGTTAGAACATTTGGAAAATGATAATTTTTTTAATGGCTTTATTATTTAATATTTCAATTTGTTATACATTTTCATATTTTTGCATGATTGATTTATTATCTGATTTATGCTCTTCTAATATAGAATTGTCACAAATTTCTTTGGAGCCTGGATTACCTGAAGTTTGAAGACTTTCATGATTTACCAGACTCCAGCAGCAGGCAACAAGAAGTCAGCGGCAAAGCCTGGTTTAATTTACTAGTCTACTTTTCATGGGCTCGTGGCTGTTTTTTTTTTCTTGTAGAATTAATTAACATATCAATTATGCTAGTTAATTTAAATATTTGGTTATATTATTAGTGAATTCAACTATTTGTTTTGTTTTATGTCTGTCAAATGAGATATGAGAATGTAATTCAATTATGTTATTTTGTGTAATTTCGGGTAAGTTCGGGTAAATTCAGGCCGGGAAAGTTCGGGTAAATGAATTTTGTGTTCGGGCCGGGTAAGATCGGGTAAATGAATTTTGTGTTCGGGCCGGGAAAGTTCGGCTAAATGAATTTTGTGTTCGGGTCGGGTAAGTTCGGGTAAATGAATTTTATGTTCGGGCCGGGTAATTTCGGGTAACTAAAAATTCAGGTTCGGGCCAGGTAAGATGAATTTTTTTCGGGTAATTCGGGCTTTACCCGAACAGTTCAATTTTGACCCGATTAGCCCAAATGCTCACCCCTAGTCGGCCATTTAAAATTTGGCACGAACACGCCGTCATTCCTCCATTTCTAGAGGAATCAACAGGTGACCCCAAAGATGATGGTCCATGCTTCTTGCTGTACTTGGGAATGTCTCGTGAGGTTTGACATTGGCCACATCTCCACGTCTTGTTGAAAAATCCCGTAACGACCACTTCTTGAAGGAAGTTTCTCCAGATTTCTCTCACTCGCGAGCAGTCTCTCATGACATGAATAGCGGATTCTTCGTGACCACAAAAATGGAAACGACTATCTATGACAATATAACAAGCCACACACTATTGGTTGGTCAGGAGTTTGCGTTGAGCTACCAGCCATAAAAACGACCTAATCCGTTGCGGCCCTACCAATTTCTAAATAACCTCTCAAAGTTTGTGATGGGTATCCGTGAAGCGTCCTTCAATTAAATCATAAGCGGACACCATTGTAAACCCCCATGGAGTGTTGGGCCCCAAACCACCCTGTCAGCCCCTACATCCTCGACAGGGTGGTAGGAGTTTGCTAGCTCCATACACACTGTGGACGACATGTATTGTTGGAATTCATGCCATCACCAACCGCTCCCTTCATTAGTAAGGTCTGCTATGGTTGTGTAAATGATGCTTTCTGGAATTGAAAATGTGGTTATACGAATTAGTGGCTCGCGACCTTCCATCCAATTGTCCATCCAAAATAAGATACTCCTGTCGTTCCCCAGATTCCATGTAAGACCTTGAAGAACAAATTGCAAGGATGTTGATATCCCTCTCCAAATGATCGAAGCCTCTGACTTAACGATCGTATGGGGGATGTTACGATCATCAAATTGATATTTGGCTCGGAGTATCTGAACCCACAAAGCATCGGGCTTAGTAATCAGCTCCCAAACAAGTTTGGCCAGTAACGCATCATTGGTAGCTCCAATTCATTGAAGGCCCAGCCCTCCCGCGACTTTAGGCCGACACACAGATTTCCAGTTAACCAAGTGTATTTTGCGATGTTCAATCGTCGAACCCCATATAAAATCACGCATAGTTTTTTTCAAATCGTCGCACAGTTAGTGCGGGAGGCACACCGTTTGCATCGTAAAAATAGGCAAAGAAGAGAGGACCGACTGAGTGAGGGTTACCTTACTCGCTAGCGACAGACTCTTAGCTCACCAGCTTGCAAGTTTCTTCTGAGCCGTATCAAGGATGTGTTGGTAGGTGTTACGGTAGTCCGCTTGTGGATCAAAGGGACTCCTAAATACCTTCCAAGATTATCCGTACAAGTAACTTGAAGCCCATGACTAAGGCGTCTCGCAGTATCTCAAGGAACGTTCTTAGAAAAGAAGATCCAAGTTTTTGCGGTGCTGATAGTCTGTCCAGAGGCAAGACAAAAGGACTCCAAAGTTCAGGCTATCACCTGCATTTGCATATCCTCTGCTTCAGCAAAAAGAACTAGGTCATATGCAAAGAATAGGTGGGAGGTCTCGTTCGATTTAGCTTTATCAGTTTCCAACTCCCGCAGTTCTCCTGCTTCAAAATAAGTTGACCTAATCGCTCTGAACAAAACATAAAAAGGTAAGGTCAAATGGGATCACCTTGTTTAAGGCCCTACGAAGGGCTGAACGAATCAGAGACGGTGCCTTGTCAGGCAACTTGCATCGACACCGTCGTGACACACTTCATAATGACCCATATTAAATTTTTTGGGAGCCCAATATCCACCAGAGTATCGTGAATAAACTCTCACCGCAGTCTGTCATAAGCTTTTTCCAGGTCCACTTTCAGGGCCAGGAACCCGGTCTTGCCCGTCTTCCTCCGCATTGTGTGGATAACCTCCTGGGCTATAATAATATTCTCAGTGATATGCCTACTAGGAATAAAGCTACATTGGTTGGCCGCGATGAGGTGATCCATGCGTACTTTCAATCTATTCACAATGACTTTAGAGATAGCCTTATAGATGACTGTACACAGGCTAATCGGGCGAAATTGAGATAAAAGATGCGGGGATGGGATTTTGGGTATTAGGACCAGAAGGGATTGATTCAGGTCTGATTCTTATCTTTCCATCCTAAAAATTGCCTGAATAAACGCCACCACTACCGGTCCTACTGTTGCCCATTGGTTTTGGAAGAAAAATGCATTAAATCCATCAACATCCGGAGCTTTGTTTGGATTTATATAAAAAACAACACGTCGAATTTCGTTTTCTTAGATTGGGAGGGCTAGCTCCTGTACTTTCGCCTCCGAAAGCTTCGAGAAGGCTCCTGTGAGTGGGAACGGCGGGTGTGACCCATCTTCGATGTGGTAGAGTTTGACAAAATAGGTCTTAATTAGCAAGCACAATTCTTCTAGATTCGTAACAATGTTACTAGTCTCGTCAGAGAGCCTATCAATCCTCAATTTCTTCCTTTTAGATAGGGTGAGCATATGGTAATACTTAATGTTGCGATCGCCCTTCGATAACCAATCACACCGGGCTTTTTGATGCCAAAACAGTTCTTCCTCGCCTAGAACTTGCATCAAATCTCTACTCAATGTGTCCTTTAGAACGAGAAGAGAATCCAAAGTATCGAGCATCATTGCACACTAAAGCCCTTCCAGATGGGCTAGCCTTCTTTTCCGGTAGAAAATGTTCCCGAAAACCTGCGTGTTCCAGTTCATAAGGTGCTTAGCAAATTGGGCCAAAGATTTACTAATTATCACCTCAGTTGGGATCCAATGCTCGGCTACCACTTCGTTAAATCGTGAATGCGTGAGCCACGCGTTTTGGAAACGAAAGGGCAGTACTTTACTCAGTCTCTGCGGGAGCCGGAATAAGTGGAGCAACATAAGTTTGTGGTCGGAACTAAGAAAGGGTAAATGCTAGTTCGTCGTTTGGGGGAACTGCTGCAACCAGATGGCAGAACTAAACACTCTATCTAGGCAAGCTTGAACTGTTCCTCTACACCAAGTGAATTTGGAGCCGATAAAACCTAAATCGTGAAGCCCACATCGATGTACCCTCTCCTTAAACCTTTTACTCACCACGTGAGTAAAAGGAGCTCCACCCCTTTTATCAGAAATCTCCAGCTTAGCATTAAAATCTTCCCCCACAATCTAAGGTCTCTGGGTAGAACGCCCGATCTAAGATAAAGAGGGCCAGAGCATAGACTGCGAAGCCACTTGCGGGCTAGCATAAATGACAGTTAAGTCGAAATGATTCTGCTCATACTTGATAGAAGTATGAAGAAATTGTTGGTGCGCGATCACAACTGAAATGTCAAACGTTGCTTGCCAAAGAAGCCAAATCTCACCAGAAAAACCTTCGGCTTCTACTTGAAAGGAATAATCAAAACTGAGAGAAATGATCACTTTCTCTGCCCTAGAGACACTAATTCGGGGTTCCAATAAGGCCAAAATGCTCGGTTTGTAATTACGAAAGTAATTACATAGAAGGGTCTAGAAATCCGACCCACCTGCCCTTTGGCAATTCCATAATAAGATCGACATAATATAAAAATAAGTATGAAACGTTACCATACATTGGGGCAATCCCGATGCCACCGCCTTGCACCTCCCTAAGGGCTTCTGACCGGGCTTGCGGGATCAGCTCCATATCCAGGCTCGGTTATGAGAGGACAGGCTGCCCACCTGATATTACAATCAAATCAAGAGATTCGGAGGGCGGTAAGACAGAGATGTCATTTCTCAGGCTAGCCTCATCCTCGGGTTCCTCGGACACCCTCCATCAATTGAAGCCTCTCCTCTGGCCCCATTGCTTGATCCGCAATGATCCGACTATCACAAACCATTTCAGAGTGAATCGAGATTTCAACTGCTAAATTCCTATCCTTGATTGTAGGTTGAAGCTAGACCGATTGAGCCAATTCCAATTTCTTTTCATGAATTCCGCTAGGCTTGACCCTGTCCTCCCGGATCGGTGGGGTATGTGAAACTGCTTTACCTTTGGAACTCTTCTTGGACTTGCTTGCGTGTTCTGCCGAAGTTGACGCGCCTGTTCCAACAAAATTGGGCAGGTTGAACTTTTGTCCAAAATCAGTGAATGTGCCACTATTTGGGGTAATAGATGGACTATAGATGAACTAGGGGTCACATCTTCAGTTGGCCCGTCATTAAGGAGCCTAATTTTAAAAAAAAATATGAAAATGTTTCCAGAGATCTTAAAGCAAGCCAGTGAAAGTGAATTGTCCTGGCACTGTAGAGCTTGCAAAGGAAACAAAAATTTTTAAAAAATACTAGGTCAGACGACGTCATTTAGCTGTTACTAATTCTGTTATGATGAAGTTAAATTTTAATGCTTTCTAAACTTTAAAGTCTTAGATGTTCTCTCTAAAATGGTAGGTTAAACTTGTCAACTGATAAAAAAATTTATGGTCAAAATCAAAACAGGGCTAAACACCTAAACCCAAAAAACTAACCAGAACCGAAGCCCAGCCCACCGGAGCCTGTTCTACGATCTCATTCGGTTCAGAGTCTTCCTTTGTTAGAGAACCCGAACATCCAGAGTAGGTTTGTTTCCCATTTCCCTCAGAATAACCGTTACTAGTTACTACTTGCTACTCCCTCACTCCTCGTTTCACATAGACGAGATTCACCGATAACGGTATCGGAACCCTAAAATGGCATCAAAGTTCGGATTGGCCGGTGGCATACCGGAACGGCGAGTTCGACCAATTTGGGACGCTATCGATTCTCGGCAGTTCAAGACCGCTCTCAAGCTCTCCGCTTCACTCCTTTCCAAATACCCCAATTCTCCTTACGCACTTGTGAGATTCGCTTCCTTTTTTTTTTTTGCAACGATTTCTAAGTTTCTTGAGCTGTTATAGCTCTTGAGTTTTGTCATTAGCAAATTGAAATCTTTCTATTTCAAGAACTGGAGCTTTGAAGAGTACACTTTCTTGATTATGAATTCTTGATAATAAATGGTTGTTTTAGCACAGTTGAACTTTAGAAGCATAGCTGTTGATGATCATTTACATCAGAAGAGAAGTTTCTGTCTGTTTTCTTCGTTTGATGTTTTGAGTTTGAGTGCTTATGCAGGCGCTGAAAGCTCTTATTTTGGAAAGGATGAGTAAGGCTGATGAGGCGTTGTCCATTTGCTTAAACGCAAAAGAGCTTTTATATGAAAATGACTCTATATTGATGGATGATCTCACTCTCAGCACACTGCAGATTGTTTTCCAACGGCTTGATCACTGTTAGTATATGATTTCTTACTGGAATAATCTGCCAGAATGCAGTATGCATATCATTGCTATTTTCTCATAGTATGTTCCTTGCTGATCCATCTCAGTGGATTTGGCTACTAGCTGCTATGAGTACGCATGTGGTAAATTTCCGAACAATTTAGAACTCATGATGGGGCTCTTCAACTGTTTTGTTCGTGAATATTCATTTGTGAAGCAGCAACAGGTTTGTTTTTTTCCTACATGTTTGATTTTCATGAATCTCCTGCATTCTATTTTATGCGAACTATGAGATGACTATTTTATTTTTCTAATTCTGATTTTTATTGCAGACAGCCATCAAAATGTATAAATTTGTTGGAGAAGAAAGGTTTCTGCTGTGGGCAGTATGTAGCATCCAGTTACAGGTTCTAGCAACCTTTCCTACTCTTTTTCTCTCTATTTTACTTGAGAGTGCATGATTGTATGAAATTATTTGAGAATATATCAGGTGAAAGAAGACAGGAGATGGCTATGAAAAATTTTGCATATTTGGCACAAAAACTTACTTTTGTCTTTTTTAAGCTTCTGATCATTGTCAAAGTTAAGGACCTTAACTTAAAACCGAAAGCAGAAACTTATCCATACAGGCAGACTCACAAAAACTGAAAAGGAAATCCAGTAACCAAATGTATAACTTATATCAAACACTTCCTATGATACTCATGTTATATTTGGATCTCATGGAACAATTGGAAGACTAATCATATTTTTTTCCCAGTTCATGAATTTTATCCATGCTCTATGTGATCGAACGAAGTAGTGTTCATGTTATTAAGATAGCTATTCTTGTTGGGTACAATATTTGATTTTTACCTACTGCATGTTTTGTTTGGTGTGAACTTCTCCTAGGTGCTTTGTGGCAGTGGAGGGGAGAAATTGTTACAGTTAGCAGAAGGGTTACTTAAGAAGCATGTTGGTTCTCACAGTTTGCACGAGCCTGAGGGTAATTTCTTTTGCCACTGTTGGTTTGCATTTATGTTGAGATGTTCAGCTTCCTTATTAACTTTTGAAACCTTTTCGCAGCTCTTATGGTGTATATATCCATATTGGAACAGCAAGCTAGGTATGCCGACGCACTGGAAATTCTCTCAGGAAAATTAGGATCACTTTTGGTGATTGAAGCCGATAAGCTACGCATACAGGTTCTTTCGGAATCCTTTTAGGCTTTTATAGTTATTGAAATGTGAAACACAAACAAACTTCCATAATCATGAATTTCTATCATGATTTTAAATGCTTCAAACTTATTCTTATTTTATAAAAAATATCTTTTAAAGAAGAGAAAATAAACCAGTATATGACTTCAGAAATTTGAGAAGGAATTGAGTTAATTGCATCATATTGTAGGAACAGAAAAACTTAAATTCCATATTTGATTGCAACAATTGTACATAAGAATTTGCTAACGAATAAAAAAACTTTAGAGAATTCATTTGTTACTCCAAGCATAGTGTTAGTTGAAGGATTCTCTATTTCAGATAGCTATTGTTTTTGTAATAAATGAATAAAATATTCCTACTCAATCTGCTGGTTGATTTGTGTCCTTTCCTTTCTCAGTCTTGTTCCTTTAACTGTGTTGTTTCTGATAATTAATTACATAAATGTTCATTGATTACTTGCAATTCCTTTAATGTGACATTTTGTGTTTCCTTATCAACTTTTCCTCTTTAACTTTAAGTTGACAGGGGAGACTTTTAGCAAAGTTAGGTGATTATGTCAGCGGAGCCAATATCTATGAGAAGATTTTAGAAATCTGGTAATTCAATCCTGTGACATTTAACAGCATTTTTGGGTCTTAAAACCATGATTTAGCCTTCGGTCAATCAGTCCCTTGCTTCTGTTGCATTCGGAAAGCCATCTGAAATATGTTGCGTCCTATTGAATTAAACAAAAGCCGCTATATTGTCAATGAAGACACAATCACTTTTCTTTCTTCATATTTTAGTTAATTCTAGTCCATCTTCTGTTAGATAATTTTTTTAGCCATTGTTCTGATTCCATTTGAGATTATGTTTTTGTCTTTTTTGGAGCATTAGATGTTGATCTTTTTTCTCCTTTATAATTTTCATTGTCATTGCAACGGTGTTAAAAGTATGCAGTGGGTTGAGGAAGTTATATGGTGGGCCTTTAGTTAGGTACAGAGAATATCTTTGTGTATCAAATCATGGGCACGTTGCTTATAAGCTGCATAAAATCTTCAAATTTTCTTTTTTAACAATCGAAGAATTCTCACTACTTGCTTAGCCAGACGGACACAAGTTTGATTGGTCCATACCATCATTTGATATCTTGAGCCTGATTCCTGATGCCTATTAGGTTGCATCTTTGTGTTCAGGAATTCAACATGTGCTGTTTGTTGTCAATTTCCTTTTTCATGTGTACTTTTTGGTTGTTAATGCTATTTTGTTCATTTGGCAGCCCTGATGACTGGGAATCTTTCCTACATTATTTAGGCTGTTTGATGGAGGATGATAGCAGCTGGAGTAGTGAAGCTGATAAAGACTCAATTCATCTCCCTAACTGCAAAGTCACACATTTGTCAGAAGAAATGGTACCTATATATGGCTTCTGCAATTTATTTCTATCTTACTGTTTTGTGTTCTCCATATTTTTGGCAAATGTATTTGTTACTTGTAAAACCTATCACAATCTTTTGACAGTTTAATTTGATGTGCAGTTTGATTCTCGTATATCAATGGCATCAGCTTTTGTGCAAAAGTTACAATTGGACACGGAAAGTCGATCCTTGAGGTGCCCTTACTTAGCTATTCTTGAAATTGAAAGAAGAAGGCAGTTATATGGGAAGGACAATCATGACGAGATGGTCAGCGCTTTAATGCATTATTTTCTGAAGTATGATAAGACATTCCTTTCTTATACTTGGATTGTTAATGTTCTGTCTTTGTAAAACATCTATAGCTGGTTAGAATTTTGTTATTTCGACAATGATTAAAAATTCGAACCATTTGGCCGGCTTAACTGTGGAAAAACTTGAATTAGTCAACTTTTCGGTTCAATTTTCTTTAATAACTTTTGTTGCTAAAAACTAGTTAATTTATTAGTTAATCGGTCAATTGTTATAAAATAAAATAAACTAATTAATTTTAATTTAACACTCCTCTTTTTAATTAAAATTTAAATTTTTCGATAGATAAGGAATCTTATTTCAAAGTTTTCAAATTTATTCAGTTTTTAACGGTTTTATGATGGTCTAATACTGTTTGAACCTTTTAAACCTTAAATCTTTTATCTTAACCTTCGGTCCGATTTTTAAAATATTGATTCTCGATAATGATTTGCATCATATAGAGGAAGTGCTATTCTTTTCAAATGGTAGTGGCCATATAAAAGAACCAATTAAGTACAATATACTAAATCATTTGATTTCTTCTTCATTTATAATATAGGTTTGGTCACTTAGCCTGCTTCACTTCCGATATTGAGATGTTTCTTCAAGGCTTAAATCCAGATAAAAAAGTGAAATTTCTAGACAAGTTAATAGAAAGTACGAGCTCTGTTACAACAACACCAACTAAAGTGCTTGGGCAGTCAATTTCTGTATTCAAAATACAAGAGTTGATCGGCAATCTATACAAGCTTCCCATTCTTGGTGCGTATCTCCTTTAGAAGATCTCTGCATAAAGCTGTAAGAAAAATACATGCATATGTTAGCATGCATAATGACGCACACTTATGTCTGTCACTAGTTTCTTTGTGGTTTCGCACTTGCAGTATAGCTTATTTGGGTACAGCCTTCAGATGTTGTAACACTTTGATGCGGCATTCAATGGAACGTTTTGCTCAATAGTGATCCTATTGCTCAGGAATCAGGATGACCATATAGATCTTTACAATATCTAGATTTCTGACTATTTTTGTGTCTTTTACATTGTTATATTTTGTTTGTAGAAGAGTTTTTAATTTGGTTGTCGGTTTCCTATTGAAGTTCTTGTCTTACTTCCCAGAACTAGAACAATCGGCAGTGAAAATGACGGAGATATATTGTAGAAATCTTCCCCTTTCAAAGGACCTTGATCCTCAAGAGAATATGCATGGAGAAGAGTTGCTTTGTATGGTGTGCAATCTTCTGGTTCAGGTATTCACTTTTGTGCTTCTACTATGTTTGTGGTTCAAATTTTATGAAATATTTCACAGGTTTGATGCAATCGTTGTTGATAATAAGTGAACTATTTTGAGAATTGCATCAAGGAGCTACATTGAATTCTATATCAATGATGCATTTTGGTTATTTTTTGCTAACTATTTAGGGTGTTTAATTCTGCAACTACACCACATGTACGCTCATTTTTTTGTAGCCAGTCCCTGTATCATATGATTCTTGTGTTAGAATCCTATTTTTAGTTCACTTTCTATGTTGTCTAAGTAGAGGATGTGTTGTCCTTAAAACACTCCCTCATATTTTGTTGGTGCTCCTTTTTTTCTGTAGTTATTTTATCGAACAAAAAAGCTTGGTTACTTCATGGAGGCAATAATGGTTTTGGAGTTTGGTTTGACCATCCGTCGGTATGCATGCTTTTTCCAGTGATACTTGCTATCTCAATGTCAGATTCGGGGACTTAATAATATTGGAACTAATTCTGGATACATGTTAAATAATTGGCAGATATGTGTGGCAGTATAAGATCTTATTGGTACACTTGTATTCCCACTTGAGTGCCCTTACGTTAGCTCACGAATGGTAAGTCAATTAGTTGAGTGCAAATTCACATATTTAATTGATGAACATATGTTGTTTATTTCATGCTAGTTACATCCCCTGTATTTGCCCCTGGAACCTAGATGTTTATACTCTCAAGCATATTTTTTTGTCTATGCATAAAGCAGCTCGTACAATCTATTTTGTTAGGTACAAGTCTTTGGACGTGAAGAATATTCTGATGGAAACATTGATGCACAACATTTTGCCACAGATGTTGTCATCCCCACTTTGGGTGGATTTAAGTAATCTGCTAAAAGATTATCTCAGGTTTATGGACGACCATTTCAGAGAATCTGCAGATCTTACATTTCTTGCATATCGCCATAGAAATTACTCAAAGGTGTGTGATGTATCTATCTGTTATGCTGGTTTAGTTGGAAGTTGAGCTAATTGCTAACTACTTATCCTGATAACTGCTAACTTCTCATGCTGATGTTTCTTGAATGTAATCTCAATTCATAGTCTGTGCCCATTCTTTACATTTTTCATTTTGTGGCCTTCTGCACTTCTAATTTACTGCTTGTCCACCTTAGTATCTTACTAGTTTTCTTGCTATAACTATGATGCTATAATTTCATGGGGGATACATCACTACGTCGCATTCAGAACAAATGTGCTTGGTTGTTTGGAAAACATTTCATTATTTTGCACCACAGGTGATTGAGTTTGTTCAATTTAAGGAGCGATTACAGCGATCAAATCATTATTTGCTTTCAAAGATCGAGAAATCCATTCTAGAGTTAAAGCAGAAAGCAGATAACATTGAAGAACAAGAGGTGTTTGTTTTTTGCTTCTATCATTTGATGCCTATATTTTGATGTTTTTGATGACAGATCTGATTAGATTGTCTTTTAGGCCGCTCTTGAAAACTTGAAATGTGGGATTCACTTTGTTGAGCTCTCTAATGAAATTGGGTCAAAAAGTTTAACTGTGAATGAGGATTTGCATTCCCGGCCTTGGTGGACACCAACTCCTGAGAAAAATTATTTGTTAGGTTTGTATCAAATGCACCCTCCTGTCAATTTCAGGTCAAATGATGAATCTTTGATGAGAGAATTTTTAGGTATGAAAGTTCTGGGATTGACGTAGGATGTTTTTTTTGGGAATTTTTGTGCAGAAATGTGATATATTTACTTTAATTACGTGTTTTAGAGAGCTCATATTATGTTCAGTGGTTTTGTTAATCTTCATTGCGGGGGAATGACATTTTCTGTCCATTTCCTTTGAACTTTCTCTTTACATTTTTCCTCATTTCCAGGGCCATTTGAGGGCATCTCATATTGTCCCAAAGAGAACTTGGTAAGATGCCTCTTCTTAATTAATATGTTCTCTGTCATATTGGTAATTATATAACCTATGCCCGCTATATTTTTCTGTACTTCTCATTCCTTGTACGTGTGCTTTTCCCCAAAACATTAACAGAAAAAGAAATGGGAACAAAATATTAGAGGAGTTGTTGAAAGGAGATCCCTTCTTCCTAGATTGATATATCTATCAATTCAAAGTGCATCTGCATCTGTCAAGGAAAATGTTGAAGTCAATGGTTCTTTATCTGTGCCTAAAATCACCACGGAGCTGAAGTTCTTACTTGATCGCTATGCAAAGATTTTGGGATCTTCTTTTGGAGATGCAGTGGAAGTGGTTAAGGGGATATCTAATGGGGGAAAATCTGCTGAGGTATATACATTGATTTTAATTTGACTTTTTGTAGTTTCTGGATCGTATGTACTTGTTGCTTTTCTTCCCATAGTGTATATTAACATGTGCCTATTAGGGTGGTAATGAGTTTTTAATGTTTCAAAATGAATAATGTCTCTTGGAACTTTTGAGAGGGGATGATTCAAAATGTTCCATACTTTCACCTTTCTGACCTGCAATAAGATATTGTAATCCATTTTCA
This sequence comes from Erythroxylum novogranatense, assembly GCA_029891385.1. Classification (NCBI taxonomy): domain Eukaryota; kingdom Viridiplantae; phylum Streptophyta; class Magnoliopsida; order Malpighiales; family Erythroxylaceae; genus Erythroxylum; species Erythroxylum novogranatense. Next base: position 9,423,992 of record CM057234.1, read on the forward strand.
TACACTCATTCCCTGGGACTTATCATATGAACCAAGACTTTCTGGACTAGGATGACTGTTTAATTACCGCTTTTACTCCACTGGAAATCTGACCTTTACACTCATGCCTCCATCTGGCACTTTTTGTAGCAGATAACTAGGCTAACGTTTTGTTTTCTTCATGTCCTTTTCTCTCATAATGCATTTGCACTCCTCCATGATGTGCGCTCTCTTATTAAATGTTACCATACACTGACATTAGATTAACTCTAGTTAAACTAGTTTTCTTGACACTGATGCAGGCTTTTGGTTCTGACATTATCGAGTGGATGAACTTTGCTGTATTTTTAAATGCATGGAATTTGCACTCATCTGCACCTTCAGAACCAGGTGGGAATCCATGTTGTACTTGGGAAACTGTGAATACCTTATTGGAGAAATGTATTCTAGAGAAGACCAGATCCATGGATTCTCTCATTTCCTTGCCGTGGGGTATGTTCCCATTAGTGGTACAATTGGTCACGGAGCCATTGTCGTGGCACGTTCTTGTTATTCAATCATGTATCCGATCTTCTCTTCCATCTGGAAAGAAGAAAAAGAAAGGTGGACACTCAGAGCAGTCCACTTCACTGCTGCTGAATGCAATTCGTGATTCAGTACAGTCTATATATAGTGTACTCAAAGAGGTTACAAATTGGGTAAGAAAACAACTTAATAGGAAAGAGGATGAACACTTGGATGTTGTCCTTTTGCCTATCAGAGGAAAGGAACAGGATGAAGGGCCTGGGAAGGTGATCCAGATTTTAGAAAATTTGATCACATCAATTGATGAGGTGGCAATTGGTGATCGCATCTCCCAAGCATTGAAATCTTGGGATGTAGTTGATGTTGGGAGAAAGATATTGACCAGCAATTCCACAGTGTTGTATGAGTTTCTTCGTATTTGTGAGTCAAAACTTCAAGCATTGCAGGCGTTGAGGCAGCAGATGACTCAAGTCTGAAGGTCCTTACGGGATCAAAGTTCCGTGTTTTTGATGTGATCCAAGTTATTTGTTTCATTTTGGAGCTTGTTGTGGTCTACAGATGCAGCATCACACCCTGCAGTATGTTGTCTCATTTTCATTTTCCATTGTCATATTTAGCCTTGAGGTTTTTTTTCCGCCCACTTCGCTCCTGTGAGGCTTGAGTGTGAGCAGTAGGTAGCCATTGTCCTCTGCTGCTTTGAAAGCAGTTCTAGAAGTATCGTGCTATATTAATATACTCAAATGTTACACACCGAAAAAGCAGTCGTTGGATATTCTTTGTATTCTTTTTAAGCTTTGTACCATGGAATTTTGTAATGAATCAATTGAGACTCTGGGTTTTACTTCCTGCTATTTTTGATCCTGGAGAGGTTTGTGGCGCTTAAATTTCAGGGAGTCGTCTAAATATTCAATGGCATTATATACACAGTTTTGCTGATTCATCTAATAGCGCGAGACTTATACTATTTAAGTTCCATTACATATTCATTAACACAACATTGCAAGATTCATAATAATTATGGGAGCTTTTGCTTATGGAATTGCGTTTTCATTAGTGATAACGATCCAAAACAGATTGAGAATATTAATCATAAATGAGTCATCATATCTGATTTAGGTTGTTCGGAACTTTGTGTTCATAATTATCTTATGCTTGTTTGTGGTATACCAAAGAAACAAATCTTGATTCTAGCCTATACTTTGTCCAATATGCACAATATTCTTATTGATTAATCATCAACTAAATCAATCAAGATCACTTTCACCTTTGTGTAACAATCATCTGTTGCACAAAACTATATGTTAACTATGATTTTTTTCTACATTCTATACAGGAAGGTAAACTGTAAATAGGGGCGTTAGACTTAAAACCAACCTAATCCAGCAAAGAATAACGTATTCTATTCACTGTTTTAATTATGAGTCGTTGTTTGATGTTTGATGTTGCTATTAAGGTAAACTGTTGTCCTAAACCCCTCCTTATGGAGTAGTCACTTCTTAAAAGCTCTTGCAATGGCTTGGCATTTTTATAAACAATTAGTAAATAGTTTTTTTTTTTAAGTTAAAAAATTTTCGTTGAAAATCCTAGAGGCCTACCAAAGAGTTACAAGGGTTATGAATTTAAGAAAAGTACCAGCCTCCTAACATAACAAAACTAGTATTGGTGCTAGAGCAAGCAAGATAAAAGCTATAATAGACCCTAATTACATATCATGAAAAAGCTTAAACTACTGGTTGCTTGATTAGCAATCAGTATCTTCCTGATCTAAGAGCAAGTCCTATTTATCACTACATACTTGCCATTGTGTACATCTCTGAAGATACTTTAGTTTCTTTCAAACCAAATTGAGTAAACTGAGTAGGCACTTTTTATCATCTCCAATTCTTTTGTAGAGATTTTCAGTCTAAATAAATATATTATCCCAATCATTCTTAGAACATTATTCGTAACATTGATTGAAGATGAGGTAGGTTTTATAAAAGAGTTGTCGTAGAGTTGAGAGAGAAAAAATAGTTAAATTAGCCAGTATATTTTTTAAATTAAATTTATGAGGAAAGTAATCTAAATACCAAGGGAATGTTGGGATTTAGAATACAGGAAAAGTGCTACTACTTTTTCTAAATTAAGAAAGTTTTTACTTTCTTAACTATTCAAAAAACAAATTAAATGTAATAATTTAAATTTTAGAAAAAAGATTACTTTCCCGATCAACATTTCGGAGCCTTATATTGTGTTGTATTCTTGCCTATACTGAAGCTAAAAACCTGCATTTGAAGAACAAGTAGTTTATGGTTTCAGGTTGTAACTTTCAAAGACCACTCATTTTATACCACGGAACTAATAGGTCATTTTATTCTTTGAAATTAGAGTTTATGAAAGGAAAGAATATATATATCTTCGTGAATATTTCTGTTCTTTCTTCATTTCAGGCATCGTAGGGTCTCTCACCATGCCTTTTTTATAAGTTTTAGGTCCTTTGTACATGAAATTAGAACCTTCTTGTAGTAATTTATAAACACGTAGACTGAAAGAGAAAACTCCTCTGTTAGATATGCATTATCCATTCCTAAGATTGTTATTGCATGGCTCGTGGAGTTTAAGGTTGCTATCCTAAGAAATTGTAATGATGTTTGATGTACGCAAAGGCAAATGTGACAAGAAGCAATTGAAAGAAACAGGCATTAAGTAGATGACAAGTAACAAAAGACAAGGGCCTGTATTATTGTTTTGTTTTATTTTGGATTAGAAAAAAGCTCACTTGTCGATTTTAGGAGAGAGTTTTGCGGTCAGCTAATCTGGGAATTGGAATATAATATTTTACATTAGCACCTTCTTGCTCTACCAAACCCAAGAAAAGTTTCGACCTGACAAGTGATGGTCATTTTAAGGTATTATTTTTCTGATACAACCGAGGAAGTTGGAACTTAAAAAAATGTGATTACATGTTGGTTTTGTACTTGGAACTGAACAATATCTGGATGTGTCATGATACTGAACTGGTTTACACGAAAAGTTAAACTTTCCTCAGTCAACTTGATAAGAATAGGCTTGCAATCGAGTGGTTGAGCAGAAGATTCATCTTATCCCTTTCCATTATTTGGTAGTGCATCAGCACACCAACATCCTACTTTGTACAATTCACTCGTGGAATCCTTTGCTATTGTCAAATAGCTGCCCTTTGATTCCTTTTTCTCTGTATGTTGATTCGGGTTGCTGAAAGGAAGAAGAAAATACGCCAACTGAGTCGGAGGTCAGCTTTGTTTAACAAACTTCACACTGGAAAGTAATATGATGGTTATGATTATTACTAATTTTTATACACATCTTTGGTCTAATGGTTGTATCTACTGCCAACCATACTCGGTCTGAAATGGAGACACAGAAAGAAACGGAAATACTCCTCTGAGGTAAAAAGAAAGGAGAAGAAGAATTTATAGTATTAACATAGTTGAGAAAAGGCCTTTATGCTTAGATTGAACTCATGACTTTAGATCAATGGCTACGTTAACTCTTTTGGATCCATTTATATTAGTAGAACTTTTGACAGTAGAATTTTATTAGTAAAATTTTCTTAAAAAATTTTGCTGTCAATTAAAAATAACTTTTTAAAAAGTTTCATACAATAAACTGTTTACTAATATAAAATAAAAAGTACTTATGTTAATTATTTAAAGTATATTAAACAATATATAAAATACAATATATTAATTATTATATAATTTTAAACTATATAAAACACAAATGAAAATATATCTAATCAAAACAAATATTAAAATATATAAAAAAGTCAAATAATATTATATAGATCTTAAAATAAACATGAAAATGAGTTTGTAAATATTATAAAAATTATGTGTAAAATATAAGGATAAAAGAGACTAAAAATGACTCATTAATTGATCTAAAAAATCAACTTGAAAAAATATTTTTTTGAGAAGCTTCAAATTTAAATTTCTTAAAAAATTATATTTTGATCATCAAAAAAGCTATATTTACTAAAAAAAAAGTGTTTTTCCTATAGCAAACAACTATTTTAACTATTTTAAAAAGACTTTTGCGACGAAAAAGAGCACTTATTTAGCTTCTAAAAACTCGACCAAACAAGCATATCTATTGACAATGAAGAAAACTTCTCAAGTAGTCATAGTAGAAGTCTAGAGTTACAAGGGATGGAGTTTTGAAAGAAAGAAAAGGCAAACTAGTATGCTATAGAGTCTGGTTTTGGATGATAATTACATGTCATTAATTGCGTTTAGAAGTGATGCAGCAAGTGGGTACAACCAACCAGGTTGTCTTCAAAATCTAAAGTTCTTCTGTTGACTCGTAGCCTGGTTGTTGCTAAATCACCCTTATGACTCGTAAAGAATGTCAGTTCAATTGTTGTCCTTTTTCCCTGCATCCTAGTATATGCACGGCTGCTTGGAAAACAGTTGTCTGATGCATTACCAACCTTTAATCTTCCCGACAGCAGAATGGAGCCAAGCAGCTTAGTAGCCAACAAATGTCACTATAGTCTGCTTCTTAGCACTTTTCTGATCTTTGGATTCCTGGCTTCTTGCTCTGAAGCAGTTGTTCATTACCACGAATTCGTTGTATGTATTCTTTTAGTTACTAATGTCAGGAAGAAAATGTATTGTGTAGTGAAATATAATGTCTTTTTGGTTTGAATGACGTAGATTGAAGCTAAGCCACTGAGGAGGTTGTGCACAACTCGTCGCACCATTTTGGTGAATGGACAATTTCCAGGGCCAACATTGGCTGTGTACGACGGTGATACCCTCGTGATCAAAGTTATAAACAAAGCTCCATACAACATTACACTCCACTGGTAATATACTACATATAGCATGCGAGTATAAATATCAACAAACTTATAGAACCAGCGGCAGTGAGAACTCTCTACACCACATAATCATGCTCATGCACTGTTATTCTCTGTGTATTAGGCATGGAGTAAGACAGCTTCGGAACCCATGGGCTGATGGACCAGAGTTTGTGACTCAATGTCCCATCCAGCAAGAAATGAGTTACACCTATCGGTTCACAATTCAAAACCAAGAGGGGACTCTGTGGTGGCATGCTCACAGCAAATGGCTAAGAGCAACTGTATATGGAGCTCTCATCATCTACCCTAAACTAGGTTCTCCATATCCATTCCCAATGCCCGAGAGAGAAATTCACATTATTCTTGGTGACCCATTTATTCATCATCTACCTGAAAAGTCTCCGAATGATGTTTACCCGCTGTAGCCATTGGTTAAATGGACTAACTATGCATCTTAATAACAGGGGAATGGTGGGACAGAAATCCTATGGATGTCTTAGCGCAGGCACTTTCCACTGGAGCAGGACCAAACATATCCGATGCTTTCACCATAAATGGTCAACCAGGAGATTTCTATAGATGCTCCAGCAGAGGTTAGTAAACCCTCTTGGTTCATTTTGCGATAAATGCAATCTGCAAGAACAATTGTCCAAAACATAACCTTTGCTGTGACGTGATGACCCAGAAACTGTCAGATTCCCACTGGAGGCAGGTGCAACAGTTCTACTAAGAATAATCAATGCAGCAATGAACGAAGAACTCTTCTTTGCAGTAGCCAACCACAAACTAACTGTGGTGGGCGTTGATAGTATGTACTCCAAGCCTTTCACAACCTCTGTCATCATGATAACTCCTGGTCAGACGACCGATGTCCTTCTAACTGCTGATCAAACCCCTGGTCGTTACTATATGGCGGCGCGTGCCTATCACACAGCTCAGAACGTACCGTTTGATAATACCACTACCACTGCTGTCCTTGAATATAAATCTGCTCCTTGCAATGCCAAGAAAAGCCAGTCCTTAACACCAATTCTCCCACAACTCCCAGCCTACAATGACACAAATACTGCAACCGCATTTACTGCTCAAATAAAGAATCTTGGTATGGCCCAAGTCCCAACTGAGATTGACGAGAGCCTGTTTTTCACAGTGGGGCTCGGATTTATAAGTTGCAGTATTCCAAACAGCCCCCACTGTCAAGGACCAAATGGCACTCGATTTGCTGCAAGCATAAATAACGTTTCATTTGTTTCACCAACAAGAAATTCCTTAATGCAAGCCTACTATCAAGGTCAGAATGGCATTTTCACGACAGACTTTCCTCCAGTTCCCCCTGTACAATTCAACTACACAGGCAATGTGCCCCGTCAATTATGGCAACCTACTAAAGGAACTAAGCTCTATAAACTGAAACATGGCTCCAATGTACAGATTGTATTCCAGGATACCAGTATCTTCTCAACAGAGGATCACCCTATGCACCTGCATGGGTATCAATTCTACGTTGTAGGATCAGGTTTTGGTAATTTCAACCCTGCAACTGATCCAGCGAATTTCAATCTTGATGATCCACCGAATAGGAATACAATTGGTACTCCTCCTGCTGGATGGGTAGCAATCAGATTTGTGGCTGATAATCCAGGTAAGAGACTAGAAAACTATATACATAAGCATCTAGATCTAGAGCAGCATAGTAACTTCAAAAGCTTCAATGGAATATGTATCGACTCACTTGGTTCAAAATAGGAATTTGGCTCCTGCACTGCCACTTTGATGTACATCTCAGTTGGGGTTTGGCCATGGCTTTATTAGTTGAGAATGGACCTGGACACCTCGAGGCTGTACAAGCACCACCTTTGGATCTGCCCCAGTGTTAGGACTACCTAAAAGTTCACAAGCTACTAATGTAATCTCACTACATAAATGTACAACAACAACAACTTAATGACAGCCCACTGATCGCGAGATCTACCAAAATTCAAAAGTACGCAATCTTACCCCTAATTCATAGAAAGATTGTTTCCAAAATCTCCCTATTTAATGTATTTATAATTTCCCAGTCTATGTTATGCAGGTAGTTGTTTATGGGCGTTCTGATTCATTAATTTTTTGTTGCATTGCCTTCGCGTTCTATACTAGTTGTGTTCCAAATTAGGAAACAAATCTTCTGTCGAGCTGTTAAGTTGGCAGGGATCTTGATTGTGTGTAACCTTTCTGGAGTAATAAAATAATTATGACTACATGTAATTGATACAGTAACACTACATACCATCTAGTGTACACAGAAGCCGAAAGGTGGCAATGCAACCAGCTAAGAGAAGAAAAAGAATTCCAGGCTTATTGGTCTAGGACTGAAAAAATATCATAAAGTCTTCCAAATTGTGGAAATTACAAAAGCGAGGAAACTAGTGAGATAAAAGACTATTGAGAGGAAAAGAAATCGAGGAATAAAAGTTAAGAAAGAAGTGAAAGAAGATAACAGATTTACCAATCTATTATTCCCCCATACTAACTGCTTAGTCATCATAACTAACTTCACTTTATTTGCTAACAATATCACGCCCAAAGCTTCTGGTTAGAAATTGATCCACTGCATACTTGCATGTTCATCATAGGGGCTTTATTCCCCAGAGCTTTATCACAAACAATAGCATTCCGCAAATCTTATTATGACAATGCAAAGTCCTTGAAAGATGTTAACTAAATATTAGAAACAGCAACCTGGAGCATTCAGCTGTAATTTGAGCTAGTAAGTAGATTTCAGATCGAAATGAATAATTGACTGATATCAAGTATACAATTACATCTCCCCCTTCTTGGTTAATATACAAGCTGTCATGGAAATCCCATTACAGGGATTCAATGCACCTATCCAGATGATATCTCAACTTAAGTTTACAGGCCATAATAGCATTACACGGTCAAGTTTCCTACCATATATAACTATTTCTTATCTCCAGTCACAGTACTAGGTGACAAATTTCAGACACCGTGTATCATCATGAACAACCTGGCAACGAATTGAACAGAATCGCATCCCGCACCTGACACATGTATAGTTGGAAGCAAATCCACAAACAGTACAGAAATGTCGGCGGCAGGTAGAACTTGGAGGTCCAACTGCTGCCTTCCCGTAGGATGGTACATGTGGAGGCAAAGACTCCAGGTTTGCCTGTTATCATGGAATCACCTTTCAGACCAGCTATTCAGCGCATATTGAAAAAAGAAAGGAGCATAACCAGAATTTCCCTTCTCACCTCATGTAAGAGCTCAAGAAAATTTCTTGGAGCTTTTCTGGCATTCTCAAGTGCTTTTGCTTGGCGGGTTTTTCGTTTTGTGCTCTTAGACTGCTTCTTTTGTACATATCCTACAATTACAGATGATGAACCAATTCAGGACCATAAATGGAAATATAAAGAAATCGTGAATTTGTTTTAACAAGTAATACCACCAAATTGTTCAAGCTCAGAGGAGTACTAGATGGTGGAAAGAAATGTTCTCACCATGTGGACAACCCGATGACGATTATGCATTATCATTCCCAAGATTTGAGTTTAAAATTTTAATGAACTTGCTTCAGAAATGCTGGGGAAAAAAGTTACAAAATGAAGTTCATAAGACATAGATGAGAGTGCAATTTCAAGAATCGAGGATTTATGCAAATCCCAACAGTAGAGATGGAAAAAAAAAATGCTATCTCACCACAAACAAATAATCTTGATAAAAGTCCATTTGCTAGTGAAACAGTTAACAGAAGACATCTAAAATAGAGTCTTCTTTGGCATTTGACCAATGACTCTAAACTCAAATCTGGGCCTCATAAAACTTCCTTAGATTTGCAAAAACAAATACACAACTTATCTATAAAAGCCTTCAAGCATATGAAGTTAAAGCAGCGAGAAAAACCATTTTAATTTGAAAGTGAAAAGAGACAGTAACAGAAAAGAAAAAAGAACAAATTGAAATCATTAAAACAATGAGAAGGAGACCATCATCATCATCATCAAGAGAAGCCTCATCATCGTCTATAGGTTCCACAGTTTCCATTCCCGCATTATCGTTTTCCAAGGCTTCAAGCCGAGCAAGAGTTGCCTGATTTAATTTACACAAAATTTCCACAATCAACTAATAAGATTAAGTTTTTTCTTCCTTCCCCTAAGCTAGACTAATCATACAAAAAAAAAATCATCAGCTAAAAAACACACCTGAGTTCGATTGTCGCTGCTCGCAAGAGCGGCAGCCATTTTAGGAGCGATCTTCCGGGTTCTGCTCGACATTCTCCGAAGTGGATTGGAAACATCATCTTCCATGTCTTCACACAAATAAAAATGCATTGAATCACATCCAAATAAAAATTTTCTACCAAATTCTTAAATTAAATTATGAGCCCTGGATTGAATCAAATCAAACCAAAATCGAAACACTTGACATCACACAATAAACAACACACCTGCTTCTCGGCGATGTAAAAAGCAATTGACGTCAGCGACGAAACCAGCTGGTGGAGGCGGTGAGTGACGGTAACGGTGACACCAATAACCAACGTTAGGGCACGGAGGAAGAGAAGAAATGAAGAAGATTTTAAGGAGATAAGCAAAACGACATCGGATATTTCAACTTTCAAACCCGACTTTTCTAATTGACAAGGCCAGGTGGGTTGGCAATGGGGCCCGACCTGTTTCTGAATTGAGTCTGGCCAGTTCGACCCAACTTAGCGTTTTCTAAAAGTTAATTTTTAAAATAATTACATTATGGATTGAGCCATCAGACTTTACTGTTTCCAAACAGTCTAACCTTAGGCTCAATTAAGCCCAGAAATTCCAACCCACCCAGGCTTGCATAACTAGCTAGTCAGCTGGATTTTAAGTCTTTTACTCATCGTCGTCACACTCAAAACGAAATTTTAAAACGAGATTTGAAAAATCTGATATTACGCATATATTAACATAAATTTTTTTTAAATATTAACTATACTTTTATAATATAATATTCCATAAATTACGTAAATAAAATCCAATTTATACGTGACAAAAAAATATAAAATCATTAAAAACTCAAATTTGAAGGGCTCAAAACTTCTAACACTTTGATCATCTTATAATCAAATTCTTAAGGAAGCATTGAGTCAGCAAAAACACTAGGCTCTGAAGAGTACTAGGTTATTTAATAACCTGATCTTACTGTTCCCCAATTAAGCAGCCAATCAGTTCTCACCACCTTCTCTTCATCCATATAATGTCAGCTTATAAGCCATTAACAAAATTGAATTGATTACCGTCTTAAAATTTGCTGCTGTATTACTAATACAGAGGTTGAACTATGCAAATCCATGCACGATACGTGTTCACCTATTACTCCCAGCTCATCGTGTTCTGTCCAGGAGTTCAACCCTTCAATTAGCACTGGATTCATGCCTTGTTTCCTTCCCATGATCCACAGATCAAACTTCATTTCAGCGATTGATCTGATGGTTGCTAATGTATCCTCACCGTTTCTCACTGTCACCTCCTTGAAAGCCACTTGCCCTTTCCTTTCATTCGTTGCTTGAAACCATGATAATACCCCATGATCAAACTTCATCTCCATCTCGTTTTCTAGTTCAGGAGTCGCTGCCAAGAATCTGACTACCGTAACTGACACATTCGGGTTTTCAAGCATTCTGTCTGCGTAAAGAAGTGCCTCTCGAGCATCTGCTCCACCCAGATACAACACGATGATGTTGTAGTGAGGCCTTTGATTCGAAGAACTGCTGTATAAAATGGGGTTCCTGAAGGACACCAACGAACTCTTATGGACAAGAACACCAACAGAACATGGAGCATGCTCCAGGACATTGGCCACTACAGATGGTCTTCTCCTTTTACTTGAGTTGATGGCTGAAGTTTCCAGCCACTCGTTAAGGAAGGGTACGATAATGAGATTAGCTTTATTGTTCAAAGCCAACTTGCACACATCTTGATACATTGTTTGCTTTGTAGTCATGGCCAAGAAGCTGTGGAGCTCCATAACATGTTTCCTCTGTTTCTGAAACAGTTTCAAAGCATTGATCAGAACAGAATCAGACAAATCATTATCATGGGTTATGAACTTTGGCGCTGCTCGCCCATCGAGCCCTACGAGCTGAAGGGCATAGACTGACAATGGGGGTTTTATAGTTGAGGAAGTTAAGTTGAGTATATTGATGGCACCAGAAACACTGTCTTGGTTAATAACACAAACTACTATCCGGAGCCCTGCGTCTTTCGGGGTGTGTTGGATGGATCTTTTCGTGCTTATCATGTATGGCCTTGTTGGATCGTACAGAATGGCAATTAGAGGACTCGCAATCACAGTCACTGCTGTTGATAACAGCACTATCATTGTGTAAGATGGGATCTGAATGATCTGTTAACATGCATCAACAACAAAACACAATGGATTGAATACATAAAAGAGCTGGGACTACAATCAATTTTCTTCAGACAATTATAGAAGTAGTCGTATTTTTCATACAGTTCAATACTGTGTTATTATTTTGGGAGAGGAAGTACTTAAGGAATCAATATGCGAAGACATACCAACTTGTCCATCCAGTGCAAGGCTAACAGGAATTCCAGCTGACCTCTTAAGCTCAACATCAAGCTGAGCGTGAGGCTCTCTTTCCCCGGCATATCAACTAAAAGAGAAATCACAAAATTGGAGAGCAGTTTGGTAGAATATCCTATTAAAGCCATGGTGAAAAGCGGTGCCAAACTTGACCATGGGACACTGAACATGACATGAACATCAACAAAAACTCCCACAAAAGCATATGAAAAGGGCATGAACAAGTTCATCATAATTGTCTCACTTTTCTCTACAAGGGCTGATCCCAGAGGCGGACCGTCTGGCACCACCAAACCTAGCCACAAGGCCCCAGTGGCAATTCCAATACCTAACGTATCAGTGAGGAAACCCATTGCAAGAACACCCATCAAAATGACAATAATGTATCCCTGATTAACAGGCTGCCCTTTTGGGGTTCTCTCCACAATTTTTTCCATTATTTGCTTAAGTGTAATGAAAGTGAAATACGTCATGACTATTGTTGAAGCAACATGCATATAAGCTGCTCCTATATCAGCTTCAGCTTGCTGCATTGTCTCATAAGTGACGATCAATACAATTCCTACCACATCCAGTATAATGCCCACAGAAAGAGCCGTTTGACCAGCCTCGGAGCTAAGCAGGTTCATCTCTTCAGTGATTGGGTAAATAACAAAAAACGCTGTTATGGCCATTGAAGAAGCAACTGCTATTATTGAAGAACTTTTCATAAGCCGCGCATCCATTGATGGCCGAAGAAAATAACCGGCTAAAGCCACCGTTATAAAGGGGACGACTACTCCTACTACTGCTAAGAGTATGTGCTTTTTCTCCGATTTTCTGATCGAGGAGAGATCCATCTTAACTCCACTAACGAAAAGGAAGTACATAAAACCCATGAGCCCCATGTTCCTAAGCATAAAGACTCCAGTTTCGGAAAGGAAGTGGCGAGCAAAAATCTCATTACGGCCTAGAAAAGAGGGGCCGACGATGATACCACTCTTGAAATCGAGAAAGAAAACCAATTTCAGTTGATGGTGATGATGTAATAAAGTCATCACAGGTAAGCACAATACCCACAAAGACAAATTCTTTAATTAGCCAAGTTTTTTATCATGCAATAAAATAACAAACGAAGGTTAGCGTATACGTTTGTATAGTAATCCATCCAGGTACGTGGTCAGATGCATGCAATGCAAGACGCACGAAGAAATAAGCTTACAATGATATCAGAAACGACCCGAGGCTGCTTGAGGGGCTTAAGAAGAAAGCGAAATATCCGAGAGATCGAAATGATTATGATCCCAAACATCAAGAACATTTTGAAGTCGGAATTCAAAGGGTTTTGTGCGGAGAAAATGCTTTGGAAGTCCCTTAAATCACCATGAAAGCATTTGATATCAGGTGGTGGAACCGGAGGAGCTGCTAAAGGGGATAATGATTGGTTGACGGCGACAGCCTGTAGGTGGCTAACAACAGCCAGCTGAGGAAGGGGTGAAAAGCTGTGAGGTATAGGACGGCTTCCAAATTGCCATCCTCCTCCAGGTCCAGGTACATAATGAGCCCTAACCATGACCTGACCGCAGAGGAGAAGCAGCCCTGAACCTCACAGCAGTACGTAGCCAGATACACAGGTTCAGCCAATCAACCCCCTTATCCTGGCCTACGTTGAAACTTCAATTTAAGTTTCAACGCGAGATAGGGAAGGGGCGTTTCTAAGATAAGGATGTTTCTTTATTTTTCTCAAGTTTTTGTAATATTTGGTTGTTAGGTTCTCATGATATCCAATTATAACCTGAACTTAATATTTAAGCCGAAATCGTTCTCCTCCTCTAAAAATTTATAACCTTGCACACCTACATGTCCCTCTTCTCTTTACATATTACTTCATTAGCAAACCAAGTAGAGTGCCTTTGTTATGAAATAAATTAGGGAAGAAAATTAAAACTGCTTTCTAACTGAAATGTTGTCATGCTCCTTTAGTTAACAAAGACCTGTGTTTCTTGGTTCAATTTTTGGAGGATGAATAAGTACTTTTTTCACTTGTTTTTAAAAAAATTAAGTATTTAGCTGTAAAATCTAAAAGTATCTTTTTCATATAAGTGACTTTTTGGAAACCAAAATATAATTTTTTGAGAAGCTCAAATTTGAAACATTCAAAAGTACTTTTTCAGATAGATTTTTCAGATTAATTAATGAATATATTTTTAGTCCTATTTACCTTTATGTTTTACACATAATGCCCACAATACTCACAAACATATCTTCACATTTATTTTGAGATTTATATAATATTATTTGACTTTTTATATGTTTTAATATTTATTTTGATATTAGTTTTACTTATATTATATTTCATATAAAAGATTTGGTTAGATTTTTTATTTATGTGTTATATAGTTTAAAATTATATAATAATTAATATATTATACTTTGCATATTTTTAATATATTTTAAATAATTTTATATGTATAAATAATTTTTATTACAAAATAAAATATAGTTAAAATTAAAATATTTTTATTTTTATATTACCAAACGGTCTATTATATGAAGCTCTTTTAAAAAAGCTCTTTTTTAAATAACAGTTAAGCAGTCAACTAACTTACTAGAAAAGTTCTACTGACAAAAGCTCTACTGATATAAGCTCTTCTAAACAGGCACTATGATTATGGCTATGATATTGTTTCTTTCTTACTTTTTAATTAATGTAACTGTTACTATATACATCATCTTTGTTGGAATATATTCTCGAAATATGTTTTCTATCTCTTCAAATATTCTCCTTCTTCAAATATTCTCCTTCTCTCTTCTATTCATGCCCTACCTTGTGTTTCTTTCTTAACCTAAATACCCTTATATCATTTGATATCAAAGCACAATTCAACTAGTTAATCCTTGCATTCCAAATCATTTTCACATATTCTTACATGACTGAAGGTACTAGGAGCTAAGACGTGAAGAGAATGGAAGAGCTGTTGCAGAATCATCAAAAGGAAATGTATAAAGCAATGTTAAAGCCGCAATTAAAACTTTAAGATGCCCAAGCTCAACAGAGATAAGAGATGGTGGAACTGAGGGAAAGGTCCCAGCAGTACATTACCATATCTAAACCTCACACGAACCATTGTACCACTCCAATCACACTGAGATTAAAGGTCTATCAAGAAAGCACCTCTATATAGAGCAGTAGATTTAAATCACTCTCACTAGAGCCTACCAAATGGAGTTCCCCCTTTCCCATGGGACCGAATTTAATAGTTGGATATTCCACATTGAGCAGTTCTTTATAGTTAATCATACACCGGCAGAGATGAAGTTAAGAATCACGAGAGTCCATATGGTCGGGGTGGTTGTGGAAGGGCACCAACTTTTCCCCTTACACCGCTTGACTTTGGAAGAACCCTCTTGGAATGAATATTTAGTAGCTATAACGTAAAGGTTTGGTGAGGATACGTTTGAAGATCTTATTGGTGACTTTAAAAAATTGCATCAGATAGGAAGCTTGCATGATTATTACTCCTCGTTCAACATGTACTCTTTTAGGTTTCAAATCCCTGAAACAAATCTGGTTGGGTTCTTTTTCAAAGAGACTAGATGAGAGATTGAATTACCAGTAAAGATGCTCATCCTCAAAACATTGCAACAGGCTTACTATATAGCTATAAAAACAAGAAGCAGTAGCTTTAGTATGCTTCCCGAACTACAAAGGAACCATTAATCCTACCATCTTCAACCTCGACTGTTGGGACCCGATCTCGGAATCGAGCTCCAACAAAAAAAAATAAAAAACGAAAACGAAAACAAAGTGTCGGAACGTATCAAACGGATTTCAAAACCAAACGAAAGCAACATACAAAGCGAAAGTATCGAATCAAAATGAATCGAATCGGAACGAAATCGGAAACCGAAATAAAGCGGACGAAAGTGAAAGAAGCGAAATCGAATCGAATACAAAGTCAAATCAAACTGGCTCGGAAACAAACCAAACATACAGTGCAATCGAACTGAAATACAGATTCTGACATCCTATAAAATACACTTATAGAAAAACTATCGCGTTGGAAACCTATAAAACAAAAACTAAATCCGAAATCGGTTTTTTTTTTTCATTTCATTCACACTCAAACAAATCAATAAAATTTCCCCTTTGAAAATTCTTCCTCATGCAAATCTCAATTCTTAATCATCTTCTTATACATTCATACAAATCCCAAAATTCATCTTTTAACCAATCCTTATATTATTCTATCTTTATTTGAATCAAAAATTGGGCAGCATAACGGCTATATTTTACAGACCCAAAAACTTGCAAATAGTTTTAAAGGCACTTCTATATACTGACCCAATCACACAATCATCAAATTCATCGGACCTCCTGTCCGGAATCTCAGCATAAACAAACACAAATCTATACCTAGCACTTCAATAATTCTCAATCATAATCAGAATCATCCATATCTCAATCAAATCAATTTCCATATTCAATTCGCATTCATATCTTAATCCAATATACAATTCATAATTCAATCCAATACACCATTTCAGAATTCATATAAAATCACAATTCATATTCCATAATCATACACAAACTTATATCTCAATTCAATACACAAATTTCATAACTCTTCATAATTCATACATCTCATGAAATAATTGCTTACAAAAATATTAATGGCATTCCAAGCCATGTACAAAAACCAATACCAAAATCCATCATTCACATTCCAAAATAAATACATTTCAAACCTTATTGGCATTTTCAAGCCATATACAAAACTAAAATCCCAAATACATAAAACACAAGACAAGTACGATCGAACAGATGCCTTGACTTCCTTTCATCCAATCTCCTACTCGAAACCTGAAGATGGGGATGAAAGGGGGGTGAGCTTGATAGATCGTGGATAACATGTTTATAAAATGAACAATAAGCAAAAACCTTTGCAAACTCATTTTCCATTAATAATCACTTCTCAACATCAAAAGCTTATTTTTCAAACTTTTCAGATCATTCAAATCATTCATAAATAGTTTTCGAAATTTTCATGGTTGAAAACCTCAATTTTTCATTCCTCAAAATTCCAAAACTTTTCTCAATTCATAAATAAAATCGAAACATGAATGCATCACATATAAACAAAATCAAAAACATATAACACATCATAATGATTTGGATCGGTCCAAAACGAAACGTACTGCATATTCCTGCATAGCAGTCCTGTGCAACCGTGAATAGAACGTACTACACTTTCCCGCATAGCGGTCTAGTGTAGCCGTAAACTTATGGGAGTCCAAAATTGGAGCTTTAGTGTCACTAGCGGGTAGAGGGGCGAAGCCTTTAAAAGCGAGACAAGTACACTTGACTCAAACTTATGGGACCTAACCAAACCCACATAACACACAATTCATACTTGAAAATCGAATTGCCCGAAGGCACATTGTAAAAACTTAATTTTTCATATTTTCATATCGTGTCGTACTCGACACATTAACATTCACAATTTCACATACATTCATATAACAATTCAAATGATGTCTCAAATCATCAATCAATCGCATAACCATCACATTCATATTCAATTTCTCAATCGTTCACAAACAAAGAATGCAAAAATCATAACAATTGCTTAAAATCATAATTTATCACTTCAATCATAAGAAAATGAATTTCAGAACTTTCTTAATTTCTCAAATCATTTATAACTTGTAACATTTTTCCAAAGCATTCGGAAACAATAAATTTCAATACTTTCTTTCTAAATTTTTTGATCAATTTCACAAATCATTTAAAAACAATGAATTAAACCTTTGTAACAATTTTTCAAAATCATTCGGAAGCAATAAATTTTATAAATATTTTCCTTTCTTGATTTTTCAAAATCACATAATTGATTTATAATTCAAAATATAAACATATTACCCACCTCAATTCCATGCTTGAAACTTGTCCCAAGCATCAATTCTTCAAAGCCTTTCCTTAAATTTCCCTTAATTCAATAACATAAACCCTAATTACTTAATCATCCAAAATTGAACCAATAATACTAAGCAATCACCAAAATTGAACTTGGAAATCATAAACTCATACCATTTCCAAGCTATTTAACCCAAAAATTTATGAAAAACTCAAAGATCAAAATTCATCTCTTACCTTCATCTTCTCCAATTTCGGATTTTTCTTGGCTTGGAAGGAAACTTTCATCATCTTCCATCTTTTTCTCCTTGAATCTAAGAAAAAAATCATGCTTGAAGCCATAAAAATCGAAACCCTAAGTTTTCTCCTTTTCTTTCCCCTTTCTCTTCTCCACCGAAGCTCTCATTCTTCCTCTCTTCTTATTTATTCTTTCATTTTGCTCTTTTCCTCTAAAGTTTCGGCTGCTCCATCTTAAAAATGACAGCCCTCATGCCAAGTCATTTAATGAATGACAAATGACCATATTAGCCTTCCATATAAGCCTAAAACCTTAACTTTTTAAGTGATCTTCCAAAATTGCCCCTGAACTTTATTTCAATTCATGCTTACTTTAGGACATTTTTATCACTATCAAAATTGAAGGAATTTGCTAAAACTTCCTTCTATAGAAATGTTCCTCATTGTCTTAATTTCATAACGCCACTAAAATCATTTAATTTGGTGTACTACGTCAAAAGTTATGCTCCAAACATTTTGGACTAGTCTTATGCTAACACATTTTTCAGCACTTTATTTTCATCCAAAAATTGAAAATCTTAAAAGCTGAATTAAAATTCACTTTCTTCAGACAAATTGAATCCCTATTTCTCTAGTTTAATCCAAATTAAGAATCACCTCATTTGGGTTACTAGAGCAAAAGTTATGGTCAAAATACTTTCAAAATTTTCTAATCCAAGACTGTACATTAAACCTGACTTCCATTCAGAAATTGGAAGTCTTATGGGCTAAATTGAAATTCAATTCCTTCATAACACTTGTAGTCTCATGTCTCTATTTTAATTTTCCACAACAACCAACTCAAATGGATCTCCACAGATCAAGAATTTTTCAAAAGACTGAACCATGTTCAGAAAAATATCTAACTCACTTTGATTAAATCAATCTATTTCAATTTAATCTCAAAAATTATAAATTTCCCATTCTAATGAAGATAATTGTCTTAGGAATCTAACGCTTTAAAAACTAAATCAATCGGATGACGAACAGAAAAGTTATAAATAAAATATTAAACAAGGGTCGGATTAGGGAAGGAAAATAGCAAAAACAAAATGATTTTTCATATATATAGATATATATATATATATATATAACCGAAATTTTCAAAATTCATAACTCTTAGTCCAAAACTTCAAATTTAACAAATTTGGTATCAAAAGAAAGCTTAAAGGAAGCTCTACAACTTTTATGAAGAACTCCATAACCAATTCCATCTTGAAAGGGGCCAAAAATCCAATCAAACTTTCTGCCTAAATTAATATATCCATAAACAATAACTCAACTTTGAAAAATTCTATCTTTCAACTTCAAAGTCCAAACATGTCATATTTTATATCAATGCAAAGATCAAAAAATCATCTACAACTTTCATGAAAGACAGAAAAATCAATTTGGCCTCTAAGGAAGTCAAATTTCCAATCAAATGTTCTGTCCTCTAATAATCATGCCAAAACAGTAACAACAACTTGCAAAAATCATAACTTCACATTCCATGTCTAAAAATTGCATACTTCATATTAATGGAAAGATCAAAACATAATCTAAAACTTTCATGAAGAACTCAAAAGCAAATTCAACCTCTAACTAGGTCAATTTTTCAGTCAAAGATTCTAACAAACATATGTCATCCTATAGCATTTTTCAAATAAAGTAAAATAACCTTAACTTCAGAAAATCATAACTTTCAATTCCGATATCGAAAAATATCATACTTTATGGCGACTGAAAGCTTTCAACAAAAACTACAAGTTTTATGAAGATCATTTTCTCAAATTCTGCGTAAATCAAAAGGTCAACTCTCTATCCCCAAAAAGTAAACTTTCTTTAATTCTTCAAATTCTCACACTTTTTCTCTTTATTTCTTACTTTTGAACTTCCCTTTCAATCAACTCCTTTCATAACCCATACAAATCTACACGATTATCAAAATCATCAAAATCAAAATAATTCTTTTCTCATCCATTTTCTCAAAGTATCATTTCATCTATAACACAATACATGTACAAAAATACTCATTTCATACCTTTTATATTTCTAAATTTCACTAAAAGATTGGGGTCCAACATCGACACAAATTTCATCGCATATACTTCATCGTGCTTTACTAAGAATCAACTCCCAATAGGGATTATTACCTACCTCGAGAGCACTTTCTAAGCCTCATCCCCGTATAAATCTCCACATAAAAAACTGACATAGCTTAAAAGGTCTGGTTTGGTAACCAATAATGAAGGAACCAAAATCAAAAGTGAAAATCAGAATGAGAATAAAATTATTGTTTATATGTTTTTAGTATGCAAGTATTAGGAATAAGATTATAGAAGTTAATAGTTATAGTTGTGCTTGATTTTTTACTTATATTTAATTATTATATTTTTACATAGTTAATTATAATATTTTATATTTATAAATAATTAATAAAAATTATTGATTTATAAAATTACTAATTTTAAATATGTATGAATAATTTTATGATAAGAATAAAAGCATCAATAAAATAAAATAAAATAAAATTAAAATTATTATAAAAGATAATGTTGATGATAATATTATGATAAGAATATAACATTTGATAATATTTTGATAACAATTTGATAATATTATAATAACATCTTTATCTCTTATTCCCGATTTTTCATTCTAGTGCATACCCACGCCTCCCAGTAGGAATAAAAGTTCAGAATTATTCAAGATTTATTCTAGTTTTATCATTCCCTATATTATCTATTACCAGTAACCAATCAACTAAAAGTTAGGAATGAAGGTTACATTTCCGTTGTCACCTCTTCATTACCAGATACCAAGCAAGACCTAAAGAATTTGAAAAAAAAAGACTAAGGGGACTTATTTATAGTGGATAATAAATAAACCCCAAACCATAGAAGCAAAAGAAAGTTACAAAACATGATCTTTCTAAAAGATAAAGAAAAGGAATCACTATTTAAAAAAAAAAAAGAGAACAAGAGGAGAGTTCTGAGGAACCCCCAATCCTATCTTAACAAGCTACGTCAAGAATCTCTCTAAGGGACTACAAGAGCAGATGAAAATGCTGAGGACACATTAAGGAAACCAAATATATGTTCTTATAGAAAATGGAAGCACACGTAAATTTGTAGTTGCAACCTTAATAAAAAATCAGAGCTATAAATTCATCTATGTGAAATGTTTATAGCTATACAGACCTCTCAAGGAATATCATGTGTGGAATTATTTTGGCATTGAATGGGTCAACATATGAATTTGAAGGTGAAATAGGTGGAGATCCCTTTTGGGTGTTACGCATTATTGGCTATCCAGGAGTATCTAGTGACAATAGCAACGATTTGTCCATGGATGTTGGTTAAGACAAGTTGTTTTCAAGTGATAATGTGTAAAGATCGTGCCTTTGTCTCTTATCTTTCCTTCTCGCTTATGAGCTCTGTAGATATTAGTTCATTATTGGCTAAATGTGAAGATCCAAATATGGCTCAAGATCCAGGTGTATGTGAAGTCTTTAAAAAACCAGGCTTGTAGAGAAGTTGGATTCTTTTGCGTGTTACTTTGTCTAACTTAGTTTTGTATTGTCCACACAGACTCAGAAAGAGGCACACACACACATATATATATATATATATATATATATATACGATTCTATTGAATGACTTGCAATCTAACTACTGAGATTAAAGTTTGAACAACTCATTGTCCTTCAAGTTTGAAATATTACTTAAATAGTTGTAGGTAACTTTCTTATTTTGTTGTTTGATGTGGAAGCTTGATTTTTTAAGGAACTATCCTACTCCAAAGTTCCTTTTTATTTACACTAAGTGCAAGACTAATGTGTTAATGTTTTGAGTATCATATGAGTATTATATAGGAGCAGTTACTAGCATAAGGACGGTAGGAGGCGACACGGAAGCGTTCTCCATTAGTGTAGGACTACACCAATGCTCAACCTTGAGCCCTTTTCTGTTTACATTAGTGCTAGATGTACTTATAGAACATATTCAAGGAGAGTACCTTGGTGCATGTTATTTGTGAATGATATTGTCCTAGTGAATGAGACCAAGGAGGGAGTTAATGCCAAGTTAGAATGTTGGCGAGAAGCGTTAGAATCGAAAGGTTTTTAAATGAGTAGATCTAAGAAGGAATATCTAGAGTGCAACTTTTTGGGTAGCCAAGTAGTCCATGAGACGGCGGTAGAAATTGGGATGGACATCATACGTCAGAGATTAAGTTTTAAATATCTCGGATCTATCATCCAGAGAGATGGTAATATTGATGAAGATGTGTGTTACATCGTATTAGATCTGGGTAGGTTAAATGGCGAAATGCATAAGGTGTTTTGTATGATAAAAAGATCCCTTTTAAAATCAAAGGGAAGTTCTACAAAATGGTGATCCGACCAATAATGTTATATGGGGCAGAGTGTTGGCCTGCTAGACGTAGACATACACAACAGTTGACAGTGACAGAAATGTATATGCTTAGGTGGATATGTGCCATTACCAAAAAGGATAGAGTCCGGAATCATGTGGTGAGAGCCAGACTATAGATGGCTATAGTATTGCTGACAAGTTAAGAAAGACTAGACTTAAGTGGTTTGGGCATGTACACAGAATGCCCTCTGATGTTCCAATATGACAGTGTGAGAAAATAACTCATACTGGTTACAAGAGGAGAAAAGGGAGACCTTACAAGAAATAGAGGGAAGTGATCAGGAAGGTCTAGCTTAACCAGATTAGAGTTAACGACACCCTTTAAAGTCCTCGCACCTAACCCCTAAAATTCAAACTATAGGCCGACAACTTTAGCCAAAAATTTATGACTCATAAATGCAAAACTTTTTCACTCTGAAACTATAAGATGGTCATACCCGCAGGGTCTCTTAGTGAAGACCCCTAACAAGACAAGCGACAAAAAGAGTCTGTGTACTAGCAGATCTGGTCTCCTCCAAATATTTTCCTTATTTTATATGTTTGAAAAGTCATTTACTGATTGTGGTTGAGAGACGAGGGTGTTGATTTTTTTTACTCCTTTGTTCAACATCAACCCCCTTTTTACATTCTACATTTGAATTTTATTTATTGCTTGTGATAGAGTGCCCTGTGTATTTTGTTATTTACTCCTTTTTTCAGCATCCACTCCCTTTGTGCATTCTGCATGTGGGTTTAAAGGAAACAACCTCTCTATAATGTAGGGGTAAGGCTGCGTATTATCAGACCTCCCCTGACCCTGTTTTATTGCGGAACTTCATGATAGATGTGATGATGATGAAGTATAAAAACTTTGGGTAAGACATTTGCTGCACCGTTTTGTTTTGTTTGATAATACTCGCTATGTAATTGATCAGAAGGGCTACGACATACTTGATTCCTTATTAAAGAGGTTAGAACTATAGCACACAAAATTTTCAATCTTCCATATAAATAGAAGTTAAAGATAAAGTTAAGTGCTAATGTTGGATATAGGTTTGCTACTATGATAGTCTTCTGTAAGAGTTGGAGTTGATTATTATGACATATGTAACCACTTTCAAATAACTAACTTAACTTTAATTGCAGCGGTTATCAGAGAATTGGAGAAAACATAACCAAAGGCACCACAAGTATGCATGAAGCAATTGATGTATGTAGATCTTACTTATTCAATGCTATACTCTATGCTTGATAATAGAATGATGTTAAGGATCTTAATTAGCATTTTGGCTATAAAAATTGCAAACAATATGGTGGAGCCTATGCGTCAGGCATACTAGTAGCCTTGTGTGTTGTAGGGCATAGGGCTAATGAGATGAAGAAAGTGAGGATATTGGAATACATTCTGAAAATATTTTTGCTTTTTTACACAAAATCACATAAATATAATAAAACAAAATATTAATTTCTTTTTTGAAGGTTCCACCTTTCAGGATATCTATTTGATGTTTAATCTCTTTGTTTAATTCAAAGCTAGTTTGAGATTAATACCAAAGTTTTTTCTTCTTTATCCAAGCCCTAAATCCATGTAACTTCAAATTATTGATGGAGGAATATATTAGACTTTACATAAGAATGTTATCTATAATGACATTATTATGTTTTGTCTTCCATTTGTTGATTATGTTTTAAACTATTTATTTATTTTTTCATGCCTTTTGAATTCATTCATAAAATAAATGAATCATTATGTTGTTAGTTTTTGTACTATATTATTTGACTTAGTTAAATTAATGCCACAATAAAATAGTTTAAATTTTTTTTAGATATATCAACCTTTTTGTGAGCATAGTAGTTTTACAATTCTAATCTACTTCTTCCTTCATTCTTTTTTTTTGTAGAATGATGATGATTAGGAGTGGACAAGGAGGTACTTGGTGAAGGATTTCGAAGTACTCATACGTATTGATTTTGTTTAGTAGATGAATATTTTAGTTAGTCATTTTTTGCTTTTGTTTTTTGAATATATTAAAAGATTGAATTTTACAAGTCCTTGTGGACTATATATTATATATAAATGCAGTTTTTTGTCGTTTACATTTGATAATACGTACACAATTAAGACTAACATTAATATCTATAATTTTTATTGTATATATGGATGTTGCCTACGTAATGACAAGAGTTTGATTTTACGTTATATAATACTGGTAACGAAAGAATAAACTATTATTTTTATTGTTACAAATTGTTGCCCAAAAAAATGCACTTTGTTGCCTTATAAAGCCCTAAAAGTGTTGTAATATCAATTTAACATTGTTACTATAGTTTGAAACTAATGTGTTGTCTTAGTTACAACTTAAAGCAACATTTTTTATTTTGTTACCTAATTAAAAAAAATTTGTTGCCTTGTACTTATTGCAGCGCCACTTCTTGTAATGATATGAACTATGTTGCCTTAATAAAAGGCAACGATAATTGTACTTATAACTACGTTTTTGTTTGTTGCCTAAACCACTTTTTTTTTATTGTAGTGTAAAAATCTAATATGGTAGCTTCAAGGGGTAACTTCCTTATTTAATGCATTAAGTTTACCCTTAAAGATATGTAACTTAATACTCTTGATTCAATGGTTATCCACTCTCAATGATGTTTGTGTAATTTTGTAACAAATATTATAAATTTTTTTTTGCATGGGACGCAGATTCGACTTATAGGGGATCATATCAGTTAACCTAAATCTACAGCTCTTAAAAGGTTTGCGAGATTGTTAGCTAAACCCCAACTCAATAACCAATTTTGCATGATAAGCCTTTTATATCCTCTAAATCAATAACTTCAGGAGCTTGCTATCAATAATAAGTCCCTCAAGAAGAACAGTAGCAAAAGCTAGATTGCCTTACAGTATAATTCAATTATTTATTTAGAGAACTAAAAAAATTTCCACTAGTTAATATCTGAACTTATAGATATAGAAATCCATAGAAATTTATCATTAAGGAATTTATGTAAAAACCTCTTAAAATAGGGAGTAATGCAAAATAGCCAGAAACCACTTTTCTTCCTTGATAGTGCAGGTGAAAAAAAAAAGTTCACCATAAACAGTTTTTTTAATAGTTCTTTTTTTCACCTACACTTCTATATAAGAATGTTTATTATTTTAATAAAATTGTTCTTAGTGTTTATGTGTCGATTATAGGAATTTGAATGAGAATACTATAAAGAATAAATTTCCCATAACAATTGTTAAACTTTTAGACAAATTACATAGAGCAACTTGGTTTTCTAAATTGGACCTTAGATCTTGGTATCATTAGATTTTGACGAACTTTGATGCTATTCACAGAACCATTTTTAAAACACAAAGGTGCATTATGAATTTCTTGTACTAATGCCCTTATACATTCCAAAGTTTAATAAATAAGTTGTGTAATGAGCACTTAATGTGATTGGTGTTCTTTTCCTGACACCATACCAATATATATTAGAACCTTTAGTGATTATATAGAGAATCTTGAAGTACTTCTGAAACTTCTATTAGAAAATCACTTTTTGTTAAAGGTAATAAGTATCGCTTTAGTGCTTCTCAAGTAGAGTATTTGAGGCACGTTATATAGTTTTCCACAAATACTAAGAAAATAAAATACAATCACCAAATGGCCAAGTCTTACGAACATAATCAAGCTAAGAGGCTCCTTAGGCATGGTAAGATGTTATCATCAATTTATCAAACAATTTGGCATCAAGAGTAAATCACTAATAAAGCTAACAAAAAAGAACACTTCCACTCGATTGATATAGTCAAATAAGCCTTTTTGAACTTCAAGGAGGCTCTCATTTATACACCAGTCCTATCAATACCTAATTTCTCTAGACCATTCTCATTTGGATAGATTAGGAGTGATGTTGAGTCAAGAGGGATACCCTTTAACTTATACAAGCAAACCCTTGGCGATCAAACAACTTAGCTTATCAACATATAAGAAAAGAATTCCTTGAGATAATTATGATTATCAAGCATGATCGTGAATACTTAAATGGTAAGCCATTCATTATTAGTATGATCATATAAGCTTGAAGTTCTTACTTGAATTAGAAATGCACATGGTCTTCCGACAAACATGGTTCTCTAAATTGTTGGGTTATGATTTTGAAATCTAATATAAGAAGGGCAACAAAAAACTAACTACAAACGCTCTCTCTCAGGTCTCATATACACAACTATGCACTAAGGTCCTATCTCAATTTTATACTGCATTATTGGAGGAAATAAAAGCAAGCTGGGATAAGGATCAAATAACCTCAGGTTTAATAAGGAAATTGATTGAAGGTAAGCTAGCTTCGAGTTCTTATCAATAGGTTGAAAGAATTTTGTAGCAAAAGGGAAGAATGGTGGTAGGTTTTAACACCAAACCCAAGACCAAAATTGTTCCCATTATACATGAAAGTTCCACAGGGTGTCATTTGGGGGCTTTAAGAAATACCAAGAAGCTCCATTCTTTGTTCCATCATAGGGGACTTCAAAGAGATGTAAGAAATTTCATTTGCCATTGCCAAACCTACGTGACTAACAAGTATAAGACCACTGTCAAGGGTGGACTACTACAACCTTTACCCATTTTAAGGGGATGTTAGATTGATACTCACATTGACTTCATAGTAGGTCTATAACTTTCTAATCAATGCTCCACAACATTAGCTGTGATTGATCGGTTTGGTAAAAATGCACATTTCCTTGCCTTTAAACACTATGATACTACTAAAGTAATAGCTAATACTTTCCTTACCAGTGTGTTTAAATTCCAAGTTTCTTAGACCCTTCAAGATAATGGACAAGTTTGGCCTTGTGGTATACAAACTAGAATTTCTCTCAAAAGCCTTTATACACAACATTTTTCATGTGACTCAATTAAAGAAACACCTTGTCATTACTACTAAAGTATTATTACGTGCCTGCAATCGCGTGAGCTATTACAGGCCTTCAAAGCTCCTAAGGATACTATCGCCAACCAATTGAGCAAGCTCCCTTGACTTATGCTTGCTTTTACCTATCTTGGTCGTAGGTGATTGTGTGGTAAAGATGTTTAAGGATAAAGAGGAAATAGGAAGGCAAAAAGAGATATTAGAAGAGTGAGAGGGAAGGAAATTACTTTAATTCAATACTTAACTCCCTTACATGCACTGGGTCCATTATTTATAATCATAGACTTAACTAACTCTCCTAATTAAAAACAACTACAACTTTAATTAATAGGAAACCCCAAACCCACTGCCCAAATTATGGATTGAGTGAAGGACTAGGACAATTAATCACACATCACATAATATACATAAGTGACTTATTTAAATCAAGAAAAAATCTTGACCATAACATTCCTTCCCCCTAAACAGTCCCCTTGTCCTTAAGGGTAAAGTCTGAAAAATGTTCCTTTAATTGCTTCATGTGTTCGCACGTTGCATCTGCAGGAGAGTGCCCTTGTTAGCGAATTAGAACCTCCTCGTGACACTTCTGCATTCGTCGATCAAGCACTGCTTGTGACCAAGCTGAGACGGCACCTTCCTTCTTGTATAACTTTGGCAGCTCCTCTTGTACCTGTACAAGATATCCCACTTTCAAGCATGAGATATGGAAAACTGAATGGATCCCTTATTCACTCGATGTTTTGAACTTGTAAACAATTTATTTATTATCTTAAATGGCCCATAAGACCTTGGTAATAGCTTGAGACTTTTTCTAAGTGACACAAAAACTTACTTGTATGGTTGGAGTCGTAAGTACACAAAATCACCTGCTTCAAAGCTTTTGTCGATCTGATAAGCATTGTAGAATTTCTTATTGTAATTCTGGGCTATTTGAAATTGTTCCTTCAAGTGACTTGGTCACGATCATAAAGCTCCTTATCAACTGATTCAACTTGAGTGGCACCTAGAATGTGGGATAATAAAGATGGTGGAGCACAACCATAAATGATCTCGAAAGGGGTCTTCTTTGTTGAGCTGTGAGTGCTTGTGTTATAGCAATATTTTGCCCAAGAAATCCATCCAACCTAATCTTTAGGCCTGTTACTAGTAAAACACCGCAAGTACATCTGAAGTGTCTGGTTCACCACTTCGGTTTAGCCATCAAACTAAGGGTGATAGGAGGATGATAAGTTGAAACTTGTTCCTTGTAGGCAAAAAAGCTCCATCCAAAATATACTTGTAAATACTAGATTTTTGTCATGTATGACAGACTTTAGCATGCCATACAATTTGAAGATATTATCAAAAAAATCTAAGCCGATGATGTAACAGTATAGGGATTTGATATGTGAAAAAAAAATAAGCAAATTTTGATAGCCAGTCCACCTCCACAAATATTGTTGATTTTCCTTTGGAAGTCGATAACCCATCTATAAAATCCATGGATAAGTCAGTCCATACCTATGATGGAATGGGAAGTAATTGAAGAACACCATTGGGTGAAGTATTCTCCTACGTATTATGTTGGCACGTATCATATTGTTTCACATGCTCCCTGATATCTCGCCTCATACCCCTACAAAAGAAAACAAATTTGAACCTATTATAGCTCTTATGATATCCTTTATGTATACTTTAGTGCATCTCCTCCATAATAGTAGGAATTAAAGGAGAACCAACTAGCAATAAAATTATATTTTTTAAAATAAAATTCCTTCTTTATAACTCCAAGGTCTCACAGCTTCTTTTTGTTGCACATTATGAACAATTTCTTACAAGGTTGAGTTGGTTGCAACTTCTTCTTGAATTAGAACTAACCACTGGGACATTGGGCTAGAGATAGCAAATATGTCTCCTTGCTCTTTCCTTCTTGACAATGCATTTGCTGCTAAATTTTCTTTCCCGGACTTGTATTTAATGACAAAGTCATAACCCACTAATTTCATTATCCATTTTTGTTGCGTTGGAGTTGCAATTTTTTGTTCCCACAAGTATTTCAAATTTCTCTAGTTTGTTCAAACAATGAATCGCTATCTAAGTAGATAATGTCTCCATTTTTGTATTGTCAATACTAAAGTCGACATCTCTTTTTCATAGTAGACAAGGGTAAATTTTTACCTTGTACGGCTTGGATGAAAAAGCTATCGGCTGCCTCTCTTACATCAAAACTCCTCCCACTCCAACAACAGGTGCATCACATTCAACAATAAACTATTTTGAAAAATTAGGCAAAGCCAAAACTAGGGCTCTCGTCATAGCTCTCTTAAGCTGTGCAAATGCTCCTTCAAATTGATGATTCCACTAGAACCCATATTTTTTAAGCATTTTAGCGAATGGCACCATCATTTTACCATAATTTTGTATGAATTTATAATAGTACCCCGTTAGTCCTAAGAATCCTCGTAGTGCCTTCATAGTGGTAGGCTTTGGCCAATGGAGCATTGCGTCAATCTTTTTCGAATTCATTGACACTCCTTCTCGACTAATAACATGCCCTAAATATTGCACTTTTCTTTTCCCAAAGTCACAATTTTCTTTTTTGACATACAATTGATGAGATTGTAATAGAGAGAACAATTTCAAGGTGCTGCAAAGGATCTTCTAGGCTCTTACTATAAATTACAATGTTATAAAACATGTCAAAATGAACTTATGTAGGAAATTTCTAAAGACATTATTCATCAATAACTTAAAGGTGGACGATGCGTTTGTTAGTCCAAACGACATCTTAAGAAACTCGTAGTGGCCATGGTTTGTACAGAAAGCTATTTTTGATACATCTTTGGGCTCATGCGAATTTGATGATATCCTAACCTCAAGTCAAGCTTTGTAAAAATTCGGGTGTCGTGCAATTCATCAAGTAACTCATCAACTATGGGTATTGGAAATTTTTCTTTCACTATTTGTTGATTTAGTGCATTATAATTTACACACATACATTATGATCTGTCATACTTTTTAACCAAGGACACTAGTGAGGAGTAAGGACTGCTACTTGGTTGTTTGACACTTGACTTAA
The DNA here is from genome assembly GCA_029891385.1 of Erythroxylum novogranatense. Taxonomy (NCBI): domain Eukaryota; kingdom Viridiplantae; phylum Streptophyta; class Magnoliopsida; order Malpighiales; family Erythroxylaceae; genus Erythroxylum; species Erythroxylum novogranatense. The sequence goes on from CM057234.1 coordinate 9,454,456, forward strand.
ATAAATCAGCAACTATCCCTTCAATTTCTATTTTCTAATAATGTGGGTAACTATAAAGTCGCGTTGATACAAGGTTGTTGGCCTTCTTGAGAACTATACGATGATCATGAGTGAGCTTCGGAAGACCCTTGGGCTTTGAGAACAGATCTGTATAAGATTGCAATAGATGATCACGTCCCTGTTAATATCATCTTGAAAAAAAAATTCACATTGTTACTGGGCTCATTCGTCAAGGCCCAAATATGCAATAGGCACCCCTTCTTTTTTCTTCTTCAATTCCTTACTAATCTGGACTTCACTTAGAAGCTTATTATGTGGGACTTAAGGCCTTAAAAGATAACCTTCTGCTCACCAATTTTAAACTCCATTCGCAAATTAGAAAAGTCTCATATAATTTGACCCAAAGTGCTTAACCATTGAGCACCAAGAATAACATTACATCATTCCAAGGGTAATAAGTATATGTCCACTATGGAAGCTACGCCTTGCATCTTCATACAAAGTCCTTTGCATTGGCTTGGGGTTGATAGTTTTTCCTCATTGACTATAGCCACTTTAAACTTGTCATCACAATTATGCATCAAACCAACTTTATGGGCAATTTTTTTATTTGGAAAATTTGCCAAGTGATGAGTTCATTTTTACATTCCTCTTTAATTAGCTGGTATCAAAGTTGGTCATGGCCTCCATGATGCCATGGAAATCCGCTCGTCTTCAAGCATTTGATGATAATCAAAGAATTGATTTACCCAATAAACCCAACCGATGGTGGGGTCTTCTTCATCGTTATACTTAGGGATGTCCATCTTCACCACCTTGGGATGAAACGTACCTGCTATAGCATCACTAGAATTATTAAAATTTATAATCATAGTTTTTTACAAAATTCAAAGTAGATTTTAAAGATTTATTAATTTAGGTTTCAAATAAAATAACTTTTAAATGTTTAAATTAAAATTTCATAAAATATTTAAATCTAAATTAAATAAACACCTCTTTTTCATGTATATTATATTTTAGTTATTTGTTTTATATTTATATTTATATTTTAATTTTTAAAAATTTGGCTCAATATTTTTTGATTAAAATAAATTTTTGATTAAAGGTTAAGATTTATAAATTTATAAATATTATGAATATTTTCGAATAGAATTATACATATATTAATTTGGAATTAATTTATTGATTAATTAAAATTATAAAAATAATCAAAATTATATGAAAATGATGAAATAACTAATTTACAAAAGAAATAACATTAAAAAGCTAAAATAATAATTTAAGAAACAAAGAGAAAATCAAGAATGATAATATTACAAAACATTTATGTTTAAATCTGATTTGAAAATAGAATATATGTAAGAGTTAAATAATCTAATGACTAGTATAATTAATATAAGCTAAATTACTCTTGACATAGAAGAATATTTTTGTTTCGAAAATAAGAATAGTTTAATCAATAAGAACTAATAAAACTTATAAAAAGTCATCAAATAATCATATAATTATATTCCTAAAAGATAAGTATAGTTTTCAAACCAAAATTTAATTAATTAGAAAAATTAACTTTTTTTAAGAAAAAGAATAGCAATTACCTCTTAATTTTAATAAATTTTAATTTTTTAATTAAAATATAAAAAGATAAATAGAAAATATAATTTTATCAAATCGGCGCGAGAATTCAAGTGAATTTGTTCAGAGACCGGCAGGGTGGCCCAAGCCCTAGCCCAAGCCCGATTTAACTTGGACCATCAATTTTTTAAAACGAAAGTAATGTCATTTTGTTTTAAAATATCCAGCCTCAGGCTAAACAGGCCTGGTCTCAAATAATTAGATCCGATCCATTAAATTCGGGTCGGGGGGGCATTTGCCAATTGTCATCACTTAAACAGATCTTCGGAAAAAGCTAATAACGTCTGTATAAATAGTCCCGACAGCATGACAAATTTGGAAGATGACTCTATTTCCACGAGTTCTACACTTATACTCTGCCTTATTCCCAAAGCAAACACACCAAAGCTCGAAAGCCAGATATGGCGGAACCGTCGTCCACGAAGACTGATGCCGACACCGAGGAATTGCTTGATCGTATGCTCACTCGATTGGCTCTGTGCGACGACTCCAATCTCCAACCCTTACTCGCCAAGCTTCTTCCTCGCACCATCTCTTCACTCTCTTCTTCTTCTTCAACCTCCGTCCGTAACAAGGTTACTGTCACATTTTTCTGGCTATCTCTCTTTTATTTATATTTTTTCTCATGTTCTTCTACTTTCTTATTCAATGGTCAGGTTCTTGAAATTTTGAGTCATGTGAACAAGAGAGTGAAGCACCAACCTAATATCGCTCTCCCGTTACTCGACTTGTGGGATTTGTATATGGAATCCAATGCTTCTTCTCCTTTGGTCAGGAACTTTTGTATCATCTATCTTGAGATGGCATTTGAGCGTGCGCAAGAAACTGTAAGCTTGAATTGTTGATTTTCCTTTTCTTTTATTTGGGATTTTATTTGAAGTGGATTATTTTTATTAATTGCTGATTATGGTCTAGGAAAAGAAAATTTTGATGCCTGTGCTTGTTGCTAACGTATCGAAAGTTCCAAATCAACACCAAGAGATTATATTGAGAATTGCTGCCAAGGTAATTATGTCTTTGCTTGTGTTCTATTCTTCAATCTCAACTTTGAGTTGTTTCCATCGTAATGTTATCTTTCTTAATGTTTAGGTATTGAAATTGACAGTTTGATATTGGGGGGTATTTGTGTTTATTTCACAGGGGATTGGTGAATACTATGCTAAAGGGCTTGAGGAGGAGACTGCTTTCAAATACCAATTTGTGGACAATTCTAAGGACAGAGAACTGTTCATTGAATTCTGCCTGCATTTGGTGCTTTATCAGCCCCAGTCTCAAGGGTCTGGAGCTCAATGCATTATAAGAACATTACGATCTTTTATGTTCCTCTTGTTGTTAGTCCAAAATTTAATTAGGATCTCATAATGTTTCTGCAGTGGAGGATGTGTACCTGGCCTATCAATTGCTCAGAGTAATCGTGTTGCGGGAAAGCAAACATTGGCAAATGATGCCCTTCTGATGAGAAAGGTGGAAATAAAAGTTGGGCTATTGTACTATCAACGTTACAACTTATTTCATGTATTTATGTATGATCTTTTTTGGTGTGTTATGAGCAGTTAGGAATTTTGAATGTTATAGAATCTATGGAGCTGAGTCCTGAAATTGCTTATCCCATATGTCTTGCTGCTAGTGCAGATAGGTACGTGTGATTTCTCTTTGGTGACATAAGCAAGCCTTTTTTTAAAAAGAAATTTCTAAGTGAGGCCTTGTGATGTGGCTATGGCTTAAATTCATTGATGATTGATTGTCCAGTCAAGAGCAAGTAATTAAGCGAGGAGAGGAGCTCCTGAAGAAGAAGGCATTTAGTGCTAATTTGGATGATTCAAACTTAATGAATAAGTTGTTCCTTTTATTTAATGGTATGACCTTTAAACTTTTTGTTTCTCTTTAATTATTCAATCCAGTGGTGGTGCTGAATGCTTTACCTCTGTACAGGTACCCCTGGGACTGTAGATGTTGCTCCAGAATCTAGAGTCAACCCTGGAAGTGTTGCTCTAAGAGTAAAGCTCATGTCTATCTTTTGTCGGTCTATTGCAGCAGCAAACAGTTTCCCGGCAACTTTGCAGTGTATTTTTGGTTGCATGAATGGTATGAATTATCCATGTTTGATCACATAGCATTTGAATGCAAAATGGACTTTGGGTTCGAAAACTATTCTAGAGTATAATGTGATTAAAATTACAAAATGTAGTTTGTTATGATAGCCAACTGACCAAAGTATATACGGACTAGTAATATTGAAGTATATGCTTGGGAATGCCTGCTGGAAAAGATTTTGGCCTCCGTTTCTCTTTCTATTTGTTTTATTTTACTATGTTAACCAAACAAGAATAATGTCTTTTATTACTGCTGCAAAAATTTGAATCATGAACTAATGTATCTAATCCTATCAGTATATTCTAACTGTTGTTCAATGGTTATATACTTTTATAAGCTAGACTTTCATGTATTACTGATTGTTTAATGGCTATTTTATTCAGTGCTTGCTGATTATCTGGTATTTACTGCCGATCTGTTGTTCACAAGCTATGGCATCCTTTTTCTGTTTAAAACTCTCTCTCTTTTTTAAGTTTTTTTTTTTTTTTTTGGTGACATGATATGAATCTGTAATTAGAAATAACAACATGCTACCTTGGGGAATGACCATGGCTTTTTATAACACAATTTCTGATTGCATTCCCCATAGTTGATGTTGAAGATTGAATTTATAATTTGTCTAGATTGGTTTTTACACTTTTGCATCCCTGCTGCTCTTTTGTTTTTTGACATTCACATCCAACTTTGGAGTAATAACATTAATCTTTTGTTGTTATTTTTTAAACTCTGAAATGCATCAGGGAGCGGTACCACCTCCAGGTTGAAGCAATTGGGGATGGAATTCTCAGTTTGGGTATTTAAACATGTAAGATCATTTCATTTCATCCTGAATTATACTTCAAACATCTCTAGTTGCACCGAAGAAACTTTGGCCTTCGGTTCTTGTTATAGATCTAAGAGAAGTTAAAAGGAAAAGAACTTGTCACAGGTTATCTTATATGCATGCATTTAAAATCATCATCTTTAAACAGAGTTGAAGGAAACCTGTTAACCCCTCTTTTAATTTCAAATCTTAAAACCAAACATTGTAACCCTTAGCCAACTTGTGATCAATTGTGACAGATACTGAAGTTTGCTTTACTATAGAGAGTTGGCTTTTTGAAAGTTCTATTTTATGCTTCATCAATGAGCATTTCGTTAGATGTCCTAGCTGCTGGAGAATTGATTGATAAATGATATGGAAAGTACTCCCTGTTGCCAAAACACTGTATTCTAGTCCTCTGTTTCAAATGCTAGCTTATTGTGGTATTGCTTCTTGTTTACTCTTTGTTTAGAATTACCAGACTGCAGATTATTTGGTTTAGCCAGTAAAAATAAAGCCATTTTGTTTGTACGAGTCTCACTAACTAATGGTTATATGTGCTCTTCTTTCCTTTATCTGCTTTTGTTAAATGTTGATGCCTTGATCCTTTAAATAATACTGAAAATTTGAATTTCTTTCTTTTAGCATGTAATAGTAATGTTCCTTATTACCATGCATTCAGGCAAAACTGGATCAATTGAAGCTTATGGGCCCAATCATACTAACCGCCATTCTTAAGTTACTTGATGGTTATTTGAATTCAGAATCAGGTGCTGCACAAACTTGGCTGTTTTTTGCTAATCTAATTTGCAGTGCAAAATGTATATTTTCAATTTAATTTGAGCTTAATTCTTCCCCTATAGATTCTATTTCCAAGGACATGAAAGCCTTTTCTTTTCAAGCAATTGGATTGCTTGCGCAGAGGCTTCCTTACCTGTTTAGGTGCTTTGCACAACCCTTTTACATTAGTTCTGAATCTTGTCTTTCATTGGATAACTGAAATTTTATTTTTATCATCTAAGGGACAAGGTGGACATGGCTGTCCGTATTTTTGATGCACTGAAAAGGGAGTCGCAGTCTCTTCGTCCAGTAATCCAGGAAGCGGCTAGTTCTCTTGCTGCTGCGTATAAGGTGCGCTGGATTGTTTTATTTAGTGGTTCTGATTATGACTAGATTTAGCATGTTACATGCTACTTTTGTCCTGATTTAGGATTAGCTATTGATTTAGTTTTTGTTTTATGCTTTCTTTCATTGTTTGCATTGATTTCGTGCTTCTTTTATATTTGGTTAGAAAACTTTGTCTAACACATTCCAATTAACATGTTTTTGTTGTTGTAATGCTTATAGAAATCTCTAGAGGAAACATACTAATATTATCCTAGCCATCTATTCTGTTTATTCTATGTTAATTTTTATGTTTTTGGTAATATGGACAAAGTTGCGTTACTTTGTTTTTCAGTGATGTCTGTTCCCTCCTCTCCCCTCTCTACTTTTTTCAAAAATTGAACTTATCGCTAATCCTTAATTTACTATTTATTTTTTGTCAATGAAAATTCTGTTTCTCCTAAATTATTCAGTAATGGGGTTATTTTATAAGAATTGATGGCATATCCTATTCATTTTCTGAAGTTTTTTGTGTCAACTTAAAGCAGAAGAAGAAACAGGAAAGTCTTGGGGACTGCTTTATGATATCTAGTGTTTGTTATGAAGCAGGCATTTTCTCTAAAAGAAGTTGCCTGTATATTATCCATCCTTTTTGAGATAACGAATCTTATGTTTTCATTTTCATTTTGAATTTCAGCCTCGTTAAATTGTGTGATGAAAGAGTCCTTTGGTGCACATGAGCTCAATATAATTGCTTCTTGGTTATCTTTACTAGCTTGTATTGTTCAATTTGATAGGGTCCAGGTTCTCTGTTTAAAATTTTGGTGCATGTTGTAAAATGACGCATGCATCTTTGGAAATTTAAAATCCTACAATGATTCCTAATGTTTTTTGGTCAATGATAACTTTTTCTATCATAACAGTTCATGTTGACTCAATGCTTTATCCATTTCACTAATAAGGAATTTTATCTGTAAGCTTTAGGGGGCACCAGCAACTGTGTTGATGCACTTGGAGACTCTTCTGCTTGAAAGTTCTCAAGGGGTAATAAAGAATTTGTTATCTTCCCATTATAGTAAACAGGTCCCAATGATTGGTGTTCGATTTAAATTGCTAACTAAAATCACCTGATTGGTGATGGACTTGACTTTTATTAAGTCAGCTGATTGCTGATAGTTCAACTTGGCTGACTGCTAACTGGCTCAAGTTCTGTTGTCAATCAGGAAGAAAATGAAGTTCGCTTTTGTGCTGTTCGATGGGCAACATGTTTATTTGATCTCGACCATTGTGCAAGTCGATATATTTGTATGCTTGGAGCTGCAGATTCTAGGTTGGATATAAGGTATTGAAGCTTTTCAGTCATGTATTTATTGGCCAACAATTGTTTCATTTGCATAAAAGTATCCATAACGTGCAGTATTCAACCTGGTAGAGTATGTGAGCCTTGATATACACATTCGGTTATCAGTGGAAAAACAAAAAGATAGAATTTTTTGGTATTAATTACTTTTTGAATATAAGTACACAAACACTAACTTCTATATTTCTGTTCTATTCCCCACCTTCTATTTCACGAACCTGGTGGTTTTTGTTTGTACACTCAACTCTCCATCTTTTGTCAGGTTTATGCATGTGCTCTATAATTCAGTATTGCAAATTCTCTTAGGACACATCCAATAGCTCTCAATATGGCTTGTGTTTTACCTTCATTAGCTGGTTGGATACATTCTTGTTTGTTCTTTGCATTCTAGTAGGCTTTTGTTTCTTTTTCTATTGGTGTTTCTGTAATCCGAGATCTTCCAGTAGTGTTCTGTATCCCATATTAAAATGTTTGGTGCCATATCATTCTCGGTAGATTTTACTGTTATTTATTTTCAAATTGTAGTATAAAGAACAGAGATGAATGAAAAACAGTTGGAGAGTGATTATCCAATATTAATTTTTCTTCCCAATTAAGTATAAATGTGTCTAATCTTACATCAAGCTATCTTCTACATTGTCTTCATCATAAGGACTTTAATCTTATTGCATGTCATGGCTGACTTTCTTCTCCTTCTCTCTCTCACTTCCTCTTCCCCTCTCAAAATAGGGAGATGGCACTTGAGAGTCTCTTTCCCATCAAAGATGAAGCAGGAAATACCAGTCTAAAGCAGCAGCTCAGATATCCTAAACTTGCAGGCATGCTAGATTACATTATTAAGCAGGAGCCAAAGTTGTTAGATTCAAGTGACATAAGGGAACAAAGGCTTCTTTTCCCTTCTAAAATGTATCTGGCTATGGTTAAGTTTTTGTTGAAGTGCTTTGAGTCGGAGTTGGAGGAGAACCACGGCTATGTATGGAGATCATCTGAATTTCTGTCTACAGTGAAAAAGTTGTGTTCACTGCTAGAATATGCTATGGCATATGAAGGGTCTGTTGAGTTGCATTCCACTGCTTCCAAGGCCTTAATTAAGGTTGGATCTCATCTTCCAGAGGTAGGCTACCCCTGATTTGTGTGCTTTTCTGTGTCATCTTGTGACTCTTTTCTTTGTTGCTTACAGTTACGTGCTTAACTCTCTCTTTTTCTCTCTTTTTGTACATGTTTATAGATGACAGCATCACTTTATGCCTCTAAAATCTCGTGGGTAAAGCAGCTACTGAGTGATATAGACCTTGATACTCGAGAATCTGCAGCCCGCCTACTTGGTATAACTTGCTCTGCTCTTCCTACTGCTGCATCATCTGACTTTATTAACGAGTTGCTCTTGTTAATTAACAGAACAAGCAATCTAAGGTAGGTTGTTTTAACTATAAGCTTGCGGAACTTTATTTTTTCATATTATATTTTCATGGACATTGAATTTTCTTGTTCTAGTGCTGAATGACTAATTTTTTTACAGGTTTGAGGCACATCATGGAGCACTGTGCGCCATAGGATATGTCAGCGCAGATTTGTTATCTAGAACACCTGCTGTAAGTTGTATATTTTTTCTTCTGTAATCTCTTTATAAACCTAAAGTGCTGACGCTGAAGTCTGCCTACTGCATAGTTCTTGACCCATTGCCAAGGGACCTCATTGGTATCACCATATTTGATAAGTCTGTTAATGTGATATGCATCTAGCTTTTGTGGTTTTTCCACAAATACCATTTCAGCCATGATGAAAAAAAGTAGTAAGAAACAGCCACATGTGGACACGTGCTAACACTTGATTGGTATTATAGATGATATCTAATCCTATACCTAAGTGTCTAATTCACATTATCTGTCCTGCTCTACTATTAAAATAGATGGGCTAAAACCTAGGGAATGAAAAGTTAATCTATCGTCTAATTCCCTTTCATATATGGTATTAGAGACAACAAAAACCCTAGAGAGAAAAAAAGAAGAAAACTTGGAGAGTACTCTTGTGTGGAGTGAAGGTGTCAGGGAAGAGATCGAGTTTACTCAAATAGGCTTGAAAACTGTGTCTTGATGAAACTCTTCCAAAGAAGAAGATTGACAACTCTAGATGAGCTGGGTTTTTTTTTTGGATTTTTTAATTTTGATCAGAGGTTGTTTGGGGAATTTTACTTTGATACTGATTGGATAGACTTGCTATCAATTTGTCTAGGAATTCCATTCTTATTCTAATTAGCAGACTCAGTTTGTTTGAAGAAATCTCATATGACGGGAACTTGGAAGAAGCTTGAAGATCAATTTACAATGTCTACCTTTATATGGGATTACAATTGAAACTATTTGAAATAAGTTGAAACATGAATGTTCTAACCTGAGGGTGAGTGTTTAAATATTATTAGTCTATGTATTGTGTATGGGAACATTGTATGTTGGAATGATTTTGGTATTCTATTTTGGAATATTAGTATTAGTCTGTATTGTCCTCATGCTATAAATAGATGGGCTAAAATCTAGTTAATGAGAAGTCATTCTACTTTCTATTTTCCTCTTCTACAACTGAAAAGCGGGTATAAAAGTTTGTAAAGACCAATGCTTTGCATGTGTATATCTGTTGAACATACAAGATGAGTCCTTCAGCATTGTTTTTGTTGCTATATTCCTTTTTTTGTGCACTCTGATTTACTATTTTAATTATTGTTTTCCCAATTTAAAAGCTCTAACTTTTGTGATCTAATTATGACTTCCCATATGACTCATAATTCATTTGCAGATTCCAGAAACAGAAACTTTGTTGCAGGATATACTTAAGTGTCTAACTAACGTTGTGAATTCTGAAACTGCAACATTGGCCTCTGTTGCCATGCAAGCTCTAGGGCATATTGGACTGCGCATAAGTTTACCTCCACTGGTAACTGATTTTGGTTCAGGTGATGGTAATAGATTCAGGAATTGAAGTTCAGAAGTTTGTTGTTCCAGTAAATGTCCAACTAATTAATGATATTTCATTCTAATACTGCAGTTCACGTACTGGAGCACTTACATGAGAAGTTGACGAAGTTACTCAAGGGAGATGATACCAAAGCAATTCAGAGAATCGTCATCTCCCTTGGGCATATTTCTGTCAAGGAAAATTCATCTTCTTATCTGGATACAGTCCTTGACTTAGTTTTCAGTCTCTCAAGATCAAAGGTGTACAGAAAAAGTACCGCTTTTTATTCTGTAATCTAGTCTGCTAGTTCGGTTAAGTCTTGTAAATCCTTTTTGGAGGTTTGATTAGGTTGCCAACTACATATATATTTTGACACATCTAATCCTTTTGGCTCTGGGTTTAATAGGTTGAGGACATCCTATTTGCTGGTGGAGAGGCTCTAGCATTTCTGTGGGGTGGTGTTCCTGTGACTGCTGATGTGATCCTCAAAACTAACTATTCTTCTCTCACCATGATTTCAAACTTCCTTTTTGGAGATGTGAACTTAACGTTGTCAAAACACAGCATGGGTGGGGACTGTGAAGCTAATGAAGATTACCATGCTGCTGTTAGAGAGGCAATAACTAGAAAGCTTTTTGATACTCTTTTATATAGTAGCAGGAAAGAAGAGCGATGTGCTGGAACTGTTTGGCTGCTATCACTAACAATGTATTGCGGTCGTCACAGGACCATTCAGCAAAAGCTTCCTGAAATTCAGGTTTGTCATGATTAAAGAAGGCTTATACTGTTGTACTTCATCATCATCAGAACTTTTTAATGCCCGTTAACTCTACCACAGACTTACTTGAACTGAGTTGCATGTCCTTGTGACAAGAGATGCTTACTGTGGGCTCCATTTTCTACTTGGTGTTGAATCACTTGTTTCATGATCAACTGAAGTTACTTTATACACCTGAAAATTTGGAAATATCCTTTACTCATTTGGGATTTAATTCCCAACCAGATAATGAAGCTGGAAGCAGCTTTTCTCATCCAAATGAAGCTGGATATTCCAATTTGAACACATCTCAGTGCTCTAAGCATACTCTTTTCTTTCTACAAGGTCACGATCCATTGGACATGTCAGTTGACAAGCTAATAAGTTATTATGTACTTATGGAACTCATGTTGTTTAAATCTCTTATCATTTTCTACAATGTTGTTTGCATTCATGCCACTCACCTCTTTGAAGTTTCCAAATGAATACAGGAAGCTTTCTCTCATTTACTTGGGGACCAGAATGAACTCACACAAGAGTTAGCATCCCAGGGAATGAGTATTGTCTATGAGCTTGGTGATGCATCAATGAAGACATATTTGGTGGAGGCTCTTGCAGCCAGTTTGACCGGTTCAGGAAAAAAGAAAAGAGCTATCAAGGTAAAGGCATTTTATATTATGTCTTCTATCGTGATGCTTCTAATCTGTAGTCATTTTGAGAATCAAATGCTGAAGTTTATTTTTGCAGCTGGTGGAAGACTCAGAAGTGTTCCAAGAGGGGGCTATTGGCGGAAGTCCTAGTGGAGGGAAACTGACAACTTATAAAGAACTATGCAGTTTAGCTAATGAGATGGGTCAACCAGATCTAATTTACAAGTTCATGGATCTGGCTAATCATCAGGCATCACTAAATAGTAGGAGAGGTGCTGCTTTTGGTATTTCAAAGATAGCCAAACAAGCTGGGGATGCCCTTCAACCGTATTTGACATTGTTGATTCCACGGTTGGTGAGGTACCAATATGATCCAGATAAGAATGTACAGGTAAACTCCTTGGTCGAAGGGTGTTTGCACTTGTTTAGGTTCTTTTCTATGTATTGATGAATGCATGCTTTTGTAGCGGTAACTTTCTTGGATATTATGGCTATTTGTAAGCTTGTTGACTAATTATGGCAGAAACCTGGCTTGTCCCTTTCTCATGACTCTTTTCTGCTTAATACTTACAGGATGCGATGGCACACATATGGAAGTCACTAGTGGCAGAACCTAAGATAATGGTTGATCAACACTTTGATCTAATTATTGATGACTTAATAATGCAATGTGGATCTAGGCTTTGGCGTTCGCGTGAGGCTTCATGTCTTGCACTTGCAGATATTATTCAGGGGCGAAGGTTTAGTCAGGTGCTCTCCTTGGCTCTAAACTTTATCTTGTTTGGTTGAGATATTGCAAACTTTCCATAGATGTTATAGGTTTACTATTATGAATTTCTCAACCACCAATTTGTAAAAGAGTTCTGGTACAAGACAATTGGATCATGGTATCTCAACAATGGTAAACTCCTATTTATTCAGATAATGAAATTATTTATGATGTAATCTTGATCGTGACAACAAAAAGCTTAAAAGTTTCAGGGATTGGTTTCTTCATATGGTACTTTTTACCTTTGTCTCTAGCTCTATTCATCTGACCTTATTACTTTATAATTAAAAGCTTAAAATTTTCAGGGTTTGGTTTCTTCTTTCACCACCTTTTTTATGTTCTCTTTCAGCATCACTGTATTTAGTATATGAAGAAAGATAATGAAAAGCAAGTTGCGGGAGCATTTTTAAATAGATCTGTTGGCATCTTTATCAGTGGCATGTTAATGGAATGTGCTGTTTTCCATTGATGAACAGTATTTCATTCTTGCTCTTCCTCTATTCTCAACGATTCTTCATTTTTTTATACAATGAGTTGGACTGTTATCACACCTCATGGGCATAGCACCAATGATTTTATAACATGTCTGGAGGGTTCTTATTAAAATTGTTATTGGTCTTCCTTTTGCATTTTTAGCATATTCAAACCTCCACATCCATAACCTCTTGAAAAGCTCGTCTTTTGTTTTACTCCCAACATTTTCTTGAAAATCTTCTTCTCCCATTATGTTTTTATTGTAATGTTTTTATTCTCTATAGGTTGGAAAACATTTAAAGAAAATATGGACAGCAGTTTTCCGTGCCATGGATGACATAAAAGAAACTGTTCGAAATGCTGGAGACAAGTTATGCCGTGCTGTGACTTCATTAACAATAAGGCTATGCGATATCTCACTCACTGAAGTATCTGATGCAAGCAAAGCAATGGAGATGGTTCTGCCGTTATTGCTTGCAGAAGGCATATTAAGTAAAGTTGACAGTGTACGCAAGGCTTCTATTGGAGTTGTCATGAAGCTTGCCAAGGTAGGGCGTACTTCTCTTACTGTGCTGAACACTTGTTAGGTCTCATGGTGAAGTATCCTTTGGGGGATATTTCCTATTATGCACCCATCCATGCTATTTATGAGGAAGCACATCATACAAGAGCCTGTAAAAGGAAAAGCTTGATCTTTCCTGTTCTATTTCTTTAAACCAATTGGATTACCTGGCATGGAAAATGCGCTGTCTGCTCACTTTTTTTCTTTTTTTTTGGAATTTATCTGCTCACCTTTTTTACACATTTGTCTGTTGGGAAGATGCAAGTAACATGTATCCCAAAACAAAGACCTCTGCATGAACGCCAAAAGAAGTGATTTGTCTGCATTTATTAGTTAGAGATTGGTGGAGACGATGAAAAACAAATAGAATAGAGTTTCTGAGGATTGATCTTTCTTTTATGTGTTGAGGACCAGGGCTGTCAAATGGTTGACAAGCCTGTTGGCAGCATTTTGAAATCCAGTTGTGTATCAGAGATAAATCTATCCAAACAATACCTGGTGAAAACTTTTTAAACTTTGGTCCAGGAAAATAAAAGAAGAAAGAAAAATTGACTGGAAAACTTGTATTGCATTTATGATTTCTGCTTTGTTTTCGTATTTTAGCTAGTTAATGTTATACAATCTGAAAAGTTTACTGCATAAAGGAAACCAAATCACTTGGGTTGTGTCATTATCATCTCCTTGCGTCTTTCTAACAGTTTTTTTACATCAGGGTGCAGGCATAGCACTACGACCACATTTATCTGATTTAGTCTGTTGCATGTTGGAAAGTTTGTCAAGCCTTGAAGACCAAGGGCTAAATTATGTTGAGGTTTGTGCAAATTGAGCGTTTTAGATTAAGCTTTATCTGCTGATGTATCTTGAAGTTAAACTGTTTACCTTTTGTCGTCTAGTTGCATGCAGGAAATGTTGGAATACAGAAAGAAAAGCTTGAGAATTTGCGGGTTTCAATTGCAAAAAGCTCTCCCATGTGGGAAACTCTTGACCTATGCGTAAATGTTGTGAACAGTGAAACATTAGATCTCTTGGTTCCTCGTCTCTCTCATTTAATTCGATCAGGAGTTGGCCTCAACACTAGGTGTGTGGATATGATATGTTTCCAATGGATTTATACTTCCATGAATAAAATTCTACATCTCTTAGTAAGAGATTATTTGATCCTAAGTTCCTTTGTTTGAACTTTGCATTGCTTGAAGGAAAACTACTATTCAGTAAGCACCTCTCTGTTAACCGATAACCTGTCACCTTTTTCATGAAGAACAATTTTTAACCTGCCCAATCACCGACCCTTTCTCCCATTATTTTGTGAGGCAACTGGAAACTGTTAGCTTCATGACCTTTCTGTTATATTCAAGGGCATGCATGAGCATTTTAATGACCTTGATTCTTTGAAGTCCCAATTAAGTTGGTGGATACTGACGTTGGGCATCATGTTTTTCTGTTGTAGGGTTGGCGTTGCAAGCTTTGTCAGCTTGTTGGTTCAAAAAGTTTGTGCAGATATAAAACCATATGCCAGCATGCTGTTGAAGTTGTTATTTCCAGTAGTGAGAAATGAGAAAAGCACTCTTACAAAACGTGCCTATGCAAGTGCTTGTGCTATTATTTTGAAGTATGCAGGTCCCTCCCTCGCCCAAAAGATGATTGAAGATACTGCAGCTTTGCATGCTGGGGAAAGGAATGAGCAGATTTCTTGTGCAATTCTTTTGAAAAGCTATTCATCCATGGCACCTGATGTTTTGAGTGGATACCTTGCCATAATTGTTCCTGTTATATATCTTTCAAGGTCTGAACCAAATAAATGCTTCTAATCAATCATGCGATTTCTTTTTGTCATCCTTCCTTATATCTGTCCTTTACACGTTTAATGTTTCCTAGAACGCATCTAGCTAATGGTAGGTTTGATTTTATTGTTCTGTTGATCAAGCAAAGGTTTACATATCTTTGCTGTTTAATTTACCTATTGAAGTGTCTTGAGGATGGACAATTTGAGAGTGGTAAATCAGCCCTCAATTTCTTGAGGTTGAGTATTATGTCATGTTAGCTCTATTACCTAACAGTGCAAGTGAGCTGAAGGTGAATTTTTATTTTAGGCTAATTCTGGCTCTTTTATTAGTGGAGAGTGAAGGATTTTTGAGGAAAACTTTATTTTCTCTCATTTTTATTTATGATAGAATACATTGAATTTATAGGATTCTTTGTACCCTTGGAAAAGACTAATAAAAACAGAAATAATCTAAATATAGTAACTAAAATATACACTACATTATTTCTAAGGATCCTTAACCCCAATTTAGGGATTCAAAAATAGAAACAACTAGCAATTAGGAAAGGAAATCAAACTAAATCTTTTATTTTCTAACAGAGAGTATACAATCGAACTCATGATGGTTATAACTAAAACTCTTGTTTGTCAGTTGCTTGAGAAACAAATAGTTGATTCTTGATCTTTCCTATTAGAATATTATATGATTCAATCTTAGGCCTCACCAAATAGCTCAAACATTTGGCTTGAATTGTTTCTGACATGTTATTGGAGTTTTGTGTGACCAAGAAGTCTTAAGTTATGCTACCATTTGGTGAATTTGTGAATTGTTGAGTTTCTCTACATTTCGTGTGAGGGAGTGTGTGAATAATGTACGATCCATTATTGAGACTCAACCTGTAATCCATTCTTGAGTTTCACTTAACAGTTTAATCTTCTGGGTTGAATCATATTTTGACTGTTCCCACATAATCACTGATTTTTCAACAACTTAATAAAGTCAGAAAGGACAATCTAAGAGCTTTATAAACAACTTGATAATGCATTCTGGAGATATTGATTATCCGACTATTTTCCTTTAATTATATGTTAAATTATGCAGATTTGAGGATGATAAGCATGTTTCTAGCCAATTTGAGGAATTGTGGGAAGAGACCACAAGTGGTGAACGAATAACTGTTCAATTGTATTTGGCAGAAATCATTTCTTTGATATGTGTGGGCCTGACATCATCATCCTGGCCAAGTAAAAGAAAGGTAAACTGTGTCTTCCTGGCCTTCTTCTTTGCTATCTTGATTTTTATGGACTGCAGTTACCCTTTTCATCTTCCTTGTATTTCCAAGTAATGAGTTTGGACACTTTGCTTGTTAAACATCCAGTCAGCCCAAGCAATCTGTAACCTTAGCGATGTTTTGGGGGAGTCATTGTCAACTTATCAGAATATTCTGCTTGAATATCTCCTGAAAGAATTGCCTGGTCGTGTATGGGAGGTAGGAAATTCAGATTTTCAACTGCAAGTTATTATTTAAGTCATGTAACATAGAGTACAGTTGGCTTGACTTTCCAAATTGATCTATATTGAATTTCAATTACCAGAATATCTATTGCATCTGCTAATGGTTTTCAATCTTAAAGGGAAAGGAGGCGGTCTTATACGCAATTGGTTCACTTTCTACATCCTGTCATAAAGTAATATCCTCTGAAAATCCTACCGCCCCTGGTGACATTTTGAATATAATTATTTCTGCATGCTCAAAAAAGGTGAAGAAGTACCGTGAAGCAGCTTTCTTTTCTCTTGATCAGGTAGTCTGCAAATTGCTCTTCCAAATTATTCCTGTTTTGTATAACATTGATTAACATCTTGGATCACTGCTCGCTTCATACCTATTTGTTGGATGAGCATTTACACTGATTTTGACTGCTTAAGAGAATACGTGCATAGGACTAACCTTTTTGCAGTGGAATAAATTAATTTCTTTCACTGCAGGTGGTCATATCATAATTTCCAGAAAATGAAAATAATTTCCAATAATTTCCCTTAATGAATTTATTACCTCACTGTGGAGGGCACTAAAAGAAAATGAAGATACAAGTTACTACTGCTGATCTCCTTTCCATCTTACTTGTCTCCACAATATTGTATTTGGACACGAATTGTTCCACTACTTTTACATCTCAAAATATTGTGAAGAGATCCAATGGCTTCAGTTACTTCCATCTGGACACCCCTTTCCGTTAGTCTTCTACTCCATTTCTTTTTCTTTGATGTTATCCTAAATCCTCCTTCCCCATATTTGAACCCTAACACCGAGGTCTGGGGTTGGGGTTGGGGTTGGGGAAGCCTACCATTGTGGTCCCTCTCTTGAGTCATAGGCTTTCCTAGGTTATTGACGATATTTTTTGCACTCTCTTCCACTGTGGTATTGTTTGTGATTGATGCACTTTCCCCTACAGTTTAACTTGAGATTCAACTTTCCTAGTTCTGATTTCCAGATACAGCCATCATATTTCACTCATTTTGAATTTTTAGCAGGTTATAAAAGCTTTCGGTGATCCTGAATTTTTTAAGGTTACTTTTCCAATGTTATATGACGTGTGTAAATCAGCAGCTGCCAAAAAACATGGAATTGCACCCATGTCAATTGATGAGGTTAAAGCAGGTAAAAAATATAACTATTACTAGGAACCTGTCTTCTTGTTTTTGCTTATGTATCTTATCAGATTACCTAAGTTATACTGAGTAACAAATGTGAATCTGAACCATGAACTAAAATTTAAAATATCTAGTAGGTCTAGTCTGATTACTGCCAATGCTATTAAAATATTTTCCTTGCAACTATGATTCATGATTCAGTAGGTTTAGATGTTAACTTGTTTTTCTTCATCTTCAAGGTAGATCACCTAGGCTGGGGGGGTGGTAACTGGGGAGGTAGTATTGAACCAGGACTTCACTAGTCCTGGATGGGTGAGTGTACCAACTTAACCCCACTTCTAGATATGATTTTTATTCTAAAACCACAAATTCATTATCTGGACGTACTACATGTAATTTGTTTAATCTGTTAACAAACGTTGTTCTTGGAGATTGGGGGTCTCTATGCTGGTTGCGTATATGTTTGTTTTTTTGGGATAATGGAGTGGATGGCATGCTTTGTTTTTTTGGGATAATGGAGTGGATGGCATGAGTTCCCATTCAGAGCACATTACTTTGTTTTGCATTGTGCTGTTACTTCTGAAAGATTGTTCTACTGATATGATACACTTCAGTTTGTATTTGGTATCACCAATCCATTAAATACACACTAGGCAACTTCTTCGTAGAAAAAATGTCTATAGGATCATACACATAGATATATTTGTACTTTGACTTTATACTACCTAGAAAATACTGACTAAAACATTTCCGAACTTTGACCTTTTTGAGGCTTTCCTAGGAAATTTATAATTCCCTGTAATTTAATTTTGTTACTATTCCAAAGATAAGTTTCATGTTGAAGGTACATCTTTTTAGCCTTAACATAGATTATCTTTTCATGCAGTGTCAGATGATATCGATGACACTTCTGTTCCACTTGAGAAAGTTTTATGTTGCGTGGTGTCTTGTATCCATGTGGCAAGGGTAGAGGATATTCTTGAACAGAAAAACAACTTGATGTTCATGTTCAACATTTCTCTCTCGGCTGGTTTTCAGTGGACAGGTATTTTACTTGATAAGTACTGTTCTGGTTATTTGTTGTAATTTTTCTTACCTGTATCTGTAAAACTGTTATGTGCAGTTAAGCTGTCAATATTTTCATTAATCAAAGAACTTTGCTCAAGAATTCAGAACACCTTCAACAACGGTGATGAGATCCCTCTAGGAAGCAGCTTAAATTCTTTAATTCTGGAGGTAACCATACTACATTCTTGAATCTACTGACGTAGCTGAACTGCTGGATGGACTCTGAGACTAACTGCTCTCTTTATATACAGTTGTTTCAGTCTGTGTCTCCTAAGATAGTTGAATGCTTAAACACAATAAAGATTGCCCAGGTATGTGTTCTTGTTTAACTGTGCGTATTTAATCAACTTTTTGATAAAATATGAATCTTTGAAGAACTATTATTCAATTGATTTGCCTTTTTAGGGACTTGTTTCCTTCATGTACATGGAATTTTAAAAGAAGTAGGTTATATTATTTAGTGAAACCAGGAGTTTTGTTGGCTTTTTCCGTTGAGGGTAACAAGTCATTATTGCAGTTTGTGAGTGTATTTCTTTTTCTTTTTGAAAATTAAAGAGGTTGCGAGTGTTTTACTATTATTATGTGAAAAAAAAAAGGCCTGTTGTAGTCCCCATTAAATAAAATTGGATAACTGAATATAGACAAGTGGGTACCGTTGCATGCCAAGTAATTACGTACAAAATAATCATAAATTGTGAAAATACAAACAATCCTGTACATAGTATTCACAAATTGTGAAAATATGTATTTATGAGCTACTACTCACCCTTTGGTAAAATATAGGTTCATATTACTGCTTCAGAATGCCTTCTTGAAATCACCAGTCTGACAAAACACCTGGAATCAGTGGAGTGGAATAATACAGGTTTCAAGGAAGAACTTCTTCACCAGTATGAAGTAGAGAAAAGTGAGGAAGCAAAATCGTACTTGAGAAAATGCATCGATTCCTTGGCAGATAAGTAAACGTTCAAGCTAACTCGAATATGCAATGAAGCTGACAGTACCCGGACTTCATATGATAAGCATATGACAAAGAAATGCATCTGAAAAGCATTGCTGCCTCACGATGGATCCTTCTGTAACATCTGACACGAATGAAATATTACGCATTTGAAGTTCTTTACTGTCATATGTACTGAAGCAGCTTTCTTGAGGTGCATTAGAAGCTTTGTTCAGCCTAGCAATTATTGGCGGGTTCTCAGGAACGGTGTTTGGTCATATATAAGCGGTTTTGAGATGCAAGGAAGTGGGAAATCCTAATCTTAACAGCATACCCTGACCCCGACTTCAATAATATTGTACAGTCGGTAACACTAATTCCGGCTGTATTGTTTTACTGATTATTTTTAAATGACATTGCGTTTTATAAATGGAATTCATAAATAGATGTGTTGTCTGTATAATGTTATGTGACCAAGTGCTGAATGGAAACTTTATTTAGTTAAAGTAGATTTAAATCTGAATAGATTTCGACTTAGACTTGAATTAATAAAAAAAAAGTTCTAGTCATGGCCTATCTTTATTGGGAAGTCTATATAAAGAAAATTGTATTTAAAGAGATAAAATAAATTACGTAATTTGTATATTTTATTTTATTTTAAAATTATAATTTAATATTTTGTATAAATACTTTTATTATTTTTTCCTAAAATTTTAAAAGTGTAGTTAAAAACATGCTACACGTTTTCATAGTTTAATTGGTCTTTTAAAAAATTGCGTAATTTATATACATATGTTATCAATTGTTTTGGAAAATTTTAATAAGACTAACACATAATATGATTAAAAATATGTAATTGTGTTTATTAATAAAATATAAACAAAATTTAAAATTTTAAACCATTAAAGATTTGCTAAAAGTGTTTTAAAATAAAACGACGTAAATAATAAATGTAAGATGATGTCAATTTCCATTCCTTAATGATAAAATTATAAGGGATATAAGGGCCGTTTGTTTATATTAGTAATAAAAATAAGAATGAATATAGCTAAGAATAAATATGAATAGCATTAGTATAATTACGATGATTGATTAAGAAGAATGAATAATTATCATTAATAGTGATTAGTTTGTAAAAATACTGAGGATTAAAATTTTATTATATTTTAATTCATTAGTTACAATGTATTGATTAATTACAATATTTTAATTAATAAATGAATTGTATATTAATTAATTATAATGTAATTAATTAATAGTTAATTAATTATAATATTTTAATTAATAAATGAATTAAATTTTAATTAAATTATATTGTAATTTATTAATTACATTATAATTAATTAATTATAATATTTTAACTAATAAATAAATTATATTGTAATTAATTATATTATAATTAATTAATTAATATTATCAATTTAATTAATTATATTTAATTAATCAATTATACTTTTTTTTAAAAGTTACTAATAAGAAATAAGTTTTATTTCTCAGCTAAACAGAGGTGCGGAGGATTCTTCAGTCTTTATAATATCAATCAATTAATAATCAAGTACCCTAAAAGTAACATTGAAACGACGTCGATGTTGTAATTGGATATTTTGGAATGGAACCTAACATTATTCTGAATTCTTGACGGTTTCACTTCAGCCGTTTAGAAATTAGAAGCACAAAAACTGTATTCCGAGCTCCCAAACCCTAATTTGAGCTCTGCCTTCCTGAGGTAATCTCTCTGTGAATTCTACGTTCTCTCTCTAAAGCTTGGTGACTGCTGCTTTTCAGTCTTACCTTCGATTTTATATGTCGATTTCGAAACGTCGCTGCAATAGCTTCTTGTATTGTATCAAACGAATTTTAATGTTGCATTTGCAGATAATGGCTTTGATTTTGTGCACTTCACTCTCACTTTTGATTCTATGTGTCATGTTTGGGGATGCTTCTTGAATAGCTTCTTGTGTTGTCCTAAACGAGTGTTTTTTTTTTTTTTTGAAAGCTCCAAACGAATGTACGTGTTACTTATGCTGAAAGATGAAACTGATGTTTGTGGTTTGTTTGTTTTCGCGGATGGTTTATCGAGATTGAGCTAGGGTAATACATGTAAAGTTCATTTCTTTAAAGGATCAGGTATGGTGTCTGTTGTCTTGGTTCGGGTTTTAGCTTATTGTGTGCTTCAGATACTTGAACCATAATTTATTTTGACCAAACTGTTTATTATAGCTGGGAATTGAGACCAAAAAAAAAACACTAATTTCTTGTTTACCTGAAGCAACCAGAGGTAGGGAAAAAAATGAGGAAGAGGATTCAAAATCGAAGAAGCGATGATGCGGATAGCAAGCAGAGGAATGATAATCGAAGAAGCGATGACGCGGATAACAAGAAGAGGATTCAAAACCGAAGAACCGATGACGTGGATAGTAAGGACCGCCCACGCTGGAATTTTAAGAGTATTATGGAAGACATTTCTCTTATAGGTACTTCTTGCCGCTCCTATTTTTCTTCTTCTATTCTGATGTTTAATGGTTTTCTTTACACGTTCGATGTTGAAGTTGGCTATTTCCCCTCGTCCTTGAATCTTTCTGGGACTAAGTTTTGGTCTTATCTTGCTACTTAGGTTTTCTATAGTGAATCTTGACATAACCCCTCGTTTAGATTTTATGTCAGTTACCGTATCCACCTTAGATTCATAAGTGAGTCTTGTGGTAGATAATTGGAATCTGCCAACTCAGTGATTAATAATCATTTGGTGCTTTACGAAAAATACAGTTTCAGAGAGAAGATATTTCTGGTTGTTTCATTATCTAAAAGCTTTGTATTCAAGATTGTGTGCGTATTGAATATCATATAATGTGTTGGCTGTCAAATGAAGCTTGAAAGTAAGGACTTTGTTTTTTGTTTAATTTCCAATTGGTGTTTATTTGTTGAAATACTGTTTTTGTTTAATTTCCAATTGGTGCTTATTTGTTAAAATACTGTCAAAAAAAATCACTTAGCAATCGAGCAGTTATTTTATGCTTTTGTTCACTTTGGTAATGTGACCTTTTAGGTGCGTCACATTTGACATGGAAGGAGAGGAAGGAGTTGGAGAACCGGAAGGTAGTTTCTCTTGGTGGAAAGGTAGGAAATCTGCATTTATTGATCTGATTAATGTAATATTTTGAGAGAAGAATTATGTCATACCCTATAGAATGTGCTGAATGATATCTGTGATTTTCCTGTACATAGCCTCCTAAGAAGCAGAGACTCCCTTTAAGTGTAGCACGTGTGCAAATGAAAAAACAAAAGGAACAAGAAAAGAAAATGGTTGAAGAGGTAATTTTTTCCTTTGATACATGCTATAAACTTTAATCTCCTGTAGCAGTGAAGACTTTGACTAACTTCCACATTTTTAGAGTTTGATTCTAGGGCGATTTGGAGGTAGGGGTGGTGGTACTAGGAAATCATGGGAGAAGCGTAAGCCTGAGGACACGGTGTTGAGGTCAACAGAAGGTCATTTCAGGCATGGGGTGCTCGATGTTAAACATTTGTTAAACCCAGCTCCCTCAAGAGGAAATGACATTGACACACCTATGGTAGATCAAGGAAAGAAGAGCAAGAAGAAAGGAAGTAGAAAGAGTAAAGTTAAAAAGAAAGGTGGCGGCAGGAGTCGCCGGTAAGCAGGAGGAAAGGAATTTAACAAGAGATATTAACGGAAACTTTTGCTTGACTAAAGCAGCAATGCAGGTCCCTTGATTTATAACCTAAAGGATACTGTGAGCTATCACTGTGCATGGATGAGTTCTCGTAAAATACATGGCAAAGTGTGCTGGATAGATGAAGATTAAAACAAAGAAAAACGATGAATAGGAACAAAGGCATAGATATACTTTGGTTGTTAACGGTTCCCCGCTTCTCTGGAAGTATATTTTTCCTGCGCCTGTGTGCCTTTTTTGTACGCTTTCCCTTTTTGATAGTCCATTGGTTACATGTTAGATTGGAATGCTGTTTTAACATGGGAGGATATTGTTCTTCACCCTACATTGAAATAGTTGTAAGACTCTAATCCTTTTTAGCTTTAATTTTTCTGCTTTAATGATATAAATTGATTGACTGTTTTAATGTTATATATTGATTGACTACCATGTAAGGAAGATTGGCTTTTAGTCTTGAATCTTGGTACCTAACGCCACCCTTTTCAACTTGTAGAAAAAATGGGATGAAGAAAGAATCACTTTTGTTCTGTTTAAAAGATCCTGTTTAACTCAGAAAGCAACATTAACTGGTACCCTTCAAATTGTTAATTATATAAAACGAAAGGACATAGAGCTGTTAAGGAGTCCCGACCATTTATCTAATTCACCATCGAAGAGAGCATCGTTTCAGCATTGATTGAAAACCCAAGAGAAGTTTCATTCAAAAGAATTCAGCTTGGCTTTAACAACGGAATGGCTACAGCAAGTTTTTTAATAGAACATATTATGAGGGGATTTATGTCTTTTTAGTTAGTTTATAGAGTTTTGTGAATGGTTAGTTTATAAAGTTTTGTGAATGGCCCAACTGTTAAATTACCTATTTGGGAATTGATTTTGCATGTATGAATGATGCAGGTCGTCTGATGATGGTCCAAGTTTCATGTATGTATGTTGGTTGCTAAATGAAACAATGAGAGGGTTTGATAGATTTTATGCAAATAATTCGTTGATTTAGGACCGTTATAGTTACGGCCGTTCACTAGGGTTTCAGTCACTGGCTATCCTATCATCAGTTCACCAAATAATAACGACTGCACAAAATAAGCAACCAGTGGGTCAATTGCATGAGCAGCAAAAATTAGGAGAACAAAAATTTTTAACGTTGTTTGCCTCAGATCAAAGCCAAAATATAAGAAGATACAGCACTCAAACAAGCCTGCCGATTTGGTTTTCAAGTTCTTCCAACCCTCTTAATGCATTTCTCTTCAGCCAGGGAGTCTCTGCTCACCGTCGGAATTTGCTTCTGTCTCAAAGTTAGGCTTGGTTGCGCCTGCTCTTGGGGCCTGTTTCTTCTTAATTCCACTCACTATATCGTCCATTCTTAGAAGCATGCAAGCTGCTTCTATGGCGGTCTTGAATGTCTGACTCTTGACATTGTAAGCATCCCAAATCTGATGATACAAGTTGATTACCTTTTTTAACATAAGTAGATGCGAGACAATATTTGAAACAAAGTAACATGTGATAATCAGAACAATCTTTAGAAAAATGAAATAAAAGAACATGAAGAAGAGGTGGCAATGGAGAGGATCCGTGACCAATCTCCATAAACTTGAGATCAGCAGTGTGACCTTACCGTAAAAACAAAATCCTCTTATACCAAAAAGGAGACGTGAAGCCAAATTAACATACCTTCCTCTTTCATATCACTAATTTCACTAGTGTTACCATCTATGCCAGTCCAGGCATTTTCACCATTGGCATGCTGTAAGAAAAATTTGAGATTTACGAAACATAAACCCATTTAACTGATTCTGATAAGAATAATACAAGTATAGAAGAAGTTTTACCTTTCCTTATAGAGCAGTCATGGTTTGGGCCAGAGTTCGTGGT
The DNA here is from genome assembly GCA_029891385.1 of Erythroxylum novogranatense. Classification (NCBI taxonomy): domain Eukaryota; kingdom Viridiplantae; phylum Streptophyta; class Magnoliopsida; order Malpighiales; family Erythroxylaceae; genus Erythroxylum; species Erythroxylum novogranatense. Next base: position 9,479,596 of record CM057234.1, read on the forward strand.
ATAGCTTCAAAAGCAATAGCAGCAGCTTCGTATGGCCACTGCATTATGATTTATGTGACATTCTATTAACAATAAAACAAGTCCATCTATCCAAATCTCAATCACACACGAAAAGAGAAGCTCAGCCCAGTGATTTGTTTTTGTCCTATTAACCTGGGAAGTATATTGACTTTAGAAAAGTTGAAGGTTAAAGAGGGATACGGTGACACATGAGAAGATCTGATCACCATTTCTATTCCTTCAATGGATGAACTCTTTTGCTTTTGTCTAGCAGATACTGTTAACTCTGTGGCACCCCCACCAGGAACAAGTTTTGATTCTTGATCATGTTTCTGGCAACGGACATTACATCCTGAGAAAATATGAGTTTAAGACTTCACTACGATCTGGGCACAAAAAGAACTTGGAATTTTTATAGTTTTAGCTTTAGCTTTAGCTTACCTGTAAGTTTCTTTCAACTTCATTCAGGAGATCCTTACTAGCACTCCTTAATGCAATCAATAACAAAAGCGAAGAACTCATCCCCAATTTTCCTGATCTTAAATAGACCAGCACCTGTACCAACATCAGATTCTTGCAATTCATCAGGTCTGTTCACAATTACAGCTCCACAAGCCTTTGCATTTCTTTTGTTGTTGGTCTTCCTCAACCTTCTGATAGCACTGACACCGACCTGGCTTAAATAATGGCATGCCAAATCACTAAGCCCTTTTTCTGTGATTATTAAATCTGGTTTGAACTTTAATATCTGCATGCACATGTTCTTAATGTACTCCTCTTCCATTTTTAACAGGACTCCCCAATTCTTTTTTTCAATCAACTCAGCATTAGTTCAATTATAAGAGCGAGCTTTGGAGCAATTGGTAAGGTTATTTTTTTGTGATCAAAAGGTCACGAATTTGAGTCACAGAAACAACCTCTTTGTAAAATATAACGAGAAGACTGCGTACAATTGTTATCCTTCCCCCAATCCTTACAAGGTGGGGAACTCTATGCATTGAGATTGTTGTTGTTGCTGTTAGCATTAGTTTGATTATCACCCTTCTTGTATTCAAGAGGGCAGTCAAGAAAAATAATGTGTGGATTGACAATCTTCCTTTTCATCATGCCAGGGGCAACCACATCTTTGTTAAACATAACTCTTTAGGAACTTTAGAATCTGCCAACTGTCCACCTGAAACTCAACCTTAATATACTTATTAATGTCCACTTCCCGTAACCCCTGGCCAAGATCAACACCTACTATTGTGGTAGCATCGATTGCTAGATCCTGGACATTATACAAGACTTAGCTTAGAGCATACAAGACTTAAATATTCCTTTCCAACAAAGTTTTTATGCATATATTTATACACTGTTCTAACTGAAGCATGCCCCTTGATTGCTTATTAGTCCTCATCTCTCGTTGTAATATGCGGCTCAACCTTATTTTATAATTCCTCATATGACTATCTCCTAGTTTTCATTTGGACTGGAATTCGCATTTACCAATATTTTTTTGTACAGTCCCACAAATGTTACATGTACACTCATTCAAAATTAGCAAGAATGTCTTGTATTTTGGACACAACAACAAAGCAGAAGTGCAGAACTAAATCAGACACTAGTAATTGGTCAATGAATGCAAGTTCTCTTTAGTCCTGTTAAATGCAGCCTAATGTTGATGTGAAAAACAAATAATCATGTCATGAAGCTAACAGCATCAAATTAACTAAAGAATAAAAACCAGAGAGTAAATGAGCTAAAGAACCTTATAAATGTTATGCGCAAATCAAGGAAACACTTACAGCAATCAAGTCTCCAAATTGACTGGTGAACTTTGTGCCTATGCAGCTCTTCACTAAGCCCAGCGTAGTTGCACCTGCGACTCCCTCTTGTTCTAAAGGGCATCATGGTGCCCTCACAGGCATTACTAATTTGTAATCAGCGATTGTAGTATCTCCTTACGTAAATAAATATAACGACTAAAGCCTATTTTTATGTATAACATAATAGGAAATTTTTTCTTGGGTCAGCACTAGTAAATCCAAGACAATGCTATAAAGTTTTTTAAGATGACATGAAACACAAAAACTTAAGATCATTGACATCGATAGACTTTCTTAAGCAAAATTATTATGCAAGGCTGACAAAATATTCCTGTAACAGAGATCACATTACTACCTCGACATATGACTGTTGGATGATAGTTCTTCTCGATGAAGGCTTCTGCGACATGAAGCATCTCTCCGGCTACACCCAGTTAGTCCAATCACACATACAGCAATAAAACATATCACAATTCTACACTATTCTACAATAGCATACTAAGGGAATGTAATAAATCTGTGATATTAACTTGCATCTAGGAGAGTAAAAAGTAAAAGATAAACTTATAAAATCCAAGTGCCAGCATGATGTGTTGATACAATACCAAGTACAATGACAGATGTTCCATCTCCAACTTCTTCATCTTGTGTCCGGCTCAATTCAATCATGGACTGGCACAAGCAACCAAATGGAAAATGTCTCAGGAAAAAAAAATACAAGGAAGCATCATAGCACTGAAGCACCAGGATAAGAAATGGAAAAAATCAACCTGTGAAGGAAAAGGTTATAACAAATGTCTAGAGAAAGCAAACTCAAATAAAATAGAAAAACGATCGAAAGGAAAATGTGTATAACATAGAAAATGAAGCTGAAATCGGAAAATGAAGCTGCGATTAAGATCATTAGGCAAGAATACAAAAGCAAGCAACACTAGCATATTTAAACTAGAGAGAGCGAGAGGGCATGCTCTTGCAGCTGGATGCGCCAGATCTAACTCTCGCAGGATAGCATGTCCATCGTTTGTAACTACAATTCCTGTTAGTTAACAGCAAGTGTTAAAATAATCAAACATTAACGGACTGTTTGGAAATCTTCGAATTGAATTCGTGAACGAATTGAATTCAATTACATTAATAAAGTTGGGATTGAATTCAATTTACACTGTTTGGAACAAATATAGTAATATTAGAATTGAATTCAATTACACTGTTTGGAACAAATCTAGTAATATTAGAATTGAATTTAATTACACTGAACTCAATTATCTTCAATATATATTCAATTTATATTTGATTTAATAATTAAAATAATTTAAATAAATATTAAGTTTTAAATAATTAAAATAATTTAAATAAATATTAAATTCTAGATAAAAGTTAAATTTTAAATGTTTCTTTTATTTAATTAATAATTTATTTATAAATATTATATAAGAGATATAAATAAATTATTAATTAAATAAAATGAAACATTTTAAAATTAACTTATTATTATTATTATTATTATTATTATTATTATTATTATTATTATTATTATTATTATTATCCTTTGGTATGATAATAATAATATAAAATTTATATAAACTTCAAAATAAATTATTTTAATTAATTAAATTTATTTTAATTAACAATAATATTTATTAATAAATTATTAATTAAATTAAATAAAATTTTGAAAATTAACTTTTATCTAAATAATTGATATTTATTTAAATTATTTTATCTAAATTGAAGTTTATATATTTTGAAGATAATTTAATAATACATTAACAAAATTATATTATAAAAAATAATGATCACATTTTTATAATTTTGAAAAATTTATATATTTTGAAGATAATTTAATAATATATTAACAGAAATTATATTATAAAAATAAAGATCACAATTTTATAATTTTGAAAATCGAAGAAACAAAACCAAAACCAAAATTTAAAAATTCAAGTGAAGAGTGCTTCTAATAAATTATATAATTTCATTTTAAATTATAGTTTTATAATTATTATGTAAATAAAATTATTTTGATGTGTTATAATTTTGAAATTATATATGGGTTATTATTATAATTATAATTATTATTAATATTATACATTGGTCATTATTATTATTATTATTATTTACAAATTCCTTTTGGATATATTTTTTTTATTATTATTATTATTATTATTATTATTATTATTATTATTATTATTATTATTATTATTATTATTATTATTACTATGACCCTAATTATTATTAATATTATTTATATTATTAGTATGATTATTTTCCTTTAACAATAATAATTATTTTATTATTATTACTATATTAATTATTATAATTAAAACAATAATAATAATTATTATTATTGTTATTAAAGAAAAGGTTAAGAGGAGAAAAGGAAAATATAAGAGTTGGAAAAGAGGAGAAGAGGAGAAGAATTCACGTGATGGTTTGTAGGTTGAGTTCAATTCATATGATTTTGGGGTGGGATTGAATTCATTAAAAAAAGTGGGATTTGAATTCTTGTGGAATTGAATTCACCCTCTTTTTTAATTTCCAAACAGATGAATTGAATTCAATCCCAAGATTGAATTCAATTCATCGCATACCAAACAGGGGGTAACAGAAGAGGCATGGGATAGAATTTTATCATTTATTTTGTGGGCTAGCATAATAAATATATGTACAAACTCCGATTAATTTGATATCAAGGTAATTGGGCTTGTTAATTTTCTCTTTAATATGTCATTGAGCTTGTGTTTATGGGCTTGCTATGATGGGTAGGCTTGGCCCATGATTTAACAGTGCACAGGAGGCCCTACTGCTAGTCGACTTTAAATACAGTCGCCCCATTGAGAACTGTACGTGTGCATGTGCTTTTGTTGATTAAGGATTTGGAATAGCAGTAGCAAATCCTCTGCTTCTCTATCATGTCGCTTTACAAAACATTACAATGGATTCAATATTTCCCCAATTTTCAGGTATTTATCAATCCAATTATTGAATATAGTACATTACAATTCTAGGGTTAATTACTTGTGTTGATTAATTACAAAATTGATCTTGTATTTCGTGTTTAATTTTCTTTCAATTGGTATAAGAGACAATTAACCCTAATTGTGACTGTTATTTTTTGGGTAGTTTTTAGATATGAATATTTGTTCATGTAATTTCGTTTTCGGTTTGGTTAAATTTTTTTGTGCAATAGTTTTGTTTTGGCTGATGTCGATTGGTTTCGATTTGACGTCAAAGCATGTAGTAAGTTGTTCGATTTGTTGTTGTCTTATGTAAACCTCAAGAACTCAAAGAACCGAAACCTAAAGTGTTTTCTTCGATTTTTTCGAACCACATACAGTAGCTTTTTTCATGAAATTGATAGAGGGATTTAATAGATCTTTAAATTCTGAATCTAATGACGCAAATTTCGTTGAAAACGGGTCACAAATGACGAAGTTATGGACGATTTTTTAAACCAGGTCGCGAACCGGGTCGGGTGACCCGGATACCAATCAGCCGGGTGAGGAAGATGAAGCCCGACCCGGCTGGCCCTCGCCCACGCGCACTGGTGACGCGTGTGGATGCATCCAGTGGCCTTTTTTCCCCAAATTTTTTCCTACTTGTTCCATTTGCCCAGTACTATTTTATGGTATTTTTCCTGAAATTTTTTGAATACTGAAATATTTATTTTTTTTTTTCTGAATTTTAAAATTAATAAAAATATACTGTACTCTCTGAATTTTTCATTGAAAATTTTTGTACTTATTCCTAGTATTATTTAGGCTTGTGGGGTCTTATTTACTCTCAGAGTTATATAGTTGTGCACCAAAATTAATTTTTTGATGTCGTTTATGCATATAATGTTATATTATATTATTACTATGGTTATTTTTGCAATTATGGTGCTAATTGAACCTATGGGAACAATCTTGGGGAAGGTTATTAAACTCTTGTCATTCATTTTGTGTAATTGTGAGCTCGCCTATCGTGAGACCAATTATTACAAATTGCTGTTGTGATATTGTTATTGGGCATACATTAGATGCTATGTTAATGATACACTTATCCTATCGGTTTGTCTTTATCAATATGGTTTCTAATGTTTTGTTTAATTCATTGAATTGTGTTTTTAAAGTTTTCAATATCCTATCGATATTAGCTTTAGGGCATAGTTTAATGTTCTGGGTGATCTTTGTTGTAATTCGAGACCCTTAGGCAGGATTGCAATTGCATGAGAACCTAGCTGTGTTGTTTGCCCAATTATACTAGTTTTTAATACATTTGTTAAATCTCCCTGCTTTGTATCAATTTTCAGCTTTGAATTCTTTGATTAAGCTGAATGGGACCAATTATGAGGACTGGCTTGAATCTTTAAATCTTTTTTTGGCAGTTTTTAATGTTGATATTGCTCTTACTGAGGATGAGCCTGCGCAACCCACTGTTGAGTCTTCCGCTGCAGATAGAGCTAAATATGATAAATGGGTTCGTGCTAATTATAAGGTTTGTTTGATGACCATTAAGTACACAATTGAGAAGACCATTAAAGAGAGCATCACAGAAACTGATAATGCCAAAGATTATCTCAAGGTTGTTGGTGAAAAATTTCAGAAGTTTGATAAAACTGAAAAGTCTAATTACTTGTCTTTATTGTCTAAGATCAAGTATGATGGTGTGGGTGGTGTTCGTGAGCATGTTATGAAGCTTGTGAACTGGTATAATAAGTTGAAGGCCATGAAAGTTGTGCTGGGAGAAGATTATCTGATCTGACAGGTGTTTGAATATCTTCCATCTGAGTTTGATGTTCTCAGGACTACTTAGCATGCTCAGAAAGATGAATGGAGCATTGATGAGTTGATTTATATTCTTATTCAAGAGGGGCATACTATGAAGAAGGGAAAGTCTCATAGTATTCATCACACTTCTCACAAGAGTAGTGAAAAGAAAAATTTTTATAAAAACAAACAGGGTAAGCCTCATTTTAAGAAGAAAGGTAATGATAAACCTACATTACCTTCTGGGCCTGGTGAGAGTTCTGGTGCTAAGCCGAAGCATGTGTATAATGGAAGCTGCAACTTTTGTCATGAACATGGGCATAGACAACGTGACTGTGTGAAGTTTCATAACTGGTTGGCAAAGAAGAAAGGTATTCTTCAAATCTTTGTCTGTTTTGAATCAAATCTGGTTGATGTTCCTCCTAACTCATGGTGGTTAGACATTGGTGCCATTATTTATGTAACACCCCACACCCGTAAGACCCGAACCCGATATCGTTGGTGATATCCGAGTCCGTGTCCCACAAGAGTGGCGTACTACATCAGTCAATTTAAAATTCAGTATACACTTTTTTTTCTTTTTTTGGGCCATTAACTCCACGTTCACACGGCAAACACAGTAAGTAAATAAAATCCGTGTTTAATATAAACCAGTTTCAGTTATTACAGTCATTCAGTATTAATTACAATCAGTCAATGCAGTAAAATATTACTACCACAATGGCTCAGTAAAAATACAATGCCTTGTTATACAGTGATTGCGGAATACAATTTACTAAAACACTAATGCAGACACGAACTGATCCCGACCTCTAACCTTTACTCGTCTACAGTAGACATACTCCCGTGTCAACCGGGGTATTCTTCAGGACCTGAAAAATAGATGCAAATTTTGGGTGAGTTTTGCGAACTCAGTGAGAAACCATCATCGATGGTTCACTCAAATCATGCATTACGCCCATGGCGTACAGTACAGTACAGTAATCATCAATTACCAATAAGCAGTCAATAACCATATCCAGTAACAGTAAACCATTCACAGTAACACATACCATCACGAAAGCAGTACTTATCACAAAACAGTCATTTATGCGAATGCAATGCATATGTGACTCTTTTCAGTTATTCAGTATTGTGCCCAAGTGCTCAGTCAGTGTTCAGTGGGGACGCGTCAGGGATTTCTCCCCTCGGGCTCATGGCCCGGTCAGTACAGTATGAGAGCTCGAAGCTCTTATCAGTAATAATAGCAACTTGGGGCACGTCCATTATCTGATCATGCAATTATGCATGCAGTACAGTATGCAGTAAATGTACAGTGTTTGGCTATAAAGCCCAGTGTATCAGTGAATCAATGATATGGCTATAAAGCCCAATATAGCAGTGTTCAGTACGGTGGCTATAAAGCCCAGTCTATCAATATCAGTATCATTCAGTACAGTAAAATCATATAATACAATCCCATACATTACATGCCAGTATTCATACAGTGATCATTCAATTCACTTTTGCACGTAATTCACGTTGAGCATGTAAACAACCAGAAATTTGAGAAACCAACTAGGTTACTCACCTATTGCTTCCGAGCTAATGCCGGGAAGCCTCTGTGACGTCGGTCAATCGACGCTCCAATTGGGCCTCTATATGAATCAGAAAAAGTACGAGTCACTAAATATGAAATTTGTGCTCATGATGATGAGATATGCATGTTCATGGCAATCCCGGTCCTAATTCAATATTTTCCCATAATAAAATTCTATCAAAAATTAGAAATCCATAGGCGGACGACGGCATGCAATTCGGACCTCTATAGGTCCTCAATTAAATAAAACAGTGTTTACATGTTCCGTCAATAGGGCTACGTCAAATTCCGTCTAAAATTTCCGTTTCTCATAATATGAAATTAAATGTTCAACGAATCTGATGCCTCTGGAATCGAGTCAATCGGACGTCGGACGGGAAAGAAATTGACAACAGAACAATCGGATCAATTTAATACCAAATAAAAATTCAAAAATAAATATATATAAAAAAAGAAAACCCATGCGCCTGCCTCGCGAGGCGAATTCGCCTCACTGTCATGAGGCGAGGCGCGCGCCTCGCGACCAGCCTCGATCTCGCCTCATGAGGCGAGATGTCGCCCTCGCGAGATGGCCCTTCTCCTTGCCCTCCTTCTTTCCAGATTTAAATCCCAATTTCCAATTATGCTAACTTTTAACACACAAATCAGAAAAATACCCACTATACCTCATTGGAAAGCTTATGAAAAGCTCTACAATTCTCTAGAAGACCATAAAAATCAATTCCAACCCTAAGGGTATCAAATAAGCCATCAAACCTTCTGCCTTCACAATTTCCCTCAACACAGGGCAGTACATTTGCAATTTCATAACTCACTGATTCCTTAGTAATAAATTACCACAAAAATATGGTCAATAAGTTCACAATTTCCTTTACAACTTTCATGAACAACCCAAAATCAAATTCTATTTCTAAACCAGTCAATTAATTCATTCAATGTCACTGTCCCTGAAATCCTTCCATATGGGCTGTAACATTACAACAAGCATAACTCCCTATATACAAGTCAGTAAATTCAGAACTTTATATCCCTGAAAAGATCACATCTCAAACTTCAATTTTCATGAAGCACTCAACATCCAATTCAATCTCTAACAATTTCAAAACTGTTATGGAAGTGTCTGTTATGATCAGCCATTCATAACCTAATGTAGGGTCAGTTTTTGAAAAATCATAACTCCCAATTCTGACTTCTAAAAATTACAAACCATATGTCATTTTCAAGGTAATCTTTTCCTCTACAACTTTTCAGAAGCTCACTCACACCAGTTCAGTCCACTTAAAATGTTAAAATTGCCTCTAATCAGTAAAGTCACAAAATCACACTTAAGCTAGGTTTCATCCAAAATGCTCAAAACCAGACATTAGTAATCAATTCATATCTCCCAATAAACAATTCTAAAAATATCAAGATCAGTAGAAATGGAAAGATAATCAAATATGCTACAACTTTCATGAAGACCATTCTCCCTAATTCCATTTCAATTAATTCATAAAAATCAACAAAACTCAGATGTCATGGTTGCGGTTACTGTTCATAGGCAATGGAACAGGAACTTTCCCATTCAAAAATTTACCCTTCTATCATTGAAATTCAACAACACCTATTTCACACTAAATTGGAGCCAACATCCCAAAGTTTCAGTGGCCACTAACCTTACCTCATTTGCATTTCTACACAATAAATTATGAACAAAACAGTAACATCAATTATAATTCCAACTTTCCAGATTCAATGTTAACCTTAGTTCAACCACTTCCAATGCCTTTTTCACATCACTAGACATCAAAATAAATACAAATTAAATATTACTCCAGTCATACATATACTAGGGTTAATACTGAAAAATTTACAGCATTTAATTCCTCAATTCGAATACTCAAATAATTATCCTTATTCAATTCAAAATCAAACCATATCATTACTTTCAATTCAGTCATCACTTAGCTTTATACCCATTACTTTAAATCATATAATCAACACTTTAATGTCTACATGAACCTTATACATGCTTTAAATCCTTATATTAACTACCCCCATACTATCATGACATTTATTTCCATGTAAAAACACATTTAAAGATCAAAACTTAAGGAAAACTTACCAAATCAAAACCTCCTTCAAACCTTCAACAATCACTCTCCAACTTCTACACCTAAGTACCAACCTCCTTCCCTTCTCAAATATGCTCAAAACTCATCTTCTAGCTTTGAGGGAATTATAGAGAGTAGCTTGCAAAGATGAGAAAAGAGAAAAAATTCGATGGTTGCAAAGAAGAGTTGAGTTTGTGTGGTTTCGGATGCTAATAACCAAGGCTTAAACAACCCATTTCCTTTCCTTTTAACATATACGTCCGAGAGCATTTTGAGAGGAGCATTAAATGTTGCTTTTAAATGGCAACATGATATTGGTCCACAAATCAAAGAAAAGTCAAGATATATTTGTTTAATCCAGATCAAAAATGTTACTCCATTAAACTCCAATGACCCTACTTTCAGTCCCAAAATAAAATACCCAATATTATAGTATCGGTGGGTAGCGATTTTTGCTCTGAGAATCGAATTTGCTCATTAATTGACGATTTATCCGGTCCGAAATTTCCCAATTATTTTTCGAGAATTAATGAAATTCCTAAAATTATAAAACAGTGTGATGCACTCCAAATGATTTTTCAATCACGACAATCACCTTTTTCTACCCCAAAACATGTTTAGGCGACCACCGGCGATTTTGCGGTCAGAAATTTTCCGAAAATTCCAGAAAAATTCTGAAAATCCTTAAAATCGAAAACGCTTAATAACAAGCTTTTCGAATAATTTTTCAAATCCCATAACCACGTTTATCACAATAAAATACCGTTAGGCCCAATTACCGGGAATGTCATGAATGCATTTACCGTAATTCCATGTACACAATTAATACTGTGTATCAATCCTATTATGCATGAACAGTACTAATTATTCCTTACCAATCTCATCCTATGCCAATTTTACTATTTTACCCTTCCAGGAGGGGGTGGAATGTTACAATTTATGTAACGAACTCATTGCAGGAGTTCAAAAGCAGGCGGAAACCAAATAAAGGGGAGGTGATGGTGCAATTAGGAGATGGATCTAGTGTTAATGTTGAGCACATAGGAGTAGTTTTCTTGAAGTTGAGTAGTAGACATGATTTGTTTTTTAAAGATGTTGTTTATGTGCCTTCTATGAGAAAGAATTTGATTTCAATTTCTGTTTTACACAGTTGTGGATACAATTTTCATATAATCAATAATGGAATTGTTTTATACTATGATTCTGTTGTTGTTAGTTCTGCAATTATGCGTGATGGATTGTTTATGTTGATTACTAATTCTTCTCGTTTTGATCGACTAAATGATGATGTTAATGTTGTTGTTGGAAAGAAACGTGAGAGAGTTGCTGAAAAATCTTCTATTTTGTGGCATAAACGGTTAGGGCATATCTCTAAGAAGAGAATGGAGAGGTTAATTAAGGAAACTATTTTGCATGATTTAGACTTCTCTGATTTTGACACTTGTATTGATTGCTTAAAAGGGAAGTTTACAGCTAAAGTAAGAAATGAGAAAATGATTAGGAAGGAGGAACCATTACAGATAATTCACACAGACATCTGTGGACCCGGTACTCCTATTGCCATGGGAGGCTATAGGTACTTTATTACCTTCATTGATGATTTTTCGTGGTATGGATGGATTGAATTGTTGCATGAGAAATCTGAATCCTTGGATACTTTTAAGTCACTGAAAAATATTGTTGAATTGCAACTTGGGAAACAGTTCAAATGTGTAAGATCTGATAGAGATGGTGAGTATTATGGTCGGATTGTTAGATACTTGCAGGATTGTGGAATTGAGGCACAATATACCATGCCTGGCACTCCTCAACAAAATGGGATTGTAAAGAGGCGAAATCGTACTTTTATGGAGATGGTTAGATGCATGCTTAGTCACTCCACCTTACCAGAGTTTTTGTGGGGAGATACTTTGAGGACTACTGTTTATGTTCTAAATCATATACCTAGTAAGTCTGTACCAAAGACTCCTTTTGAGCTGATATCAGGAAAGAAGCCTAGTTTGAAGTATTTTCGTGTTTGGGGCTGTAAGGCTGAGGTGAGGATTTATAATCCTCAGTTGAAGAAACTTGATCCTATAACTATTTTAGGTTACTTTATTGGTTATTGTATTGGCTCAAGAGGTTCAAGATTTTATTGTCCCAATCACACTACTAGAGTCATTGAATCAGATCGGGCTGTCTATTTTGAAGGAGACATGGAATATAATGAAAGGCATGAGTCTCGTGTTGTTGATTTTAGAGAGGATCGTGTTATTGTTCCTACACCTATTGTTTTTCATCTTGAGGAGATTCAGACTCTTCTGATTCATGATGATGTTGTTGATTCAGGAAATGATGTTGAAATTCCTCAACAAGTTGGCATTGATTCTGAAGTCCCAGATGTGGTTGTAGTTCCACCTAGGAGATCTGAAAGGATTCCTAAACCTACCGAGTCTTCTAAATTTCGAAACTATTATATTTACTTAGAGGAGCATGAATTCAATTTAGTTGAAGACTCAGATCTTATTTCTTTTCAGGATGCCATTTCTTATTCTCGTAGTTCACAATGGTTGGCAGCCATGGAAGATGAGTTGGCTTCTATGAGTATGAATGGCGTTTGGGATTTGGTGGAATTATCCAGTGGTTGTAAGACTGTTGGGTATAAATGGGTCTTTAAGACTAAACGTGATGCTAGAGGTGAGATAAAAAGGTACAAAGCTAAACTTGTTGCGAAGGGATATAACCAGAGGGAAGGTATAGATTATAAAGAGACTTTTTCCCCTGTCTCTACTAAAGTTTCATTACGTATTGCGATGGCTTTAGTTGTTCATTTTGATTTGGAGCTCCATCAAATGGATGTGAAAACTGCTTTCCTGAATGGTGATTTGTATGAAGATGTGTTCATGAATCAGCCTGCTGGTTTTGTTGAGAAAGTTAAGGAACATATGGTATGCAAGTTGAGAAAATCCATTTATGGGCTGAAACAAGCCTCCAGACAATGGTATTTGAAATTTGATCAAATTGTTTCCTCTCTTAGCTTCAAGGAAAATGTTGTTGATCAATGCATTTACTTGAAAAAGAGTGGGAGAAAATTCATTATTCTTGTCTTATATGTTGATGACATTCTTTTAGCCAGTAATGATGTGGATTTTCTTTCTAAGACTAAACAAATGTTGACAGCTCATTTTGATATGAAAGATCTTAGTGATGCTTCTTTTGTTCTGGGCATTGAAATTCATCGTGATAGATCTTGTGGTGATCTTGGTTTGTCTCAAAAAAGATATAGAAAGGATTTTGAATAGATTCAACATGAAGACTTGTAATCCTTGTAGTGCACCCATTCAAAAGGGTGACAAACTCTCTAATAGACAGTGTCCTCAAAATGATAAAGATAAGTCAGAGATGGAAAAGGTCCCATATGCTTCTGCTGTTGGCAGTCTTATGTATGCTCAAGTTTGTACACGCCCCGACATCGCTTTTGTTATTGGTGTACTTGGAGATACTTGAGCAACCCGGTGTGGGTCATTGGCAAGCTGTGAAACGAGTTCTGAGGTACCTACAAGGTACTAAAGATTACATGCTCACTTACAGGATGTCTGATCACCTTGAGGTGACGAGTTATTCGATTCGATTATGGTGGCGCATACGATGATCACAAATCCACATCAGGAAATATCTTCATGCTTGTTGGAGGAACTGTATCTTGGAAAAGTGTTAAACAAACACTTACAGCAACTTCAACAATGGAGGCAGAGTATGTGGCTTGTTATGAAGCTACTCGACAGGCAATATGGTTGAAGAATTTCATTTCTGAACTTCATCTTGTGGAGAGTGTTTCTAGACCTCTAATCATATATTGTGATAACTCTGTTGTAGTAGGTTTTTCTCAAATATGCAAGAACTCCAAGCGTTCGAAGCATTTTGATACAAAGTATATGTTTGTTAGGGAGAAAGTTAAGGAGTTTCAGACTCATATAGAGCATATACCCACCGACCTTATGGTGACAGATCCTCTAACCAAAAGTTTAACTGTTAAGGCTTTTGTGAATCATGTAACCCGTATGGGTCTATTTAGATCCTTTGATGCCTTGGATTAGTAGGAGTCTGTCTTTTATGTTATTTTTTATAGCAACATTGTATTTAACTATTTTGTTATTCAGTATAAAGACTTTTGCATATAATTGTTGCTATTATTATTGTTGCCATATACTTTGTTGAGATACTGCGCAGATATATTTAAATGTTTGTATATATATGACATTTTGTTGGAGACATTTTGTACCAAGTCTCATCTTGTTGTTCTGAGATATTTTGTTAAATCTCAATTGGCATCTTGAGTTGATGCTTAGACCATTTTGTTTGGAATTGCACAAACGGATTACCATTTTGTGTGCATTTTCTTATGACATATTTTGTTTAGGTCATCGAGATATGGATATCTTGCATATATGTTATCAGTACTCCTATCAGGTCTGATTTCTATATTGTTGAGGTATTTGTAACCTCATTTTGGACTTATGATTGAGATATTGTTGGTTTTATTTTGACATCCTATTATGACCACATATTGTTATATTGATATGGGGATTTGTTCTATTGTTCATTGATGTTAGTTATGCTGTCCAAGTGGGAGAATGAAAGAATTTTATTATTTATTTTGTGGACTAGCATAATAAACATAATTTTGTACAAACTCCGATTAATTTGATGTCAAGGTAATTGGGCTTGTTAATTCTCTCTTTAATGTGTCATTGGGCCTATGTTTATGGGCTTGCTATGATGGGTAGGCTTGGCTCATGATTTAGCAGTGCACAGGAGGCCCTACTGCTAACCGATTTTAAATACAGTCACCCCATTGAGAACTGTACGTGTATATGTGCTTTTGTTGATTAAGGATTCGGAATAGCAATAGCAAATCCTCTGCATCTCTATCATGTCGTTTTACAAAACATTACAATGGATTCAATGTTTCCCCAATTTTTAGGTATTTATCAATCTAATTATTGAATATAATATGTTACAATTCTAGGGTTAATTACTTGTGTTGATTAATTACAAAATTGATCTTGTATTTCGTGTTTAATTTTCTTTCAGCATTCAAAATTCTCATAAAAACTAGTTTAGAATGCGACATAGTATCAGCAGCCCACCTCCAGCAGCATTTTCAACATGGATCGTGGATAATGGGAAGGCAGTTGTTTAACCTTTGCACCCTGTATATCGGCATAATGAACCTTGGTCCCAGACTCGCGTTTCAAATAAGCCTCTAAACAAATCAAACTACAATTAGAAAATCACTTTAGATAGTGAAATTAGAAATGCAATCCCCAAACCCCAACCCTCTGCCTGTTGGTTGGAAAATGGAAAACTAAAGAATGTTATACAATAGAAGGGAGGAGGCGAACTCAGAATGGGAACTGGAGTGTGCATTTTTATTTACTTATTTATTTTTAAAATTTACGATGCAGCAGCAAGAAGTCAAGAACAAAGCTGAGAATACCAACTGCAAACTCACTCTATGGGCTGTGGGTTACTAATTAGTGATACATGGGCTTTCCTGGAAGACCAAACCCAAGTAAAGAGACATTTCCTGCTGTTGAATCGTTCCCGTACACATTTCAAACCGTTACGTCATCTTTTGCTTAATTATAAAAATTTTAAATTATTTAATTTAGTTTAAATTTTTAGTTTAATTAATTTTAATAAATTTAATCAATTTTAATAAATTAATAAGTTTTATAAACTAAAATTAATTAATTAATTTTAATTAATAAATATTTTAATTAAAATTTAAATTATTCCATTGATAAAAATAATTTCTTTTAGACATATTTTAAATTCTTTAATTTTATTTAATTATTAACTAATTTTATGACATTTTAATATTGATTGAACATTTTAGATATTGAATATCTTATTTTATACATTTAATTTTTAATTTGATTTTAAAATATTAATTTAAAGTAATTAATTTTCGCTCCATATTAGATTTGAGCTATTTTTATTCCTTTCAAAGGCTTTGTCTAAAATTTTGGGCCTAATCTTTGCAATATTATATTATGTTTTAGGTTTGAGGTCAAGCATTTGATAATTGACCTCCACCGTTTCACATAATCACAGTCAAATCAAAAAACCCGAAGCAGCAATCACGCATTTAATTGTTTGGTTTAACGGTAACAATAAATAAAAAATATAATAGTTATTTTAGAAATAAAATATATAATAAAATAAAATAAGTATTATTTTGATTGGTTTATTGCTAAATAATTTAGTTTAAAAATATAAACTTAAAATGACAAAAGAATAGATAAAAAAGATCAACATATCAATATCCTTTATTATTATTATCACCATCACCGTAGTCGTCGTCGTCATTATTATTATTATTATTATTAAATTTCTTATTCTTATTAATTTTATTATTGTTATTATTATTTTCTACTTACTATCATTCTTATTAAAATTAATTTTATTAAGTATATTCATTATTATTATTAAATTCCTTATTATTATTAATTATATTTATTTTATTATCATTAAATTCCTTATTATTATTAATTTTCTTCTTCTTCTTCTTCTTCTTCTTCTTTTCTTCTTCTTCTTATTATTATTATTATTATTTGAGAATTTTCTACTTCTGTTAAATTTTATTATTTATTATTTATATTATTATTATTATTATTATATTTTTATTATTAAATTCCTTATTATTATTAATTTTATTATTATTAATTTTATTATTCTTTTTCTACTTACTATTATTCTTATTAATATTTATTTTATTAATTAAATATTAATTATTAAATTCCTTACTAATATTAATTTTCTTCTTATTATCATTAATTTTATTATTTTTATTCTTACTAATTCTTCTTCATCACCATCTCACGATGATGATCAGTCAACAGTAGTATGACACGGTGGCGACTTGGTAAGCCACCATTACGACTAGTATTTAATTAAATGTTAATTAAATGGGAGTGACTCATGATCATTCAGACTTTAAACTTCATATGTGTCTAATTTGAACTTAAGTTTATACCTCAATAATACAAACTCATTCTAAGTTCATCTCTTAATCATATCTTGTAATGCTTGATTATAAGTTCCTCATTCAACAATTACCGATCCTTTCTAGTGAATTCATACAAGCATAAAAAATGCACAAGGAGTTTATGGTTCAAATTTTAGGTAAATCGAAGGATTGGAGAAAAGTTGTGATCAAAAGAGTGAAGGGTATTCAAACTGTCAAATATCACTGCACTTTCATTGGCACAAGTGTGCACGATTTTGTATTTCCTATTAAATCTCCTCAGTCACGATCATGCGCTCGTGCATGATCGTGCTCTACCCGATGCTTCTCCTCTGTCACGATTATGTTTGTGTACGATCGTGCCACTCTCCTAAAGTTTACCTTGAGGATTCCTTTCTTTGTCACGATCGTGCACTACCTAATAATCAATATTCAAGCTTCATTCAGCTGCTCTCCAAAACATATTCTCAAATCAATTTGCATGACTATG
Source organism: Erythroxylum novogranatense (assembly GCA_029891385.1). Taxonomy (NCBI): domain Eukaryota; kingdom Viridiplantae; phylum Streptophyta; class Magnoliopsida; order Malpighiales; family Erythroxylaceae; genus Erythroxylum; species Erythroxylum novogranatense. The sequence goes on from CM057234.1 coordinate 9,497,329, forward strand.
TTGACATAGAAAAAGAAGGATTTATGCAAAATATTTTTCTAAACAATTGTTCCTATATGTCTTAAGTTTCTAACGACATAAAGTTTGTACAGTTTGGTTTAGTATTCTGCAAGTTATACACAAAATACCGTCGACTGTTCTCAAGCTGCAACTGCACCAAGTACTTAACTTCGAGTCAAATTTTGAAACTCTTAAGAACAGAATTCAATTTATTCACAAAAATGTAGTCATATGTTTTTAATTTAATCCAAATTAAAAATCATCCTTTTTGGATGTTTACAGATCAATATATGACTAAAATACAGATACATATTCAGCGAAAACACTCATCTACCATATTCCAACACAATTCATCACCATTTTCATCATAGTTCATCTCTTTTGCTTAGTTTATCATTTCTAGCTTATATCTTCATTATTTCCTCTTCATTCCTATTTCTATTTCAATTCAATTTCATTCACAAACAAATTATACTCTATATTTGATCATAATATCGAAAACAAAACATTTACATACATATATATTAATTGCTAAATTTCTGCACCATTTTCCTACACCATTATCTATGATCTTTCTATTTCAAACTTATGAAACATTAATCATCATAAACACAAAAACAAGACATCAATAGTCTCATTATTCATCCACGATGCACATGTATAATGACCACTATTCTCATGATCATGTAATATCAATTAATCACCATTTTTGTTTCGTATTCGTATAACTCATGAGAATTAACATATTAATTTCTCATGCAACTCACGTACGCTACTTCACTATTATTTTTATTAATATTAAGTTTATTAATAATTCTATTTGTTACTATTATTAAATTTCTTCTTATTAGTATTATTAATTTATTTTATTATTATTCTTATTAATTTTCTTCTTCTTCACCGCCTCACGATGGTGATAAGTCACCACCTTAATAAGGTGGTATGATTAACTTTTAAATGTTAGATATGGTAAGTCACCACTTTGCATAATTATGGTTAGTCACAAGGCGACTTAATTAGTCAACATCAGGGAGTTGCACGATCACGACAGGGAAGGTGCATAATGGAGTCTCTTGTTATTATTATTAAATTCCTTATTCTTATTAATTTTACTATTCTTATTTTAATTAATTATTTTTATTATTAATTTTCTAATTACTATTATTTTTAATTATTTTTAATTATTTATTATTATTATTAAATTCCTTATTATTATAATTATATTTAGTTTTTATTATTAAATTTTATTATTAATTTTATATTATTATTATTAATATTCTTCTTTTCTTATTATTATTATTGTTATTAATTTTTACTTACTGTTAAAATTATTACTTGAAGATGAGAGCAAGGAGGACAAGAGCGAGGGAGACAAAGACGCAAAGCATGAAGAGGAAAACGAAAGAGATAAGGATATTTCAGTCCTCAACGTGGTAATCTTTATTTAGACATATTCAAGATACATAAAGACAAGGTTATGTCATCTTTAGCTATTTCCAAGTTCATGAAATAATTAAATCTGAAAATAGCTATCCTATTTTTTTTTTCTAAATAAACACAAGGATAGGTAATTTTGAAGAATAGGTTAAAAATAGAACATTTATTCCGTTTACCAAACGTGTCCGTACTGAATTTGATGGAACGGATGGCCTCATCGTTATATTATATAATAATGATATGAACGTGACAATTCTCCCACCACCGGGGCTTTTTGCTATTGCTGTCTTAAATTCTGGACCTCATTCTTCAATATGACCACACCCTACAAAACGACAATCCCATTTAATGCCCACTCTGGCGAGGCCAACAACCTGCTCCTGGCCACCAATAACAAGAGATGGAGATTGGCGATCAGGAACTTGTCACCGATCGATTGGGGATCTTTTAGTTTTGAATTAGAATTACCAAGTACCAATCACCCAATTGTTTCGCGGCCACGAATCGCGCCGTACCTTATAAATTTTTGGAATTAGATTTTTTTCTTTGGATTATAAAATTTTTATTATATTTTATTAATTTCTTTTATTCCAGAAAACTTCATGAAGGTAAACAGTACATCTCTCTCGAGGTCCAATGACATATCACCCTCTGGTGGTAAGCCAAGTTAACGCATCTCATCATTAAGCAGTTTCAACTAGCTTCTCCATCTACAGGTAAAATCCCAAATTGCCCTGAAATTTCTTCAAGAGGTCGACGTGGAATCAAACCAGGACCTAATTCAAAGTCATTTCCATTCTCAACCATCGAAGTACACCCTTGAGGGTTATTAAATTTATTTACACATTTATATAAATTTTATATAAATATATAAATGAGATTTAATAGAATAAAATTAGATTTTATGAGTAAATTCCCAGCTCTCTAATCTCTACATATTTTGTGTTTTTATTTAAATATTTATATATTATTTACAATAAATTTATGACATGTATAATATTTTATTTTATTTTATTTATAACAACACATTATCAGTTATTATAAACAATGTATATTAAATCTTGTAAGATTAATTCTACGACAAGTAATTATAATTTGTAGAAAATAATGAATATAGTTAAGTTTAATATATATATATATATATTACGAATACAAATTCCTTTATAATAAATTTTTTATTTATGACATAACTCTAATGAAATATTAACTAAATAACAACTTATATTTAAGCATAAACTTAATTTAAATAAAATGAACAAAATTTAAAATAAAACTTCTTATTTTCACATATATTCGTATCATACATAATAAAATATTATTTTATCAAATTTTCTCGTAGAACTCTATTTAAAATTTTATAATAAATTAATAAAATTACTTAAGTAAAGTGTTACCTGTTAAAACTAATCTTACTCTTATTCATTTACGAAATAATTATTAAACATCAAATGTTTAATTTTAAGTAGTAACATTAGTTTTAATTAAAATAAATATATATTGTTTATAAGTAAAATTTACAAATTTTAAATTTAAATTTCTTACTTTTAATGAATATATTTAATATTTATATATACTATATAAAAATTAATTAATTAGTGCATCTTAGAGTTTTTTATTTATAATTATTATCAACAATAAAAATTATTTTAATCGAAAATCAAAAGCTAAAGTGTAACTAACTAGTGTGACTTGATTTAAACAATTGGTGATATATAAAAATAGTCTAATATTTTAAAATAAGACAAAAGTATATAATTACAGTGAATGTAATGTGAAATAATTTATGGTAGATACTTTTAATTAAGTCAGTCAAGAAATGTCCATAATCTAATGTCATTAGCTGACTTTAAAAGTATGATAACAACTTATTAATAATTAATTAATATTATCTGCTGATGAAATTAATTATCAATTAAATATAAAATAGTATTTGTATATATTTTAACCTAACTCTAGAAAATATCCATATTTTATTATAGGTCATTATTATTGTCATTATTATTACATTCAATCTAAAATTTTATAATGAAGTAAAATTTGAAAAAATCTAATATTGCTTAACCTTATTCTTATCCAATGAAGGCAAAGGCAAAGATGACTAGTAATGCAAAATTTCCATTCTCGAAAAAAAAAAAGTAAAAAGTAATGCAAAGTATTTATAAACCTGAGAGGAACGAAAACAACTGACCAACTCCCAACAGAACAGATGGCTACCTACCTACCACCACCTCCTACCCTCTCTTCACACCTCCCAATGCCGCTTGTCTGATTCTGTGAACAAATTAGTTATCAAATCAATGTCATATATTATTTTCTTATTACAATGATATCCACACGCTTAAAACACCGCATGGATCGCCTGTTGTTTTTATTCAGTTCTTACTTTGTCCCTTTTGATCTGAGCCGTTGGTTAGGTAATCTGGTGGTTGCGTGAATGGTCATGATTTCATAGCACAGAATCCAGAGGATCCGATCCCTCAAAATACACCGTCTCTTCACATTTATCTTTTTTTTTTCTTTCTATAATTCACGTTAAGGATAAAATAAATTGTCCATATTATATATACAATAATACGAAAATAAAAAAATAAAGAAGAAAACAGAAAAACGTGCCTACATAACAACTCCGTCACATTTTGGTTACCACCTTCTCTTCTTCTTCGTCTACCTAATAACTTCCTGCAATTTTGGAGAACAATTTATTTGAACTCAGTCAAAATCAAGGAAATCCCCAATTCCTAGGGTTTCTGAATCTGCGTCGGGAACCCTAGTTTTTTGGTTTATTCTTTTACTCCCTTCGTAGCTTGCAATCCAAGGTTCATCTTTCATTCTCTTTCTTTTTCTAGCTTCTTGATTATGTTTTTTTTTTTTCCTTTACGCGTATTCTTCTGTGTGATTTCCGAGAAGTCGGAGGAGAAAAAATTGTGACAACGAGGAATACAATTTAATTATAACCAGACTTTTCATGCTTCGTTCCATTATTTTGTTTAGATTGAGTTCTTGCTTGTTAGCTTTGTAGTTAGCTTTCATGGAGACGGGTTTTGATCTATGCTCGTATGTCCTATTTATTTTCTAAATTTTTGGACGGTGCATTGTCCTCCATCGGCGTGAATTTTGGACATTGAAACCAAAATTTTGTGGGACGCCTAGGATTGTTTAACTGAACTGTTTCATCTCAAAAATGGGATGCGATAAGCGAAAGAAAGGATTGGATAAGCTAATTAAGGGAATGATGCAGTTGTAGACAATACTGATCAATTATGTGTATGGTTAGGTATAATTCTGGTTACATTGTATCCAATTATTTCGCCGATGAAATTATTCTTTGTTATCTTGGAATACCAAGCAATAAGCCTCAATGCTTCCAAATGCTCTGTTTCACTCATCTAGTGCCTGCTTCAAAATATTAGATTATGGTTGTGAGTTTTATTATGTGTTAGTTCATGAAACTATTTAGCAGTAATTTGTAGCTTTTCTTTCATTTCTCCTTTTTCTTGCTCACAGCTGCCAAGTAGATTGTGCTCCGAGTGGTAGCATAAAAAATAGACATTCACTTGTCAAAAGGAGATCGCAAAAGCTGCGATTCTATATGTTTAGTGATTATTAACACTTTTAGGTGTTCAAATTCTGCACGATCAATACATGTGAAGCAATGCTAATTAGATCGATCCTTCTTGATAAGTATCTTTTTGTCCTAGGAGGCATAGATATCTAACAAATTTTCTCTGGATTTCAGCCTGAACTTTTACATTGACCATCACAATGTCAAGCTTGGGGGAACCACTAGGACTTAACAAGTTACCAAGCATGAGTACCATTGATATGATTCAAAGGTTCTCATCTGGTGCTTGCCGTCCCAGAGTTGATGATATAGGAATGGGAAATCGCTGGATTGATGGAAGAAGCTGTAGCTCTTCCAACTGTTGTGAGTAAGTACTTACGATATTATGCTTCTCCTCTTTGACACCGTCTGGGTTATTCAATTTCCCTTTCACATGCAATAAGTAAAACTTGTGATCGCTTTGGTTTCAGAGAAGATTATGAGGAGTATAAAGGGGAAACATTTCCCTGGAAAAGACATACAAGAGAACCATCCCAAGGTGACTCCTTTAATCGGAGGAGTACGACCATAGGCAGGAACTATAAGGTATCTGTAACTTTTAACAAGTTTACTACTTTTCTGATTGACATTATATCGCCTAAGTCAATGACAAAGACATATAGCATACAGCAAATAGGGTGATTTCATGATTATAATAAAACCATAATCTTCTTGTACAGATTAGAAGATTGAGGTCATTATCTTCGATAAATAAGAATCCAAGTTTCATTTCTCATTCCTGCATTGCATTTGCCCAAATGTCTATCACTTTACATTTTATGCAGTTAAAAAAATTTAGTTCCCTCTTATTTGAGTTCTGATTTTTCTTTTCCTGATATAATGCAGCTTTTTAATGGAATGTCGAAGTTTGTGAAGATAGTAGAAGTTGGTCCCAGGGATGGATTACAAAATGAGAAAAACATAGTACCTACAGATGTAAAGGTTGAACTGATTCGAAGACTAGTTGCTACTGGGTTACCGGTTGTTGAGGCAACAGGTTTTGTGTCACCTAAATGGGTTCCTCAGGTAATTTAATTCATTCATTTTAACTTCAATCAAGTTGTGTGTACGATGGATGATCTCGTCAAATTAGTATGCTGTAGTAATGATCAGATGTGCATTTTTATCTTCGTATCTGATTTGGCGATATCAATTATAGATTTATGCTACATTTGTTGAAGTTTTGAAGAGTTTCATCATATCTTAGAAACGCCTTTATGCAATCATTAACCAGTGAATGAACACATTTTTATTAAGTGTTATTGCAGACTGTTCTATTGTGAAGGTTATATCAGTCTATTAGTTGCTCCTTCTTCTTCTCTCTATGCCTCTTTTTGGTTGTGGTTCCTCGCTTATGTTCATTTATCTTCTGTTGTTTTTTGTCTTTTACCATTTATTTTACTGCTTCAAACAGCTGGCAGATGCAAGAGATGTAATGGAAGCTGTTCGTAGTTTGAAGGGCTCTAGATTACCTGTCCTTACTCCTAATGTAAAGGTGGGATATTTGGCGTATTAATTGGAGCTCAAACATTGCCTTGATGGTCTGTCAGAATCTGACGATGTAATCTGTTTATTTTCTAGGGGTTTGAAGCAGCAGTTGCAGCGGGTGCTAAGGAAATAGCAGTTTTTGCCTCAGCTTCTGAGTCATTCTCAAAGTCAAACATCAATTGTAGCATTGAGGAGAGTTTTGTTCGTTATCGTGCTGTTACTCGTGCTGCTAAAGCACTCTCAATACCTGTTCGTGGGTATGCATTATCTATCTTTTGACAGGAATCCTTATTGAGAGATCTGATATCTTTCTGTCATCTGCATGAGGTGCAGATTAAACCTCCTAATGGACAAATTTGTAAAAGTCTTACACCTGTTTGATATCTTTTGTTCTATTATTGTGTTGTGGCTGGAATTGTCCAAATATTATCTGTCGACTACCTCGTGTTTCTCTATTCCTATTAGCTAAGATAGATTGCTGATCAGTTCTTTTGGTCATGATGATAACTGTCTTAGAGGTCTTGTGATCTGTGTTGCACAAAGTCTTTAAAGATAAATGTAGGAACTATAGACATGGTTATTTGTAAGCATTATTTGAATTCTAAAAGGGTTAGCTTTTACATTAGAAGCTATAGGTGATTATATTCTTGCACTAACTTTGCAGAAGTAGCATATTTTGAGAAAATGAATCGCTATTGAACTTGATAGGTATGTGTCTTGTGCTGTTGGTTGTCCTGTGGAAGGAGAGATTTCTCCATCAAAGGTGGCTTATGTGGCAAAAGAACTTTATGACATGGGTTGCTTTGAGATATCCCTTGGTGATACAATTGGAGTTGGTACACCCGGTAATGATTATGCAATAATATATTAGAATTTATTCGATCTTTTCTATCTTGCTCTCTTTTTTTCATGATTTCCTCAGTCACATGCCTCTTCATGCACAACAAGCAATGCCCTTGGTCTGTTTGATCAAAGTGTAGCGGTTAACATATAGGAGTTTGTTTTGTTGAACTTCTTCTTCATTTTCCAAAATTTGCTCACCTGTTATTCTTAGGTTATTCAGCACTTCTAGCTATTTCATATTTTCCAGAGGTTAATCAGTGGTGCTTTTTTGTGTTGATGGCTTTTGTCTTGAATTTGCATGGTCTCCATCTTAGTAGTGATTGCATCTTTCTAGGGTGCCTGGGGCTCTTGTGAATCTTAATACACAGATGGAGTTAACTTTACTGCCTTCTAGTTGATTGTTCCAATGTAAACTCAGTTGTATTATTGTCTCTCGAGTTGGTGACATTGTGTTATTCTCTGTTACCCTCCCTTTGATGTGGAACAGGTACTGTTATTCCTATGCTCGAGGCTGTAATGACTGTTGTTCCGGCTGAGAAGCTTGCTGTCCATTTCCATGACACCTATGGGCAATCGCTTTCAAATATTTTAGTGTCCCTTCAGGTAAGAACTACACTTTCTATTTCTCCCTCAGGATGGATGAGTACAAGGTAATAACTGCATTTTGTCGATTAATAGCATAGTTTATGGCTTTCCATCCATGACTTGGATACTCAGGCAACTTTTATCAGACTGTATCTTAATTCTGCCTTTTAGTCACGCCATGCTTTCAGCTCCATTCAAATTCTTAGCATATATATGTTGGGGATTAGTAATTCTCTATACTCACATCTTATGTGGTTATTTAAGAATTTATCGTTCATTTTAATAGCCCGATGTGATGTATATGTCATAACTCTTTCCTATTTTGTCTCTTAACAGATGGGGATTAGTGTAGTCGACACATCTGTGGCAGGTTTAGGCGGGTGCCCCTATGCAAAGGGCGCTTCAGGCAATGTTGCAACAGAAGATGTACTTTACATGCTTAAGGGGTTAGGTGTGAATACAAACGTGGATCTTGCAAAACTTCTTTCCGCCGGAGATTTCATCTGCAAACATTTAGGACGTCAACCTGGATCAAAAAGTGCAGTTGCGTTAAGCCGAGTGACAGCTGATGTCTCTAAGATATGAGAGGTTTCGGGCCTTCAACTTTGCAATGCCCTTTAAAGAGTGGCCCACAAGGTGTTGTTTTGTAACATATGTATTGCACTGTGATACAATCATATACTTTTAGAAATAAATGAAATTCAGAGCCTCAAGTCAACAAGAGGTAATTTATGTCTTGGGAATTGTACTCAACATTATAACCCTTCTGTTTGAACCATAAAATGGTCATTGGGTTCGATAGTAACTTGTGCTACTTTTTCTTTACAGTTTATGAAGGAAGAAAATGTTCACTCTTTTCTACAACATAGAAAGTTCCATTACTATTCTCACTTTCCTGTAACCTAAAATGGAAAATGAGAAAAAAAGTAGTATTGCTTAGTCAAAGCAATACATAGCTAAATGTCAAAGTAAGATATGATCTAATCTGCGCACTATCTCCAGAAAAGTACGAAAAGATCTCCTACTCTTCTATAGCATACTCTTCTATAGCAAAAGAAATATGGGACAAGCTTTAAGTTACATTTGAAGTAATGAATAAGGTAAATAAACATATAATAAATCTTTTAGGGGGCGCTTGGTTCATAAAGAGTAATGGGAATGGGAATGAGAATGAATACAGTGAGGAATGATAATTGATATAATCATTATAATTATGATGGTTAGTTAAGATGAAGGAATGATTACCATTACCATTGATGGTGGTTGGTTTGTTAAAATGTTAAAAAATAAAATTTTGTTAAAATTTTGTTTTATAGCAAATTCTAAATATATTTTAAATAATTATTTTTAATTTATGAACCATAATTATAATGACAAAATATTTAAAATCAAGTATATTGCGATTTTTCCTTTCCAATAATGCTTGAAGAAAAAATACTCAAATATTTTCTTGCATCAACATATCATTAGTTACATAATATCCTCAAAATATAAATTAATCATCCAAAATATTGTGCAATTTATCGACACAACTATAATATCCTTCATTTCATTACTACAGTAAAATCAAGTAACATAGTTTAATACAATTTACATTCATATAATAATACAAATGATATTATATTTTAAGTAATTAATGAATAATATTTTAATTAATTACATTGTAATTAACTAATTATATTTTAATTAATTAATTATATTTTAATTAATTACATCTTAATTAGCATTTTAATTAATTAATTATATTTCAATTAGATTTTAATTAATCATGTAATTAATTATATTTTAATTAACTAATTAAATTTTAATTAGACTTTAATTAATTAATTAATTATATTTTATGTTGATTAATTATTTTAATTAATTAATTAGTTAGATTTTATCTTAATTAATTTAATTTTTTGTAATTAATTAAATTTATTAATTTTAATTAACTAATTAATTAATTATAATTTAATTTAATTTTAATTAATTAATTATATTTTAATTAATCACATAATTAATTATATTTTAATTAATCACATAATTAATTATATTTTAATTAACTAATTAGATTTTAATTATACTTTAATTAATCAATTAGATTTTATGTTGATTAATTACTTTAATTAATTAATTAATTAGATTTTTAATTATTTTAATTAATTAGCTTTTATCTTAATTAATTAAAGTTATTAATTAATGTAGGAATCACTCCCATTCCTCTAGAAATCTAGAGGAATGGAGTATTCCTTAAAACTAAGGAATGAAAAGGATACCCTTACAATGATATACCTATACCAATCATTAGTTTTAATTCCATTCCCATATCTTTTTTCTTAAACCCTCCAAACAAGCACCCCCTTAGTGCATCAATATATCTAAATGACGAGCTGGTAACAAAAATTCTAAGATCATTACCAAATGAATGGAGATCTAAACTAACATCTCTGAAAATCGCAAAAGATCTCGATACAATCTCACTTAATTGGTTAAGAGGAAACTTAATGATTCATAAAGCCGAGCTTAGGCAAGATGAAGGATCCTCATACAGAAGAGGAATGACATTAAAAGTAGTTGACGAATCAACTCCATCAAATGATAATGCAAGTGATACTGAGTTACAAATAAATGAAGATAACGAATTCAACTTCATGGTCAGAAAATATGTCTAATTTTAAAACAAGAAGTTCATGAAGAAAAGAGAAGAAAACAAGAAAATTGGAAACAACATATTCTTATCAAAAGACAACAATAGCAACATCAGTATACAAAATAATCAAATCATATACTATCACTATAAGAAGCCTGGACACATAAGACCAGAATGTCCTCTTCTTTAAAAGGACAAGATAGAAAATAGAAAACTCAAAAAGCATGTTATGACTGTAACTTGGTCAGATAAAGATTTTGATAACTTTGAAGAAGAAGGGCTTGAGGAAGTTTGCTTTATGGCCGGATCAGGAGATGATGAAGCATATTATTTTGAATCTGATATTGAAATTGATGAATAGAGAGATGCATATCATGACTTTTATATGATCAGTAAAATAAATTAATAGTCTAGTATTTTAAAAAGATTAAGAAGTTTAAAATAATGATGAATCTTTAACAAATAAGATTAAATTATTAAAATTGAAAACAAAGATTTGTTGACTAAATTCACTTTTTTTAAAATGATAATAAACAAAAAAATTTCTGAAAAAGAATGCCCGGAAACAAAATTCAATTAAAAAATTTAAAATGACTTTATTAAGGTGGGTGGCTGGTGATGACTTGGCACTATGACATAGAATCAATGTGGTAATGATCTGGCAGTGGCATGTGAAGACTTTGGATCATTTATAGATTGTCATGTGTCACTTCTATTGATTGGGTATTACTATTTTTAGACAAAGTTGGGTTGTCTTCAACCTTTGAAAGTTGGAATTTCAGAATTTGATGTTGATATTCTTAAGGCACGTGAGGGCGTGTGGAGTGACCCTTTGGGAAGGTGTTTGCACTGTTGTGATCGTTATAAAGAGTAGAAGAGTTTGGCATATATCAAAGTCTACTTAAACAACAGAATTAACTCCAAAAGTTGAGAACTAGAAGGCTGCTATTCTTTGTACCAAAGAAGCTTTGATATCCATAAGTTGGTCTTTTGGATCAACTGGCACGCACATAATTAGTTAATTCATTTGCTATAGATAGTCACAAAAATAATTTGTTTCATACATATAAATTAAGAATTGTTTCTCTTTTCTTTCAAGCAAGCATGAGAAATAAGGTACGACGAGGTGTTACTTGTCCACATTCTTCAACTTATTCTATACTTCATCTCATGGAAGCCACCCACCCATTTGATTACAACTAACTGGGTTAGTTTCATTGCGTTACGTATTATGCAACAAAAAATCTATCCACGAAGCGTGAAGCTTTTATTTCATCTTGCCAATTTGGGAACAATTAAATATAGAAATTGATAACGTTGAAACGATGAGCTGACACAACCCTAGAACTTGGGGAATTGGACTCTAGATTGACATCTTCCCCTTGGTAGTATTGGACACTCGATGAAGTCTGACCCAGAAGTGTCCACACACAAGTAAACCTGAAACAACTGAGCATTCTTTGATTGGTCTACATTGCACTCCAACCCAGGAGCAAATCCAACAGCTCCTTTAATAGCTTCTTCAATGCTGTCCAGGTCATAGAACTCATCATCCGGTTTTATTCCTGTGTCAAATTTTAGCTTAAGATAAGGATAAAGAGGGAAAGTTTCTTATTTATTACTTGATTTGTTGAAAGTACCTGCATTCTTGAGCGCTTGAAGAAGGTTTGCTTTCTGTTTCAGTTTCAATGCTGCTTCGAAGTAGTCACGTTGGCCAAGTTCAGATTCAGCGCAGGTTCCATGCTTCTCCCACTCGTGTGACCAAAACCTGTAGCCGTTGCTGCTAGGACAGGACAGTGATGGCCAATCTTTTTGCAAGGTGGAAGTCAGTTCTGAGATCTAGAACAAAATTTTCAAAGACAATTTAGTTTGAAGAAAAACAAAAATAATGGTCCAAATTCCACGTTAGCTCCAAGTTTTTCCCTTTTCCAACGATCTTGGTGTAAGAAAGTTTTGATCTATGTATTTATGTTCTGAACAGATCTCCGGGAGTTCTTATCTCATGCCATGTCCTAAAAATCTTAAAGTAACTGATGTTTTGTTGTAAGCTGATTTGAGGGACGTATTATATTTCTTGTTTTGCAAGTGACGTATATACGCTTACCTAATTTTCAACCAAATCATGAAAAAACCCGAACTTAGAAACCAAGTGTCCTTTTTCTCGTGACTTGCAGTGCAAGAGTTTCTATCACTATAAACAATTGAAGTGAACACGATAGCTAATTAACGGTTGGTAAATAATAGTTACCTGAGATTCGTCTAATTCACTGTCGGGATTACAGTTTTGCGGGTACCTTCCATTCTTGTAGTTTGGCCAAAGTCCATGGATGCCAAAATCTGAAGCAGGTTTCCCAGTTTTTGGATAGCAGCAGCTATGCTTTGTGTCACAATATGATCCTGGCCACTGCAGTACCGTAGAAACAAAGACACTCAACATATTTATTAGAGATGTATCCATGCATGTAGGAGCATGCAAACCCAAAAATAGTTTGTTTAGAAGATAAATAATCATGTCAGGCATAGAACAACAGCACAATCAAACTTTTAGGCCAAAGGATTTAGAGGAGAAAATGTAACTGAAACTGGGTAAAAAAAATTGTACCATATAATTAATACTAACATATATATATGTGTGTATATATAGAAAGTTATATCCAAACCTGTTGGACGAAGTAGAAGAAATCAAAATCCTGAGAAACACAAAGAACTGTAAGACAGTGCAATATCAAAAGCTTGATAAAGACTGGCAAGCTTAGCTTCATTTTTAATGCTTCTTGCAATAAGAAGATGGCTCTTTCGAAGATAGAGTTAAGAGAATGAAGAATCAATGAGGTCGATTGTGGATATATAAAGCCAAATGGAGAGTTTGGAAGGAATATCCACGACAGAATATGCTTATTCAGCTTGCTCTTATCATACATATACTGCGTGGATTTATCCATCAAATTGTGTGTTGGCTTCCATTATATATTTTTGTCCGCTGAAGAAAAAGGAAACTTTGTATTATTTAAGACATTTCATAATGTCGACTGCAACCAAACCTTGAATGGCTGTGAATTTAATAAACAAGCTATAAGTTTGAATAACATAGTTGAACATTTTGTTAATTAAGACCTGTGAAACAACTTGTTTAATAATTATCTCATTCTAGATGTCTAAATAATTGTGAATGCCGATTAAGGATCAAGTGGAAATTCAAAGTTACGGTAGTTAGAATACTGCAATAAACAATTACAAGGGTAAGATATGGTCTGCAGGAAACTGTTACAAAGCTTTGTCTTTAAGTCTGCAAGATATGGGTTTGGAAGGAGATTAAAGAAGGCTGGGTCGAACAATGTTGACTAGACAATCGATTCTTTTATGCTCTAATCGTGTATGGATTAACAAGGAACTTTATTTGACAAAAACGTAAAGCTTTCAGCCTTATCTGTTCGGTGCAACTCCAAAGTTTCGGTAGTTAGAATACCGCAATAGACAATTACAAGCGTAAGATATGGTCTGCAGGAAACTGTTACACACCTTTTTCTTTAGGTCTGCAAGACACGGATTAGAGAAGGAGACAAACCAACCGCCTCTTTAATGTCTTTTCTTACATTTCTTCGTGTTGATGATTAGCAGCTATGGGTTTCTACTAATTTAGGATTGATATTAAGTTAGTTTAGGTTTTATTTAATTTGGGATTTGACAATTTTGAGGTTTTTGTTTTAGGGACTAGACATCATCTGCGATTTGGGGTTCACTTTAGAGATTGGGTTTACAACTTTCGAAATATAATAGTTAGGGCAACATGGAATATTTAAATATTTACCCAACAGATGGGTTAACACTCCTGTTTAAAATAATTTATCAAGATGCTAAAAATAAAAAAAATGTTAAATACTCATTCAATAATTTTTTGTTGACAAATAAAATAATGAAGTCTAAGTAGTGACAAAACTCTTATCCCAATACGATGCAACACTATGGATCTAAATCTAGTTGGTTAATGTTATCTTTGTGAGGAAAGCATTGCATAATTGGAATTTGTTTGCCTTAATTACATAAGAGGTTTAATATTGGGGTGATTAGATACAATGTTGTTTATTATAAATGTAGAGTTGGAAGATGTAGATCCACTAACTACTTCAATAAATAAATCACCTTATCAATTAATATTATTTGACCTTCATGGTTGTGTTTACATGTGCTTAATTCATTGAATTGATTTGTACATGCGAATACATCAAGGACTTGTCCCTTTGGGTATTTGCATTAATTTGGGCCCTTCAAATCAAAAGTTACGAATATCGTATCGGGCTTGGTATTGAATTAGATTTTGGAACGGAATTATACTGATATCGATCAGTACCGGGTACCGTTTCGAGTAATTTTTTAAAATTATGAAATAGTCCCTAAAATTTTAAAACTTGCAAAATAATCCATATTGATATATTATCGGTTTTATCAGTATACTTTACTAGTTCTGATTTACATCAACCATACTTTCAAAATCTTAATAATAAATAATAATAACAATTAATATGAAATAAGTCAATAACAATAATTTTAAATATTATATATATAAATAATAACCACAATTAATATAAACAAAGACAATCATCATCATACATACATCAAATTAAGAATAATACAAAGTATTTAAAATATTACAATAATACAATTTCATCATTTTATTAAATAATATTACATCAAAAGATTCAAAACATCCGATAAAAATAACAATAAATATTACAAAAAAGTTGATGACGAAGAAGCAATCTAATAGAAGTTAAACCTGAAATAAAAATATCACAGTTATATTACATATATACAATTTAACATAAACATCAAATACAAGTAAAATTAAAAGAAGAGGAAAAATAAAAACCTGAAATTCAATCGTCAATGGGAGGATACTCATTAGTACTGCACTGATCCTAGTGATCATTTGGTTCAAAATCTTCATCATTGAGAGGAGCTTCATCATCATTATTATTCAAATTTAATACACCAAATGACATGTCAATGCTTTCTCATCCAATATTATCTTCCAAATTCAAATCATTCACATCAATCAAACTGGGTTCTTCAAAAATCTTGTCCGCCAAAACATCAATATTATCAAATTGGATCATTTGAACTACTTATGCTATTCAGACTACTAGTAAATAATTAACTTTAATTTTTAAAAAATTATAAGAAATTATATCAAAATTAATAATGATAATAATGAAAATAATATACCTTTCCCGAAGTTTTAAATTGTAACGAACATAAACCAAGTCATTCAACCTCTTATGTTCCAATCTATTCCTTTTCTTTGAGTAGATAAATTCAAATGTACTCCAATTTCGTTCACACCCAGTTACACTTACACATTAACTTAAAATTCAAATCGCAAACTTTTTCAATTCTGGAATACAATTTTCGAATTGATCCCACCAAGAAACTGCAAGTTATAAGATAACAAAAGTAGTGTTATAAAAAAATAAAACGATAATTAATTTTCAACAAATAAGAAATAGAAAATAAGTAATACCTGGAGAAAGTTTTTCTCTTTGTCGAATAGCAATTGGCATTTCAAAATCTTCATAAGACAACTTATAAAGCTCTATTTGTGAGCTTAAAAGATCTTGTATTGCGTCATGAGGAATAGTTGTAGTAATTATGAAAAGCATTCCTCTACTAACTTTTGCTTGTTTTGCAAGATCCAGTCTAAAATACACACTAGGATTCAAAAATATCTCAGCTGCAAACAATGGAGAAGAAAGTTGTCTTTCCCTTTTCTCATTAATGATTGAGAGATAATGTGAGTATAAAGGAGGCCTATTTTTCAGATTGACCTTGATTGCTTCCATCTCTCTCTCTATAGCATAAAAAATGTAACTCATTGTTGACTTTTCTTCACTATCAGTCAACCAAAACACCCTCACCAAAGGCTCACAAACTCAGATAACAAATTGACATTGCGACCAAAATTCTCTATCTTCCAATATAATACTACAAACCTCCATTCCAGCATTAGACCTAGCATGCTGAGATGCAACTCACTTATCACTTGTAAACATTTGCCTTAACTCTTTCTTCATCGAAATAAAAGACTGAAGTGATAAGAAATTTGTTGCAAATCTTGTCACAGCAGGGCGACACAAATTTCTACCATTGGTAAATTCCCTTCTCATCAAATTCAAAATCCATGCACGATTATAAATGAATTTTGTTACCTTTTTAACCTTCTGCATAGTCTCATCAATAATAGAAAAATACCTAGGATCCCCTATGTTCTCCAACATTAAATCAATGCAATGTGCAACACAAGGAGTCCAAAAAATAAATTATAGGTATTCTGTAATTTTTTTTCCTACCATTTTATAAGCTGAATCATTGTCAGTAATAAAATGAACAATATTTTCTGGACCTACTTCATTCATAACTTCATCAAATATCCCAAACAAAGTCTCAGCATTTCTAATAAGATCAGATGCATCAATAGATTTCAAAAATATAGAGTCATTTAAAGAATAAACAAAAAAAAATTATAATAGGCTCTTGTCTCCTATTTGTCCAACCATCACACATAATCGAACAACCATAAGTAGCCCAACTCACTCTTCTTTCAGTCAAATAAGTTCTAATTTCAGAAACAACAAACTCAAAAGTATATTTTTTAAGTTATCAATCGATGGTCCTTTGTATCCTGGACCATAAGAGGCTATTGCATCCATCATAGGTTGATAATAATAAGACTGAGAAGTATTGAATGATGAACCTGTATCATACCACCATCTAGCTACTGCCATATCGATATTGTGAGTCGCATCTCTTGATTGCATTGCACTACGAAATGAAGGTTGTGCTCCAAGAGTTGTTCGTGGTGCAAAGAACCTAGTCACTTGCCTTCTTATCTTCCTCACATCAGATTCTTCAGGATCCTGAGGCTCAGATGGAACACTATGAGTACTACTTCCACCTTCAACATTTCCATAATCACCACGAAAACTAGAAAATGAACTTCCACTTCCACTACCAATTTCAAAATTCAGCATTTCCCTTCTCTTTTTTTCAAATTGATATTCATCAAACAATGTTTTCATCTGCCACTTCACATCATGACTTATTTTTTTACATGCTTCTACATCTCTTTTAACCCCAGCTAATGCCTTTTTAATCGAGTAATTCCTCCACCTTTCAAATGCTTGTTACAAAACAAGCATATGGTATGATTGTTTTAATAAAAACTGCATCGGCGTAGTAGAAATTTGGATCAACGTATCTTCTCAAGTAGGTTGATCGGAAGTATTTGAGTTTCCTTCCATTTATCTGTACACAAAAATAAATAACACATAATTTCAGTACACAATGACAATATGCATATCCATCTTATATAAAATAACTCATTCTGTATAAGTCAAAAGTTAATAATTCAAAACATTCAACATATATAATAAGTAAGACAAAACATACTCCAACAATTTGCAATTTCAACAATTACAAAATAATTATAATGTCATTTCCATTCCTACCAATTTCTAACAATTTTCAATTCCAACAATCACAAAATAATCAAAATTTCAATTTCTAATTCTAACAATTACAAAATATTCATTATTGTATTTCCATTTCTACCAAATAATGTCAATTTTAATTCTAACAATCACAAAATATTCATTATTGTATTTCCATTTCGCCAATTTCTAACAATTCTCAATTCTAACAATGACAAAATAATCAAAATGTCAATTTTCAATTTCAACAATCACAAAACATTGATTATTGTATTTCTATTCCTACCAAATAATGTCAATTTTCAATTCTAACAATCACAAAACATTCATTATTGTATTTCCATTCCTACCAATTTCTAACAATTTTCAATTCCAACAATCACAAAATAATCAAAATGTCAATTTTAATTCCAACAATCACAAAATATTCATTATTGTATTTCCATTCCTACAAAATAATATCAATTTTAATTCCAACAATCACAAAATATTGATTATTATATTTCTATTCCTACCAAATAATGTCAATTTTCAATTCCAACAATCACAAAATAATCAAAATGTCAATTTCTAATTTCAACAATCACAAAACATTCATTATTGTATTTTCATTCCTACAAATAATGTCAATTTTAATTCCAACAATCACAAAACATTGATTATTGTATTTCCATTCCTACCAAATAATGTCAATTTCTAATTCCAACAATCACAAAATAATCGAAATGTCAATTTTCAATTCCAACAATCACAAAACATTCATTATTGTATTTCCATTCCTACCAAATAATGTCAATTTTTGATTCTAACAATCACAAAATATTCATTATTGTATTTCCATTCATACCAATTTCTATCAATTTCCAATTCTAACAATGACAAAATAATCAAAATGTCAATTTTCAATTCTAACAATCACAAAACATTGATTATTGTATTTCTATTCTTACCAAATAATATCAATTTCCAATTCCAACAATCACAAAACATCCAATCCCAACAATTACAAAACAATTATAATTCTATTATCAATTCCGGCAATTTCTAACAATCATAAAACAATCATGATTTCATTACCAATTCCAACTTCCACCAATCACAAAATAATCATGATTCTATTACCATTTATAACAATTCTCAATTACAACAATGAGATAACATTCATGATTCCATTTCTATTTCAATAATTTTCAATTCGAACAATGAAAAAGATTCATAAATCATAATTCCATTTCCATTTCTAACATTTCCATACACTTTTCATTTTCAATTCTAACAATTTTCAACAATTTTCAATTTCAACACAATATTTGGGAGTGTATAATTTTCTTTTACAATATATCAAAATGAAAAGACAAACTAAATCCTAAATGCGTAGTTTATCATTATAATTAATAATTAAAAGTGAAAAAGGTGTTTAAATATTTTCCTTAAGTAAGTTGTAAACTATGTATGTAATTGTAAATAGAATTAGATGTAATAATGTAAATGATTAATTTACTAAAATAAAAATCAACAAAATTTAATACTTTAATTTTGTGATTTGATTTTATATTTTTATATAATAAAAAGTTCAAACATATATTTCTAAACTTTTATTAAAAATTTTAATTTTAGTTAATATGCATTATGTTTTATTAATTATAACAATTGATTTTATAATTTATATATTTTAGTTTTGCATATACCAATTGCATTTAACTTCTAAAGTTCTAACTTCTAACAAGATAATTATTTATAATTATAACATAAAATTTTCAATTCATAACAATTGTCCAAAATCCAAATCCAATACCAAACACAACTTACAAAACAACATACTTTAATTTTCAATTTTCAAGTTTCAGTTTTCCACAATCAACAACAACTATACTATATCTAATATCTATATTACTATACCAGACTACCAACTAGTCTACCCATTTTCAAATTTCAATTTCTAAATCACAAATACAGAAATGTAATTTCAACTTCAATTCTTCAACATTGTTGAATAGTCAATACTCAATACACCTTCGGCATAACACAATTAACTTCAACTCTTCATCAATCACAAAATTCACAACACAAATGACAAACCCTTCTAGCAACTGCTTCAACTTCAACTAAGCTTCAACTTCAACTTTCTTCCATTCAGGTCAGCATAGCAGCAAGCGTACGACTGCTAATTTCAACTTCAATTTTCAACTCAACACCAACAGAAATACAACCAATTCAGAATTCAGAAACTAGGTTTCAACTCAACACCAGCAGAAGTAAACTAATTCAGAAATTTAACAGAAATACAACCATTGACAATCAACAATAACAATCACAAAATCATCATCCAACTTTCACAAATCCACCATCCAACATAATAAAAAGTTAAATAAAGTAGAAAAACAAGTGAAAAATACGATAAATGAAAAAAAATGAGAAAACATAAAGTCACAAACCCAGAAAAATCATCCGGTGGTGTGATTACTGGATCGGTGGCCGATGGGGCAGCAGAGCTGCCTGGTCACAGTGCGGTGTGCGGTGGATGGTGGAGCTCAGCAGGCGGTGACGTCTTTGGGCGGAGGAGAAGAGGAGGAGGAGGAGAAGAGCGACCACGATAGCACGACTCCACGACAGAGGAGAAGAGGTGGAGGAAGAGGAGGCTGAGGTGGCGACTGACGATGCGACGTCGACAGTGACAGGCAACGACAGAGAGAAGACGAAGAGAGATGAGATCTAAGAGGGAGAGGCGACAACAGGCAAGGCAGTCGGAGGGGGGCGGCTAGATTTTTAGGGTTGTTTTTTGCAAAATGGTCCCTAGAGATTAAACTTTTAGTAGAATGGCCCGAAAAAATCAGTATCTTCGGTACCGGTCGATACTGACCAAAAATTGTCAATACTCATCAAAATATTTTTTCGGTACTAGCTTTACCCGTAACAGTACCGATTTTTGGCCGATACTGTATGTACCAGCTGGTACTGCTCAGTACGGTACAAAATTCATACCCTTGTTCAAATCACTTATACCCCAATACTCTATACCCTTTGTCCCCTTTGCATCTTATCCATTTATTCATGAGAATAAATGGTTGGGATCAAAGGGACATAGGTGTAATATGAGGCTCTGTAATATTATGAATACCGCATCGGCTCAAGATCGGATTTAGCTCGAAGCAGGCTGCATTCAGATCGATTTTAATGCATCGGAATGCTTTTAGGATATTTTTAAATTTATAAAATAGTCCTAAACTTTTTAAAATTACAAAATAGTCCATATTGATATATTATACAATTGCATCTTGTATAATATCAACCATACTTTCAAAATTTTAATAATAAATAATAATGACAATTAATATGAAATAACAATAATTTTAAATATTTTATATATAAATAATAACCACAATTAATATAAATAAAAAATTATCATCATACAATTATAAAATTAAGAATAATATAAAGTATTTAAAATATTACAATAATACAAAAATATTTTGTAAATTTATAAAATTGTCCCTGAATTTTTAAAAATTACAAAATAGTCCATTGTCATAATGTAAAGTTGTAAATTATTTAATTTAGTTTTTTGTTTATATCTTATTCATTTTAGTTTATATATATCTTTATTTTATTTTAATTATTTCTTTATATAATAATTATCTATATATAATATATATCAATATATAATAATTATCTAAATATAATAATTAATTGTAAAATAATGAAAATTATTCAAAATTATTAATTATTAAATATTTTTATTTTATCAAAATTTTGAATTATTTTTTAGAATTGTTGTTTTTCACATTCCATTTCATTTTACATTTAATTAGACATAATCACAATTTCATTTAATATATAAAATTAATTTAATAATTATTAATAAATATAATTAATTTTAAAATATATAAATTTTGATTTAATAATTGAAAATATATAAAATAAATATTAGTTTATAAATAATAATTTTAAAATTATTTATTTTGAAAATAAAATATTTTTATTAATAAATATTATATAAAATATTAAAATAAATTTAAATAAAATAATTTATTAGTAATTAAAATTAAAATATTTTATTTTAAGTTTTATTTAATTTATAATTATTATTAGTAATAAAATATTTATTATTATTTAAAAAGTTTGAAAAAAAAGGAGGGAATGAGAGGGAGGAAAGAGATTTTGAAAATTTTAAAATTTTGCAAAATAACCCCCAAATTTTTTAAAATTTTCGGTACCGACCGGTATTTGACCGGTATTTTGAATACCGGCTTGCATCGATCGATATTTAAATCCGCATCAAAACTTGAATTCGCATCAATTTGGGCGAGCAGACGTCTTAAGTAGATCTGATCTGAAATCCAAGACATTGGGTACAGGTGAATATATCCCTAAGTTGGGATAGTTTTATACTACATTTTTGTTGAAAAAATTACGCAAGATCAAATCTTAGTGCAGTGGAAATAAAATAAAATTTTGTTTTTCCATAGAATCAATTTTAACAGAATTTATTAAGAAACATAAAAAAAGAAATTGACAAAAACTAGTATACTCAAGTTGAAAATTAATAATAATAATAATAATAATAATTAATAATAAGAATAATAATTTAATAAAAATAAAATTCAATTAATAATAATAATAATAATAGAAATAAAATTGATTAATAAAATTAAAAATAATGAGGAATATAATAATAATAACAATGAATAAAATTAATAATAATAATAATAATAATAATAATAATAATAATAATAATAATAATAATAATAATAATAATAATAATAATAATAATAATAATAATAATAATAATAATAATGAGTAGAATTTTATTAAATATATTTATTATTGCTATTGAATTGCTTATTATTTATTAAATTTCTTTATGTTATTATTAAATTCCTTATTATTATTAATGATCTTTTTCTTCTTATTAAATTTATTATTCTTATTATTATTAATTTTCTACTTACTGTTGGGCTAGATTTTTAGGGTTTTTTTTTGCAAAATGGTCCCTAGAGATTAAACTTTTAGTAGAATGGCCCGAAAAAATCAGTATCTTCGGTATCGATCGATACTGACCGAAAACCGTCGATACTCATCAAAATATTTTTCTAGACTAGCTTTACTCGTAATAAGATCTGATTTTCGATCGATCTTCGCACGCATTTGACCGGTAATCTTTCAAGACGGTACAAAATTCATACCCTTGTTCAAATCACTTATACCCCAATACTCTATACCCTTTGTCCCCTTTGCATCTTAGCCATTTATTCATGGGAATAAATGGTTGGGATGCAAAGGGGACATAGGGTGTAGAGTATTGGGGTATAGGTGAATATATCCCTAAGTTGGGATAGTTTTATACCACATTTTTGTTGAAAAAATTACGCAAGATCAAATCTTAGTGCAGTGGAAATAAAATAAAATTTTGTTTTCCATAGAATCAATTTTAACGAATTAATTAAGAAACATAAAAAAGAAATTGACAAAAACTAGTATACTCAAGTTGAAAATTAATAATAATAATAATAATAATAATTAATAATAAGAATAATAATAATTTAATAATAATAAAATTCAATTAATAATAATAAGGAATTTAATAATAATAATAATAGAAATAAATTTATTAATAAAATTAAAAATAATGAGGAATATAATAATAATAACAATGAATAAAATTAATAATAATAAGGAATATAATAATAATAATAATAATAATAATAATAATAATAATAATAATAATAAAGTAGTAGAATTTTATTAAATATATTTATTATTGCTATTGAATTGCTTATTATTTATTAAATTTCTTTATGTTATTATTAAATTCTTATTATTATTAATGATCTTTTCTTCTTATTAAATTTATTATTTTTATTATTATTAATTTTCTACTTATCGTTAAATAAACCAAACTTTCGTTCTTGTCATGGGCTAATTTTTAAGGTGCAAAAGCAAAGTAAAAATTATAAACGTTTTGATTAACAAATTTATAAGCCCATAAGAAAAAAAATTAAACATGCACGATCGTGCGAGTTTCCGACAAATTTCCAGAAATACATTTCCCAAAAATTCAAAACCTTCAAAATCCAAAACTCCATAATTCATTACTCATATATACTTAACAATTTCCCACATAATGAATTACATTGCAGTAACATATTACTTAAACATTTTGGTAGTTAATGAATTACATTGCATTAACATATAAGCAACTATTTAAGAATTACATAAGTCACCAACTTTCAGTAAATGTTACGTTTTTTTACTAATGCAACTTTTAAAGAATTGCATAAGTCACCAGCTTCCAATAAATGTTAAGTTTGTTTGCTTATGCAACTATTTAAGAATTGCATAAGTCATCAACTTCCAGTAAATGTTAAGTTTGTTTACATCAGCAACCAACAATCAGTTTTAGCCTAAATTATTATCAGAATCATCTTTTACAAATACAAAACTTTTCAGCACGAAGGCAACTACGACATTTGTCAATGAAAATACCAATTCCTAAATTGTTAACTTCCTCCAAATTTGCAAAACCAAATGTCTGTTATGTCTGTAAATCAATATGCATGTTAAATAATTCATAAAAATTAGTATGCATGTTAAATCAATATGCATGTTAAATAATTAAAAATAATTGAAATTAAGACAAAAATTTTCTTCAATTTACCATAAACAAATCAGTCATGCGCATTGAAGGTGGGATAACAACACTAATATTTTGTTGACTTGTTTCAACATCATTGACCTAACATGATAAATGATTCAAAGATTAATAACACATTACAAACATAAAATATTACAAACAATAGAAACAAATAGTTTAACAAAGAATACCAAAGGATTTGTTGCATAAAAATGATGACTGTATATCATTGTTGACTTATCCATATGAACACCTATTGGCTGCATTTCGTAATTGTCATAACCATTTGGTTGATAAATAAAAATTTAAATTGTTTAATATTATTATACCCAGAAGACAATATTACAAATAGAACCTGAGATTGTTGTATACAATCTTCATGATTGCAAACCATATTTATCAAATCCTTACAAATAGAAACTGTCTGCATTTGGTATTTCTCATAAGCAATAAAAGGAAATTTTGTTGAAAACAAATAGCACAACACATGCAGACATGATTAATTACTCAATGCTAACCTGATGTTGATGTAATATGGGAGTTTGTATGCTGGAGATAATCTGAGTGTGTTGGGAATTATCTTCAGATTCTTGAATAAAGTCGTTTAGACAAAAATTACTTAAAATTATCAGTATAAAAATTATATACATCATTTCAAAACACTATCACCAAAAGTTTAACCTGAGTATTGGAAAGGGGGATTACTGTCAAATCTGCCATATTTGTTGAAGTCTTGCATTTTTTCACATTCGTTCTCTTCTTTGAACTTTTCTTTATTCCACCCTTCAATCTCTTACTTGATGTAGGCTTTATCTTCATTTTAACACCTCTTATATGATTCATTTCAACAAAATTAATCTCAATTTCATTGAGCACATTCATTTCAGTATTTGAGCGTTGGCTGAACTCTTGATGTTGTGATATTTGGTTCTCTTGATCAACTATTTCTTCACCTTCCAATTTCTCATCAACCATGTTCAACATGTTCAAAAGATAATCTTTCATAATTTTTTAGGTATCTCTCCTCTCTGCTGCTCTTGTAACCAATCGCATGCTTAATGTACACAATTCTTTATACCTTATAGTTGACAGCAGTTTAGGATCCATATCAGTTTCATTGACAGTTGACTCCTTACTATCAATCGTCCAACATTTTGCTTTCCTTGTCAATCTTTTTAAAATATGCTTGCTTGGGATTGTCTAAATATTTTTCAAGTTATAAACCTTCAACACATGAGAGCATAAAATGTCAACAAACTCAAACTTCCCACAACTACAATGAAATTTATCATTACATGAATCATAACTGACCAATTTAGGTAGCTCTTCCCAGCAACACTGATCTTATATTTCTCAACCGTTCCATCTTCACCGCAAAGACAAAAACTATAATCTTGACAATGATTCCATTGATCTTGAAAACATTTAAAAACTTCTAGTGTGTAAACAGTAGCTGCATGCTTTAAAATTTTAACCGGTGCTGACAATGTTGGACTGTTGACATTACTTCTAAAGTAAGCTTTTAACTCCTCAAATCGACGATCATCAATAAGCTTCTAGAAGTTATTAAAAAATTATAATAAGTTATGCTGATAACTAACGTACCTTTTCATCATAATATTCATGCTTTCAATTTGTTGGGTGGTCATCATGTCTACGCAAAATATTTTGCAGCCATAAACCAAAGCCCATTTGTCCTTAATATGATACATACGTTTCAACCATTTATAATCTTCAAATTCATATTTTTCCAATATCTTATTCCATGCAATGCCAAAATCTTCTTCTTCTTCATACTCATATATGCATGAACTGAAATCCCTTGAAAGCTTTTTAAACTTAGAAAATACACCACTCAAATGGATGGTAGCATTTTGATAAATGTGCCAAATACACAGTCGATGATGAGTATTTGGCCATCTTGAAGCTAATGCCTTTGCGATTGCTGCATCCTGATTAGTAAGAATAGTTGTAGGCTTTTTCTCAGACATCGCTTTATCAAATATCTCGAACAACCATTCAAATGTAAGAGCAGTTTCATCATAGAGGAATGCAATACCAAAAACTGTTGTTTTTCTCACCATTCTTCTTGTAAGAAGTATCAAAGCACATAACATTACCAAAGTCTAAATAGTCATTCCTCATTTTTGCATCAGACCAAAATATGTTAGTGATCAAATCATCTTCGTCCACTTAAATGACATAAAAGAAATTTGGATCTTCCACCTGTATCTTATACAAATATTATAACACCTCACTTGTATCTCCTTTTTTCATGTCTTTTGTTCGGTTAGACTTTAAATAATTTTTGTATTCATCCGGAATAAAGCCAACATTATTTCTTCCACCTGCTTGTCTCACTATAAGATCATGGGATGCTTTCGGTCGAATTACCACATCATTATCCATTTCAATTTGCATTACCACAACCGAAGATATCTTTATGTGATTTCTATGCAAATGTGTTTTGTTTGGGGATGAAAGGTAGTGATTGTGCTCCTCCATAAATTGAATGACTTGAAATTTTCCAGTTTGCACACTATTCACTTTCATCCTTACCTCACAACCAAATCTTGTTTCTGACCGTGGAGCTCTTACATACAAGTCTCTTTTATCGACTATCCGTTTACCCTCAACACTACAACAACAAAACCTACAAATCAACTTACCACTTTTATCTTTGTGACTTTTGCTTCTTCTAATTCCAAAGCCCACATGCTTCGCATAAGTTAAATAAAATTGATAAACTTCTTCTTCTGTGGTGAACTGCATGTCAATTTTCGGTACTAACTCTCTCCCAACCAAATCTTTTGAATTCATATTACTACTCTGGTTCCCAAAGCCAATATTATTGTTACGTTGGTCATTATCAAATTTCATAATTTAAACAACAGCATGGAGTTGATGTACCATCCATTTTCACACCTATCAAATTAACAAACAAGGAGCGTTATTTTCAGATATAATTATTAACACAACCAAAAACGATTATTAATAAAAAACATAGGATGTTTTATTTTTTTCCATCCATATGTTATTTCATTCCTGTAACAAAAAAAGCAATCAGAGATTTGATGGTAAGTTTTTTCCTTTTTACAAATGATATGTTTACGTTAACATTAACTACAACTTAATGTTAACCTACTCAATTGTTACACATTGATTATCACTGACGTGTATGTAAAACCAAAAGCTATAAACACTCCCATAAAAGTCAGAAACGAAAAAATTTGAAACATCTTCAACACTTACTTAAAACATAAATAATAATCAGCTCAACCTTTACATATTAATTATCACTAACGTATATGTAAAACCACAATTTAAAAACTGAAGCATGACAGTTAGATAACAAGGAATACAAAAACGTTAAACAGAAACATACAACTTATATAACAATGAATTCTAAATATCTTCAACAATTACTATAATGAAAACATAAATAACAAATTATCTTTAACAACCAAATAGTGAATAAACAAATGCAAAAGACACTAATTTCTCAATAACTGGTTAACATAGACAAATGATTAAAAATTTAACACAGAGAGGGAGATAAAGACTAACAAATCAAATGTAGAAATGGAGATTTTTAGGAGACGATCGTAAGTTAATTTGGTTGAAGAAATTAAAGTTTGTAAAATGGGATAAACAAATAAGTTAAATGGTGGAAAATGTTAGTAATAATAGCTTTGGAAATGACAAACATTTCCAAAGTCATCATTATTGTAAATTAATTTCTACAGAATTTATTAATATTTTATTTTTAATTTGTTCATTATCATTTTAATTCCTTAATATAATTTAATAATAATTTTGTTATCTTATTTTATTAAAATTTAATTATATAATAATAAGAGGATAATTTAATTATATAATTATATAAATATTAAATTAAATTAATAATAATAAGGAATTTAATAATAATAAGAAAACATTTATAATAATAAGGAATTTAATAATAATAATAATAATATAATAATAATAATAACAACAAAAACAAAACAAAATATATATGCTTGCATGTCATGGGTGTGCAATATATATATATATACCAAACTATTATATAATAATAAATATAATTAATAAAATCAATAAAATTAAAAACAATAAGGAATTTAATAATAAAATTAATATAATAAAATAACCAATAATAGTTATTATTATTATTATTTCATTTTTACAATAACTAGAAATTTAATAATAATAAGGAATTTATTATTAATAATAAAAAATGTAATTAATAAAATTAATAATAATAAGTACATATACACTCAAGTCGATAATTAACAATACTAATAATAAATAATAATAAGAATAATAAATTTAATAATAATAAGAAGAAAATTAATAATAATGAGAAATTTAATAATAATAATAGAAATAAAATTAATTAATAAATTTATTAATAATAACTAATATAATAAAAATAATTAGTCTACGACTTAGATAATATTTATAACTATAAAACTCGGGTATAGTCTTTGGTCTTCACCTATGGGTGGATCTTCTTGAATGTTAAGGAAAAATGAATTGGTTCTGGTCGGGTTGGTCATACTGGGCCCGAACTCAGTCTCAACGATGCACGGGCCAATCGGTCCAATCTTCAAATATCAGTCTTATACCTATGTCAAGCCCAGGTCCAGTCCATGATCTCCTTGACCCATTCGCAGGTGAGAGTCTCCCATGCAAACACGTAAAGACTTAAACCTAGTTATTACTCCATATATAAGGTATAATTCTACCATAACGAAGGTACGCAATCATAACCTAGCTTTCTCTGCTTATAGCAATCTCACCTGCACCAAAAAGACTGACTTGAGTGTCAGAGGGGCTAATCGGGACACAACCCCCGACGTGCCTTCTTTGTTTTGCAGGGACCTTCACGTCGAAGTTGCTACAGAAAGCAGCCAACTCCATGGATCCAAACGGCAACGTTCAGTTCCGCCAGAATCCGGCAAAACCAATTGGCGCCCACCGTGGGGCCTGGCTTCAGGGCACCACGTCCAAAAACACGCAGATCTGTCAGGCGGCGGCAGCTAATCCTGATGTAGCCGTAGTTGCGGCTCTGGCATTGCAACGGATAGGTTTACAGCTACCTGCAACTATGCCGCCTGCACCTCATGTTTCCCACACGGAATCTTCAGACCCGAACGATCAACCGCAACCTCAGAACTTGGAACAAGAAGAACAGAGCGTAGCTTTAGAGGATAACGCTGCACTCAATATGCACCCGAATCTCCAACACCGATCGGATGCAGATCCTCTTCCGCCTATACGCACCTCCCTCACCCGAAAACAGATTGAGGAAGCGGCTGATCTGTTGATTCGCCAGATTTTGCGATCTCCAAAGACGACAAAGAAGCGATTCGCATCGGCAAGCCGCCCGACAAACCAGCATGACGACCGATCACCACCCAACCGAAGCCCTAGAGAAAATCGTGGACGATCGAATTAACGCAGCTATGAGCTTCTACCCAGATCGCCCGACGGCACAATATAGCTCTCCCTTTACGCCGGAAATCTTGGATAGCCTTCCAGCGCCGGGCACCAAAATACCGACGCCTGAAAAATAAACTGGAAAGACTGACCCCCTGGACTACCTACAACACTTCCAATCCATGATGAATCTACATTGCGTTCCGGATGTCATTCAGTGTAAGACATTCTGTACGGCCTTCCAAGAGGGAGCTTAGAGATGGTTTAATAGCTTACCCCCGAGCTATATCACATGTTTTGAAGATTTCAGGTTATTATTCCTGAACCAGTTCGCCACCAGTAAATGGCCACAGAAGACAGCTTTGGAGGTAATGCAACTCACCCAAGGAAGGAACGAAAGTTTGCGGGAGTTCATCACTCGGTTCAATAACGAAGTGGTCGAGGTCCCCGACCTCACTTGCTCGTCTATGTTGGCAGCACTTATGAATAACACGAGGGATGAGGAGTTTAAAAAGTCGTTAGCCCTCGATCAGCCCCGATCTGTTCAGAAAATAAAAAACAAGGCAGATAGGTACATTCAGCTTGAAGAAGTACTGAAAAATACGAGGCGTCAGATGGATGACCGCTCGCCAAATGACAGAACGAGCAATTCGCACAAGCGGCAAAAAGGTCAGTCGAGCTGGAGAAAGCCAACCGATCGACAGGGATGTCGACAGGAGTTTACCCCGCCAACAAAGCGATACGCGGCATTGGCAGCCATGAGAGCGGATGGGGAAACTATCCGAGAACCCGATAAAATGAAGACTCCCTCCAAGGATAGGAACCCCAATTTATATTGTCGTTTCCAAAAAGACGTCAGTCATGATACGGAAGATTGCTGGCAATTGAAAAAAGAAATCGAATTCCTCATACAAAGGGGAAGGTTAGGTCGATTTGTGAAGCACTCGCAAAATGTCGATCGAGATAATGAGCATAAGAGCGGTCGGCCCAACAACAGACGACAGAATTGGAGACGGAATGATAGAAATGATTGGGAAAGGCAGGATACGAATACAGACAATTGACACGAAGAGAGAGGGCGATCAAGGGAAAGAAACGACAGAAACGCTGGGCAACAAGATGAACGACCGACTAGGGTCATTAACATGATATTTGGTGGAAACGCAGCGGGGGGATCCACTGCCAAAGGGAGAAAGATATATGCCAAACAGGTCGGCAGAGACTCATCAACCAAAAGAACGAGGGAGAACGACGGGATGATATCGTTCGACGAGTCTGACCTTGATGGTGTAAGTTGTCCTCATGATGACGTCCTTGTTGTAAATCTGAACATGGACGGCTACGAGGTGAAGCGAGTGATGATTGATACGGGCAGCTCGGTCGACTTGTTGTATTATGAGGCCTTCAAGCAGATGAAGGTACCCGAAGATCGACTACTGCCTATAGACGGACCTATCAAAGGGCTGGAGCATCAGCCTACCCGTTCGCCCGAGTCTATCTAAAAGTGAAGTTCGGGCAAAAGCCTTGTCAAATAAAAAAGGATGTTGAATTCCTAGTCGTGAAGTTTCAAGGGGCATACAATGCAATAATCGGACGAGCTACCCAGAACGCCCTTAGAGTGGTCGTCTCAACTTACTACCAAGCGATGAAATTCCCAACGCCCCATGGAATCGGTACTATCAGGGGTCAACAGAGAATCGCAAGAGAGTGCTACTTAACGAAAACGAAAACATTAAACGGGGCGGTAGTCCTGACGAGCTCTCTTGATGTGAGAGCCGATGAGGAGATGGATAGGATGAACCCAGTGGAAGAAACGCAGCGGATCGTACTGGACGAAGCCAACCCCTCTAAATTCACAAACCTAGGTTCCGAGCTGCAGAAGGATCAAGTTAAAGAAATCACAGACTGTTTGGTGGAAAATAGATCGGTCTTCGCTTGGGTACCGAGCGATATGCCTGGAATTTCTCGATCGGTCATCTCGCACTCATTTGGTATTTGACAAGACTACAAGCCGGTTAGGCAAAAGAAGCGATCGCACTGCAAGGAGCGATAGGAAGTAATCGGGAAAGAAATAGAGAAACTACTCGAAGCCGGGTTCATCCGAGAAGTCAAGTACCTCGAATGGCTCGCCTATGTGGTGTTGGTGAAGAAGAAAAATGGGAAGTGGAGAATGTGCATCGACTTCACTGACCTGAACAAGGCATGTCCAAAGGACAATTTTCCCCTACCCAAGATCGACCAGCTAGTAGACTCCACCTCCGGACATGAACTTCTCAGCTTCTTGGATGCTTTCTCGGGCTACCATCAAATTCAGATGAGCCTCGAAGATGAAGAGAAGACTGCCTTCATAACCGACCAGGGTACATATTGTTATCAAGTAATGTCGTTCGACTTGAAAAACGCGGGGGCCACTTATCAACGGCTCGTCATGGAGGTCTTCAAAAAATAGATAGGTCGATCTGTTGAAGCTTATGTAGATGATATGGTGGTTAAAAGTAAGACGGCTGTCGAGCATGTAGGAGATCTAAAAGAAGTCTTCCAAACCCTTGACAAATTTCAGATGAAGCTGAACCCAGAAAAGTGCATCTTTGGTGTGGCATCCAGGAAATTCCTGGGGTTCATGATTACTCAACGGGGGATTGAAGCTAATCCAGAGAAAATCGAAGCCATCGTCCAAATGCCTTTGCCACGATGCTTGAAAGAAGTACAGATATTGACTGGTCGGATAGTCTCCCTTAGCAGATTCGTTTCCAGATTGGGGGACAAGTGCCTCCCATTTTTCAAAATTTTAAGGAAAGCGGATGTAACTCAGTTTCAGTGGCCGGAGGAGTGCGAAAGAGCTTTCCAGCATTTAAAGCAGTATCTAACAAGCCCACCTATTCTGCAGAGCCCCGTTGAGGGAGAAACCCTGATTATTTATCTGGCGGTCACAGAGGGGGCAGTCAGCGCGGTTTTGGTCCGATCGGATGGTAAGGAGCAATTTCCGATCTACTATGTCAGCAAAGTATTGAGTGGCCCAGAAACACGGTACGCACCCATAGAAAAGTTAGCTCTCTCCTTGATAACTACGGCGCGGAAACTGAGACTGTATTTTCATAGTCATACCATCAAGGTGTGGACCGATCAGCCTCTCAGGCAATGCCTCCAAAAACCTGAGACCTCCGGGCGGTTAATAAAATGGGTGATAGAGATGAGAGAGTTCGACATACAATATAAGCCTCGGACGACGATCAAGGCACAGGTACTGGCAGACTTCATTGCAGAAATGAGCCAGCCTAGCTCGCAGGATGAGCAATACCTTGCCTGAAGCTTATTCATTGATGGGTCATCTAACGTTGAGGGATGCGGAGCAGGAGTAGTGTTGGTTAGCCCGCATATGGAAGAAAAGGTGGAGTACGCCCTTCGGCTAGAATTCAAGGCTTCTAATAATGAGGCAGAATACGAGGCTCTGATAGCCGGCCTCCAATTGGCTAAGGAAATGGAAATAAAACATCTCAAAGTGTATAGCGATAGCCAAGTAGTGGTTGGCCAAGTTACTGGACAGTACGAAGCAAAGGGGAACAGCATGATCAAGTACCTAGAGCTGGTAAAGCAGGAGTTAAGTAATTTCGAATAGTACTCGATCAGCAAGATAGAGCGAGCTCAAAATGCTAAAGCGGATGCGCTCTCCAAAATGGCTTCCGACCGAGAGGCCATAAACAACGTTCTGGTCGAGCGACTAGACCAACCTAGCATTCAGAAAGCTAAGAAAGTTCTTGACATAAGTACCGGTCGATCGAGTTGGGTGAAACCGATTAAACGGTATCTCCTAGAGGGAACACAGCCGGAAGAAGCACTGGAGGCCAAGAAATTGAGAATAAAAGCGGTCGAATATATGGCCATTAACGGCGCCCTATACAAGCGATCTTATGATTGGCTATTGTTACGATGCTTGAGCGAAGAGGAGGCAGAACAAGCAATGGCCGAAGTCCACGAAGGAATGTGTGGAAATCACGTAGGAGGTAGAATGTTGGCTCACAGGTTGATCAGACAAGGGTACTATTGGCCGACAATGAGGAAAGACTGCCAGGAGAAGGTTGACCGATGTGAGGCTTGTCAGAAGAACAGCAGCCTATCTCATCAGCCAACCGAGATGATGCAAATCGTGAGTCATCCTATCCCTTTTGCTCAACGGGGGATGGATATACTGGGGCCTTTCCCTCTCGGTCCTGGGCAGAAGTTCTTGGTAGTGGCGGTGAAGTACTTCACCAAATGGGTAGAAGCAGAAGCGGTCGCTACGATTACCGAGCGGAAGGTGGAGAACTTCGTGACAAAAAATATACTAACCCGCTTTGGGATGCCTATGGTGTTGGTTACGGATAACGGTCGGCAGTTCGACAATGATAAGTTCAGAGATTTCTGCGACCGACTAAAGATCAAGCTACAGTTGACTTCGGTAGCTCATCCCCAAAGCAACGGTCTCGCGGAGAACACTAATAAAAAGATAATGAGTGCTCTCAAGAAGCGCCTATATGGCCGAAAGACTTGGGTGGAAGAACTAGACGAAGTATTGTGGGCATACAGAACCACACCGAATGGACCCACAGGGGAAACACCGTTCAGGATGACCTTTAGGGCGGAAGCCTTAGTTCCCGTAGAAGTGGTATTGCATAATCAGAGGGTGTCGAACTATGACGCAGAGTGGAATAATGAAGCCCGCCAAGCAGAGCTCGTACTTCTTAGCGAAGACAGGGATAGAGCAACTGCTTGTTCGGAAGCCGTCAGGCAAAAAACAATGAAGTTTTACAACCGGAGAGTAAAACCGAGCGACGTAAAGGTCGGTGGGTATGTCCTACGAAGAGCCAAGGCAGTTGGCAAACACCCTGGAAAGCTCGGACAATCGTGGGAAGGACCCTACGGGTATGGCTCTTTCATCCTACGGGATGCGAAGGGGAAGATCCTACCAAGGCCTTGGAACTCCTGAAACCTGAAAGCTTTCTACCAATAGATAAGTTTTATCTTAATTAGTCTTTGTTTGTTATTGATTTTGTAAACAATCTGTGGGTACTGGGTACCTTTTTCCTGTCCCTGCCAGACAGATTTTTTAACAGCCCACACCCTCATTATCGTCAATAAAGGGGTTTTCAGATGTTTTGGCAAAAGAAAATTTTTCATTACAATCGACAAAGCGTGGAAAACCTCATCAGCCATTGCTCGGCCTCGACTTAGATCGACTACGGTCGATCGGATCGCCAAAACAAGATCCTTGGGACCCCTCGCTCGGCCTCGACATAGATCGACAACGGTCGGTCGGGTCGTCAAGACAAGATCCTTGGGACCCCTCGCTCGGCCTCGACATAGATCGACTACGGTCGGTCGGGTTACCAAGATAAGATTCTTGGAACCTCTCGCTCGGCTTCGACATAGATCGACTACGGTCGGTCGGGTCGTCAAGACAAGATCCTTGGGACCCCTCGCTCGGCCTCGACATAGATCGACTACGATCGGTCGGGTCACCAAGACAAGATCCTTGGGACTCCTCGCTCAGCCTCGACATAGATCGGCTACGATCGGTCGGGTCGCTAAGACAAGATCCTTGGGACCCCTCGCTCGGCCTCGACATAGATCGACTACAGTCGTTCGGGTCGCTAAGATAAGATCTTTGGGACCCCTCGCTCGGCCTCGACATAGATCGACTACGGTCAGTCGGGTCACCAAGACAAGATCCTTGGGACCCCTCGCTCGGTCTTGACATAGATCGACTACGGTCGGTCAGGTTGCCAAGACAAGACCATGTTGTCAAGACAAGACCCTTGGAACCATCGATCGTCACTGACTAACGCTCGACCAAGGATCCTAAGACAAAATTTCGAATCATCCGGCCCTATTATCACTCGATCAAATTCACTCGGTTATCGCGCATCGAGCGCATTCATTCGCAACCTACTATTCGAGGGGAGAAACATTCAACACGCCAAAAATATTCAAAAACAAGTTTTTATTTCTTAGAGCAAAAGGTTCTGGCCACAAGCCCGACCAGATGAGTCTTACACAAAATGAAACAATCACTCTCATTCTTTCGGAGGAGAAGTAGGGCCAGCAATGGGAGCAACCGAATTGGGAGGAGGAAGTGAAGGGTCGACAGCAGGATCGGCCAAGGGAAGAGAAGGGCCGGCAATTGGGTCAAGAGGAGCTGGCAGCGGAGAGACATCCTCTTCTTCTTCTTCTTCCGAGCTCAGATCCAACTCCTCGTCCGGAACAACGGTCCGCTCCCCCAAGGCTCTCTCCTTCATTCCCTCAAACGAAAGGCCGAGAGCAGGAAGCAGCGGCTCAGCATAATTTTCAAATGAAGGCCGCTCCGACCCATCGGGAACGTGAATCTCATGGCACTTCTTCAGGACCGAAAGGGTTACGTCGCAGGCGAGCTCTAGGCATTCCGCATTTAGATTTCTTCTCTTCTACCGTTTGATTGCCTCGATTCTTTGCCTTTTAACAGAGCATCCCAACTTCGTCAACACCTCCTCGATCCTGCGCTTGCTTTCCACCGTTGCATGACAGTCTTGGAGGAACTTCTCTTTAAGCTTCCTCTCCAACTCCATCTTCCCCTCCAAGACCTCACACACCGCTGCAATCGCCCTGATCCTCTCCTCCTCCCCCGTATCAAATTGAGCTTTCAAAGCACTCATCGCTTCCTCCCGAATTTTCTTCTCCTCCTCTAAAGAAGAATTCTGAGCCTGAAGAAGGTCTCTCCCCTCTTTCACCTCCGAAAGCTCGTCCTTCAAAGCCTTCATCTGTTCATGAAGGTCCCGGACTTCCCGGTCCAGAGCCTCCAGACGCTGCACCACCCCGAAAGACATCACCGCACTCTGTATACTGCTACGAAGGAGTTGAGACCCCAGCTCCAGATTACTCTTTTTGTCCATGGTCTGCTCGTCCGCCGGGGGAACTATCCTCTAGGCAATATAGCGGGACACGTTGAGGTCCCCGATCGAGGCAGTCTTGGTCAGCTTGATCAAAGACTCCCACTGCTTGGTGTTGGTCGCTCGACCTTTCCCCTTGCCCTTCTTCTCTTTTTTTTCCCCGTTTTGACCAGACGGGTCAGATGGAAGATCATGGAGGTGGATCAGTCTCTTCCTCCTAAGAGGAGGCTCCACTTCCTCCTCCTCCTCCTTGACCAAGACCACTCGGCCCGTACTCGCCGGTACGATCGGCAACAACGCCGACCCCGCAGGACAGTCCTCGGCAGTGACGGGCCGGAGACACCTGCAGAGCAGCTGAAGCTCCTCCAATGAGTGAGCCTTCACCAGTCTCCGCCTCTTTCCTTTTCTTTTTCCCCGCGGCCTGCTTTTTGGATTTAGGGGGAGCAGCGGGTACGCCATAATCCTCTATTCTCACCATGGCTGCACAGCAACAAATACAAGTCAGAAGAAGAAAGCAATAATAAAAAAACACAGTAAGTAATTCCACTAAGAGGGGTCAACCAGACGAGGTGATTTCCTCTCTTAGCCCATTAATCCGTGGTGGGGGGTCGATTAGAAAGGATCCGGCCGACGCTCCCCCGAAATATCCCTGAACGAGTCGAGCAAAGTCATATCGACCGAGTTCTTTAATACGCCCGATCACCTCCCACTCCTCTCTACTGAGGGATATGCTCGACACTTCATTCCACTGCTCGGCCAGATGATACCTTCATGGCCGGCACTCGAAGGAGGATCCTGGGGGCTTCACAAAGAAATACTTCGTCCACCAAGAAGAGACCTTTGAAGCTGTCCCGATCGGCCGATACCGAGCATCTCGGTATTACAGAGAAGGGATCCCGGCTCCAGAGATCGGACTCTGACTCAGTCTCAAGAAATGGCGCAAGACGCCAATTGAAGGAGGGCAGCCGAACTGGTGACACAGCAACGCCAGACCGTTAATAAACCTCCAACTATTCGGAGGAATTTGGCTCGGCATTAGCTGAGAGGCCGTGCACACCTCGTCGACGATCGGGGCGTACGGAAGCCTCATACCACCCACCGAGAAAAAACTATCAGAAACGGCGAAATATCCACCCAAGTTGCTGTGGATGCGCTCGTTTCCCAGAGCCAGCCGGGGTCCCCAGGACACAGGGATGTTATATCTGAGTATTGACCGATTCAGTTCCCCTACGGTCATCGTTGATGCATTTCTTGACGGCGCCTCCACAACCAACCTATCATTTGTCTCTCTCGTCGATATTTCTTCAACACCTTCTATCATACTTCTGGAACTGGCTGTCGACATGTTTACCAAGAAGAGACTTTTGAAAAGAAAAGCTTAGAGGAAGAAGGACGTACCTATTTAGTGAATGGAGAAGGGGAAATCGAACGACAGTTGACGGAAATTTTCGGAAACTAAGGACAAGAAAGAACAAATGAAAGCAGAGTGAGAGTAAGAACGAAGCAAACGTGAAGAAAACCAAACAGTTGGTCGATCCTGAACGTTTATAAGGGAACACTCGAATAACGACCCAATCGAAGAGCGACGCGTGGAGAAAATCCGAGCTATACTTGGACACGCGGCATAATCTGAGCCAAGGAGAATTAAGGTTGTTCAAAATCCGGAGCGAGGCGACAGTTGAAAGGAAGTACGGGATAACTGCACAACGATTACAAGGACGATACGCTCCAGATTCTGAAAAGCCGTCAGAAGGCACGCGCCATCAAACAATAAATGCTCCAAGTACCACCAAGCGCTCGCTAACGATGACCCCCCGACCTACTTTGGCGCGGGCTATCGTGCAACAAACGCCAATGCCGACCGAGTAGAGACATTCAGCCGACCAACCCCAATATAAGCGGTCATGCACTACTCGTCGAAATCCGATCGATCGGGCTTTTTACGAGCTGTCCACGGACGAGCTATAATGTCAATATTTGACCGATCAGGCCTACCCCGAACTATCTTACGGACGAGTTATAAGACACGCACATACTCCTTCGACCCTTCTCTTTGCTCAGACTCGAGGAGTAGGGGGGCTTAAGGTCGGGTCGGTCATACTGGGCCCGAACCCAGTCTCAACGATGCACGGGCCGATCGGTCCAATCTTCAAAGATCAGTTTTATACCTATGCCAAGCCCAGGTCCAGTCCATGATCTCCTTGACCCATTCGCAGGTGAGAGTCTCCCATGCAAACACGTAAAGACTTAAACCTAGTTATTACTTCATATATAAGGTATAATTCTACCATAACGAAGGTACGCAATCATAACCTAGCTTTCTCTGCTTATAGCAATCTCACCAGCACCAAAAAGAGTGACTTGAGCGTCGAAGGGGCTAATCGGGATACAACCCCCGACGTGCTTTCTTTGTTTTGCAGGGACCTTCACGTCGAAGTTGCTACAGAAAGCAGCCAACTCCATGGATCCAAACGGCAATGTTCAGTTCCGCTAGAATCCAGCAGAACCAGGTTCTAACATTAGAAGGATTTATACTTTGGAGTACGACTTATGAGGAAGAATTTAACTTGAGATAATGTATGTTATGCAGCTCAAAGAGAGAAGATATTGGATAAACAGCTTCATAGCCTAATTGAGCAACTAGCAGCAAAACAGGTCAGTTACAGTTTGTATTTTTGTACTCTTCTAACCAATCCATACCTTGACTTACGTAAGGGTTCTAAAAATTGGCTTAGTGTTGCTAGGCGCAAGCAGAAGATATCGTCAGTGAAATCCATTTGAAAGAGATGGAACTAGAAAGACTGAATGGAATATGGAAGAGGCTTGAAAGCAACAGCATAGAGAACAATGCTGCTAGGAATCGGTTTGGCAGAAACAACTCAAATAAGGGATTTGCTTCCTCAGATTATACTGTCGAAAAGCTTCCTTATTCTTCTGCTGGTCGAACTGAATACGAGCTGAGGCTCATACTACTGAGGTCGTCTTTTGTGCTGTACATTTTATTTTTGCACATATTGGTCTTCATTAAGATTTCATTTTGAACAACAGTGAAATATCAGAAAAAGAATCGTGTAGGTTATTAGTAATACTCTTGGCTTGGGATTATCCCTTTCGTATAGAGCTTATTTTCAAGATTTTGTAAGTAAAGAAAAATATATTTCCCGCTGTTGTGTATGACCGCTATTATATGGAACAAGCTACTTGAAGATTCAAATGCGTTGCTGTATAGACTGTTCTACTAATTTATGATTAGCCTAAGCACTCGACTGGTTATTTAGATGATTTTGAATTTCATGTGGAGAGTGCCATAATATATGTCTGCAATGGTGATGATGTTTAAAATTATTAAGAATTATTTTAGAACAGTGATGCCTTGTAAGCCTCATATGTGCACTATTTCTGTGAGCAAGAAAGTTGAATTCGCAATTTTCTACGAAGTTTAGGGGACAAAATTGTTTCAGGAACAAGTAAATCATAATAATTTTTTTCTCTATTTCCCATACCACCCCACTTTGTGGACTGACAGAAATCCCTCGGACGGTGCCACAATCGGTTCTGCGGACAACTGTTAAATCCCGATCAATGAACCTACAAAATTTTTTAAATTGTATCTGATTAAATCTAGGTATTGTAGACATTCCCGCATTTTCATCCCCCATTATTTTGAATTTCTCATTTATTCACATTATAAATCTGAAAATCTAGGAAGAAAGATAGGTATCAACAACTTATACATTTTTTTTTCTAAGAAAAGAATTGGGTTCAAGGGACAACTCTATCAATGATCCTCACCTTATATTGCCATGTTGCATCCAGATTATAGCAGGTCTGTGTATAAAAGAACTTGTATAAATTCCAGATTCCTCAAACTTGTGGAGTTCATTAAAGGCGAATACATAATTCTGCTATGAAAGTCTGAAATGCCTAATACAATGGCATCACTACTATGAGTATTGCTAGGAATCTGTCCCGTTCTAATGTACAAGGGGGTTTCTTATTTAATGCCAATAGAGTCCTCGTACATGAGGTAATTCCTGACTTGTACTTTGCTCTTTTAATTGTCAGCAATAAAGCAGTACTTAACTAGGCAGATAGGATTATTTCTCATCTTGTGCGATGTTTGACTTTGCCAAATCCGAAGTTCGATTAACGTGTTTTGTTTGTCTTCACTTCATTGCATTGGCATCCGAGTGAAATGTTGAAAAAACTCTACAACATTTTTTTTAGTATTATGAGAACTTTAAAAAACAATTAAAGGGACCAATGAATCTTTTAATAAAAATTTCAACCAAAACAATGGAAGGAAGTAATTGACTTTTCTAATAATAGAAAGGTTAAAATTAAAAGACTGAAACAAAAGATAAACTAGGATAAATGTATAATAAGCGATTTGTTCTTTTACTGAAAAAGAAAACACATATTAAAAATAGATAATTAATAGAATTATTGTTAGAACCAAAACTATAGAAATATTTTAAAATTAGGATAAATTATAAAATATAAACTATACTCAATTTCATAATAATAAAATAGCTTTTACTTTTTTAAAAAAAGGTGTTAGCATCATATTTAATGGAGTTGATATATCTTGTGGTGTTATTATTATTATTATTATTATATATTCTATGCTTTTATTAAAGTTATAAACTTAATTTTGTAGAATTAAATATCTAAAATCTAAATTCTTATAAAATATTCATTGAAATACTAAAATATATAATATTCTTATTCTTATTTTTTTTAAGTCATATCCTCATAAGTCATTTTACACATAAACAGCTAATACTAAACAGTTAATTTTATCAAACATCTTTAACAAACAACAAATGCAATCTGCTGATCAAAGCTGATATAATCAGCTATCAGTTAAATGCAATAAACTGATTGTCAAACATGGCCAATGTATCAGTAGAAGTGGAATAGTAGAAGTTGAAACAAAAATTCAGAAGTGCAAAAGTCATGATCACGCCTGTGACTTTCCTGTTAAAACACAAATTAAAAAATTTTCTGAAAAATTTAATAATAACATTATTGATAATTAAAAATAAAATTGATATTTTATTTATTGTTTCTTTATTTTTCATTTAAAATTTAAATTTATTTCATAAATTAAAATCAAATTAAAAAACCTTTATCATCGTAATATCTAAAATAACTCCAGAAAAACACGCGGCTTGACTTTGAAAGAGGACTGTACAGTGTGACGAGATAGGACCTCCGGACGTATCATTTAAATTTTTAACAAAAACGACGTCGTTTTAACGTTGGACAGAATAGGACAGAATAATCTTGGACAGAAGATCCGGATTCTAATTTTAGACAAAGTTAGGTTGCCTTCAACCTTTGAAAGTTGGAATTTCAGAATTTGATGTTGATATTCGTAAGGCACGTGAGGGCGTGTGGAGTGACCCTTTGGGAAGGTGTTTGCACTGTTGTGATGGTTATAAAGAGTAAGAAGAGTTCGGCATATATCAAAGTCTACTTAAACAACATAATTAACGCCAAAAGTTGAGAACTAGAAGGCTGCTATTTTTTGTACCAAAGAAGCTTTGACATCCATAAGTTGGTCTTTTGGATCAGCTGGCACGCACATAATTAGTTAAATCATTTGTTATAGTCAATCTAATTATTATCAATGTCACAAAAATGATTTGTTTCATACATATAAATTAAGAATTGTTTCTCTTTTCTTTCAAACAAGCATGAGAAATAAGGTAGAAATGTTAGAATATTAAATGACCAATGTGATTTATAGTTTGATTCTCGTAAAAGAATCCAAAATGATAGTTATTAAGTATTACATAAAGTGATTTCAAATAGGTCAAATATCATTTTCTCTCTTTTAAAATGAACTAACATGATGTTTGATGAAATGATATATATAAGTTTTAGAAATTTATCGAAAGGTTATCTTAATCATTAAAAAACTGCAAAAAAATCTAAAAAGAAGAAAGGAAATAAACTTGTATAAAAAACGCCAAAATCTTACCAAACGATCATGAATATGGTTGTCATAAATCGATCCGTAAATATCTTAACAAGAAATGGTAAGATGAGGTGCTACTTGACCACATTCTTCAACTTATTCTATAATTCATCTCATGGAAGCTACCGACCCATTTGATTACAACTAACCGAGTTACTTTCATTGCGTTACGTATTATGCAACAAAAAATCTATCCATGAAGCTTGAAGTTTTTATTCTATTTTGCCAATTTGGGAACAATTACATATAGAAACTGATAACGTTGAAACGATGAGCTGACACAACTCTAGAACTTGGGGAATTGGACTCTAGATTGACATTTTTTCCTTGGTAGTATTGGACACTCGATGAAGTCTGACCCAGAAGTGTCCACACACAAGTAAACCTGAAACAACTGAGCATTCTTTGATTGGTCTACATTGCACTCTAACCCAGGGACAAATCCAACAGCTCCTTTAATAGCTTCTTCAATGCTGTCCAGGTCATAGAACTCATCATCCGGTTTTATTCCTGTGTCAAATTTTAACTGTTAGAACAACAAACATAAATAATGAAAATGTTACTTTAAGATAAGGATAAAGAGGGAAAGTTTCTTATTTATTACGTTGATTTGTTGAAAGTACCTGCGTTCTTGAGCGCTTGAAGAAGGTTTGCTCTCTGTTTCAGTTTTAATGTTGCTTCAAAGTAGTCACGTTGGCCGAGTTCAGATTCAGCGCAGGTTCCATGCTTCTTCCACTCGTGTGACCAAAACCCGTAGTTGCTGTTAGCACAGGACAGTGATGGCCATTCTTTTTGCAAGGTGGAAGTCAGTTCTGAGATCTAGAACAAAATTTTCAAAGAAAATTTAGTTTGAAGAAAAACAAAAATAATGGTCCAAATTCCACGTTAGCTCCAAATTTCTTGGGAAATTGATTTCAACATATAATTCTATATATCTTTCTACCAAGTTTTTCCTTTTTCCAACGATCTTGGTGTAAGAAAGTTTTGATCTTTGTATTTATGTTCTGAACAGATCTCCGGGAGTTCTTATCTCATGTCATGTCCTAACAATCTTAAAGTAAATGATGTTTTGTTGTAAGTGTTAGAAATACATATTAGTAGATTACTATAATCACAACTTAATTCCATATGCCTAACCATAAATTGAATTGCCTAATGTACATTTAATAATCATAATGGGATGGTTAAGTTGCTAATTGTATTTGAGGTACATGGTGGTACCCTAATTACTATATGTTGGCCCATTAAACTATAGTCTAGACGTATTATATTTCCTGTTTTGCAAGTGACGTATATACGCTTACCTAATTTTCAACCAAATCATGAAAAAACCCGAACTTAGAAACCAAGTGTCCTTTTTCTTGTGCGTTGCAGTGCAAGAGTTTCTATCACTATAAACTATTGAAGTGAACACGATAGCTAATTAACGGTTGGTAAATAATAGTTACCTGAGATTCGTCTAATTCACTGTCGGGATTACAGTTTTGCGGGTACCTTCTATTCTTGTAGTTTGGCCAAAGTCCATGGATGCCAAAATCTGAAGCAGGTTTCCCAGTTTTTGGATAGCAGCAGCTATGCTTTGTGTCACAATATGATCCTGGCCACTGTAGTACCGTAGAAACAAAGAAACTCAACATATTTATTAGAGATGTATCCATGCATGTAGGAGCATGCAAACCCAAAAA
This sequence comes from Erythroxylum novogranatense, assembly GCA_029891385.1. NCBI lineage: Eukaryota > Viridiplantae > Streptophyta > Magnoliopsida > Malpighiales > Erythroxylaceae > Erythroxylum > Erythroxylum novogranatense. The sequence continues at coordinate 9,542,039 of CM057234.1, forward strand.
TATTTTGTTTAGAAGATAAATAATCGTGTCAGGCATAGAACAATGGCACAATCAAATTTTTAGGCCAAAGGAAAGTCTTTAGAGGAGAAAATGTAACTGAAACTGGGTAAAAAAATTGTACCATATAATTAATACTAACATATATATGTGTGTGTATATATAGAAAGTTATGCAGCTAATCCAAACCTGTTGGACGAAGTAGAAGAAATCAAAATCCTGAGAAACACAAAGAACTGTAAGACAGTGCAATATCAAAAGCTTGATAAAGACTGGCAAGCTTAGCTTCATTTTTAATGCTTCTTGCAATAAGAAGATGGCTCTTTTGAATATAGGGTTAAGAGAATGAGGAATCAATGAGGTCGATTGTGGATATATACAGCCAAAATGGAGAGTTTGGAAGGAATATCCACGACAGAATATGCTTATTCACGTTGCTCTTATATATCATACATACTGCGTGGATTTATACATTTCTTAATGTCGACTTCATCCAAACCTTGAGTGGCTGTGAATTTAGTAAACAAGCTAAGTTTGAATAATAAGAACCGTGAAAAAACTTGTTTAATAATTAACTCATTCTAGAATCTAGATGTCTAAATAATTGTGAATGCCGATTAAGGATCAAGTGGAAATTCAAAGTTTCGGTAGTTAGAATACTGCAATAAACAGTTACAAGGGTAAGATATGGTCTGCAGGAAACTGTTACAAAGCTTTGTCTTTAGGTCTGCAAGATATGGGTTTGAGAAGGTGATAATGAAATGGGTTTGGAACGACACTAAAGGAGGCTGGGTCCAACAATGTTGACTAGACAATCGATTCTTTTATGAAGGTGATAATGACATGGGTTTGGAAGGAGACTAAAGAAGGCTGGGTCCAACAATGTTGACTAGACAATCGATTCTTTTATGCCCTAATAGTGTATGGATTAACGAGGAACAAGCGTAAAGCTTTCAGCCTTATCTGTTCAGTGCAACTCCAAAGTTTCGGTAGTTAGAATAGTGCAATAGACAATGACAAGCGTAAGATATGGTCTGCAGGAAACCGTTACACACGTTTGTCTTTAGGTCTGCAAGACACGGATTAGAGAAGGTGGTACACTAACCGCCTCTTTAATGTCTTTTCTTACATTTCTTCGTGTTGATGATTAGCAGCTATGGGTTTCTACTCATTTAGGATTGAGATTAAGTTAGTTTAGGTTTTATTTAATTTGGGATTTGACAATTTTGAGGTTTTTGTTTCAGGGACTAGGCATCATCTGGGATTTGGGGTTCACTTTAGAGATCAGGTTCAGAACTTTCGAAATATAATAGTTAGGGCAACATGGAATATTTAAATATTTACTTAACAGATGGGTTAACACTCCTATCTAAATTTATTTATCAAGAGGCTAAAAATTAAAAAAAGGGTTAAATACCCATTCAATAATTTTTTGTTGACAAATAAAATAATAAAGTCTAATTAGTGACAAAACTCTTATCCCAATACGATGCAACACTATGGATTTAAATCTAGTTGGTTAATGTTATCTTTGTTAGGAAAGCATTGCATAATTGGAATTTGTTTGTCTTAATTACATAAGAGGTTTAATATTGGGGTTATTTGATACAATGTTGTTTATTATAAATGTAGAGTTGGAAGATGTAGATCGGTTAACTACTTCTATAACCAAATCACCTTATCAATTAATATTATTTGACCTTCATGGCTGTGTTTACATGTTCTTAATTCATTGAATTCATCCCTATATGCGAATACATCAAGGACATGTCCCTTTGGGTATTTTGATTAAGTTGGGATAGTTTTATACCTCTAAGATAATATCCTCATTGTTTTGTTATTAATCCTTTTTAAGAAAACTTTTTGTAAAAATACAAAAAAAAAACACTCTTTCACAATCTTATTAAACTCTCTCACAACATATAACATATGCATATGTGTTGCATCTTAAATAATGAAAGAGGGAGGTTGCATCTTAAATAATGAAAGAGGGAGGAAGGGTCTTTATATAAACCCTCCACTGCCTTAGCCACAATTTGTAATACGCAAGTTTTTTTAAAACTAATCCAACCTTCTAGTGGTGGTATTCCATGAGTCGGTATCACCTAACAACTCTCTCCCTACAAACTACATGGGGTTTACTGTCATTCTTACAGATGATCGATATAACTCAAATTTTTTCCTGGGTAGAACTTTTGTCATCATATCTGATTCATTATCATCTGCATAAATCTTCTCAAACTGCAACATTTTTTTAAATATCTCTCTGATCTAGTGATATCTTACATCAATATGCTTTTTTTTTATACACGGGAAATTACAAAAACAGAAGACAAATTACAATGTACGTCGGGGGAGGTTACCCCCGGCTAAGTCCGCTAGAAGGAGAGTGGTACACCCAAGGGGTGCTAGGTCAAAAAAGGTGAGCCCCATGCTCAAATTAAAAGCATGTGTCGGGAGACAATCCGCACACCGGTTACCCTCTCAGTAAGTGTGTTGAGGGAGAACAACCCATTTTCGAGTGAGCAGCTCATTGATGCCCCGGACAAGAGGATTGAGAATGAGAGAACGCTGCAGGTCATCAGAGAGGAGCTCAAACACCAACATGGAGTCCAGTTTCAGCACCACACGCCGGAAGCCAAGGTTCTAGGCCAAGAGGAGACCCAAGTAGACACCCCAGAGCTCAGCCGTAACTGGGGAACATCGGCCGATAAACTGAGTAAAACCACCAAGCCAAGCTCCACAACTGTCCCGAAGAAGACCCTCTGTAGTGGCCAAGGATGTGCCTCTGCAATATGCGTCATCTGTATTCAACTTAATCCACCATGAGATAGGCGGGCATCTCCCAAGATAGCGATCAGAACGCGGCCGAGGGGCCAGCCTAGTGCGACTAATCGAAGCAAAAGTCAGGGAACTCAATCGGACAAAATTAAAAACAACCAGTGCGGGAGAATTAGGTCAGGAAAACTGATTGTCGAAAATGGTCGAATTGCGTTAGTTCCAGAGGAACCAACAGGTAGTCCCAAAAATGGCTGCCCACTCAAGGCCCGATACCAAGTGATAGTTTTGAAGGTTAGTAAGGAGCCAGTCGGGGCGGCTACTAGTGAAGAATGTGGGAGGGAGGACGTGCGTAGGGAAGGTACGTCAAAGAGTTTGCGCGAGGGGGCAGTCGCGAACAATATGGAGCGCGGTCTCCAACTGACAGTTGTAACAAGCTATGCTCGTAGTAATGTGCCGTCGAGCACGTTGCTGATTGGGGAGGAGGCGGTCGCGAGCCAACAGCCAGAGAAAGGATCGAATGCGTTGAGGCTCGGGCAACTGCCAAATGGAAGTCATAGGCGATCGGGGTGGGTTTGGAAGGGCTCCAATAGCATCGAGTAGGCAGACGAGGTCGTGAAGATTCCAGAAGGGGGAGGTCCCCAGATGAGTTTATCAGCGCCAAGGTAAGACTTGGGGGGAAAGGTGCCCGCGATGGCCATCCAGATGGAGGAGGGGAGCAGCGGTTGAAATTGAAGCCAGTCCCAATGGCCATGGGAATCAACGAACTGGTGAACACGACGGTTAAGGTTCGAGGTAGGGAGAGGGGTGATAAGATGCTGAGAAAGAGGTCCCACATTGGCTACCCAAGGGTCAAGTCAAAACCGAGTCTGAAGCCCGTCACCAATCATCCACCGCATACCATTGAGGACGTTGGGCCAGATGGCCCGGATGCTCCGTCACATCATGGAGCCGCCTGTACGAGGAAGAACAGTAGGGTTATGGGTGGCATCAAATTGATATTTGGCCGATAAAATTTGGACCTATAAGGCGTTGGGTTTCGTAAGCAGAGCCCACCCTAATTTGGTGAGCAAAGCATCATTAGTGGCACGGATGCTCCGGATCCCTAATCCACCCAATTCTTTTGGTTGGCAAACTTGCGTCTAGGGGACATGGGGAATCCGTCGAGTGCTCGGGGAGGATCCCCAAAGAAAGGCACGAAAAATCTTTTCCAAGCCATCGCACAATCCTCGAGGAAGTCGAACCGATTGCATCATGTAAGTAGGCAGAGCAGAGAGGACCGACTGGATCAAAGTGATGTGGCCCGCAAAAGACAATAGGTTGGCTCGCCAGTCAGAAAGGCGGTGGTGGACATTGTCGAGGATATACTGGTAAGTCCATTTAGTGACTCGTTCATGAAGCAAGGGAACTCCTAGGTAGCGCCCGAGGTCCGGCGTCTGCTTGAATCCCAGGGCCTGGCTAAGAGTAGTCACCATAATCGGGGAAATGTTCCAGGAGAAGTAGACGCGGGACTTGGCTTGACTAACGCTTTGACCCGATGCAACACCAAAAATGTCCAGGGTGTCCCGAATGACAGTGACTTGATCCATGGAAGCTTGAGAAAACAAAATGAGGTCGTCAGCAAAAAAGAGGTGAGAGATAAGGGGCATTGCGGCTTAAAGTGATAGGCGCCCAACGACCGCTGGCCACGGATCGGGAAATGAGATGGCCAAGGCACTCCATGCACAGCACAAACAAGTAAGGCGAGAGAGGGTCACCTTGATGGATACCTCGAGAGGGAGAAAATGCGTCGCCCAGAGCTCCATTCCAATTGATCTGCATAGTCACCGTGGAAATGCACTTCATGATAAGATTGAGAAGGGAACTCGGGATACCTACATTACTGAGAGTATCTTAGATAAAATTCCAAGAAAGTCGGTCGTAAGCTTTTTTCAGATCGACTTTAACCGCCCAAAAGCCCATTTTACCGGTTTTATGCCTCATGGAGTGGATGGCCTCCTGAGCGATAATGATGTTGTCAACAATATGCCGGCCAAGGACAAAGCTACACTGTGTCGGTGCGATAAGCTGATCTAGGTGAGGTTTTAGACGATTGACTATGACTTTGGTGATAGCTTTGTATAGGATCGTGCACAACGCAATAGGGCGAAACTGCGAGATCACCTGCGGGGAGGGGGTCTTGGGAATGAGGACCAAGATAGTACGATTCAGGCCTTGCTCCCAAATTTCATAGCGAAAAGTTTGCTGTAGGAATAAAACGAGGTCCGACCTAATGTGATCCCATTGGGATTGGAAGAAAAGAGCAGGAAAGCCATCAATGCCTGGCGCCTTATGCGGGTTCATGTCGAAGAAGGCAGTCTTAACCTCCTCGGGAGAGACAGGGGCGATCAGATCCGTATAAGCCTGAGGAGGGACAGCGGGAAAGGTACTGGAAGGAAGAAGAAATGGCGGGGTAGACAGGCCAGTGGTGTATAGTTTAACAAAAAAATTGCGAGCTATCCGGTGAATGCCCTCAGTATCAGAACTGGTATGGCCATGGTCATCGCGGATGTAGTGGCAGTGTTGGGTACGGTGATGTCCCGTCGTGATAGCATGGTAATACCTGGTGTTCCGGTCGCCTTACGCTAGCCACAAAACAATTAATATCTATCCTGTTGAAAACCAAGTTCATCTAAGAACTTCTTCATCCACAGGAGCTCATTTCATGCTTCAATTATAGCAATAAATTCCGCTTCAGTAGTAGATAAAGCAACACATTTCTGTAATTTTGATTGTCATGAAACAACTCCCCTCGAAGATAATTAGGAAACCCAAAATAGACCTTTTCAAGTCAACATCACTGGCCATGTCTACATCTGTGTAACCAACTAATACAGGCTTGGTAGTTCCAAAACATAAGCATATTTTGGAAGTACCGCGTAAATATTTGAGAATCTATTTTAAGGCACCCCAATATTTCTTACCAGGATTTGAAAGGAACCTACTCACTACTCTAATTGCGTGAGCAATATCTGGTCGTGTATATACCATGACGTACACCAAACTTTCAACTACAAAAGCACAGGGGACTTTTATCATCTCTTCTTTTTATCCATCGAAGGGTTTTACTTAGTACTAAGCTTAACATGATTAGCAAGAGGATAACTAACTGCTTTAGTTTTATCCATGTTGAACCTTTGAAGTACTTTCTCAATGTACTTCTCTTGTGACGACCATAACTTCTTGGCGCTCTTATCTATAATAATCGTCATGCTAAGAATCTGTTTTATTGGACCCAAGTCTTTCATGAAAAAATACTTGTTTAACTGCTTCTCCAAATCGTTAATTATGTTGATATTTTGGCCAACAATCAACATGTCATCAACATAGAGCAAAAGGATAATGAAATCATCATTAGAGAATTTCTGAACAAAAGCATAGTGATATGAAATAGTCTTCTTGTAGCCTTGTTCCCCCATAACTGTCTCAAATTTGTTATACCATTGTCGATGCCTATTTTAAACCATAAAGATTTTTTATCAATCTACACACAGTCCTCTTTTCCTTTTTTCTTGAAACCCTCTAGTTGCTCCATATATATCTCCTCTTCCAAATCTCCATGAAGAAATGTTGCCTTGACATCTAATTGCTCAATTCCCAAGTTTAGACTTATTGCTAAACCGAGTACGATACAGATGGATATCATTTTCACAATTGGTGAAAATATCTCTTCAAAATCAATACTTTTCTTTGGTTGAATCCTTTAACAACCAATCTAGCTTTGAATTTTGGATGAGGATTATGTTCTTCATACTTAATCCTGACCACTCACTTATTTTTCAAAGCTCGCTTGCCTTTTGGCAACTTCACCAGCTCAAAAGTTTTATTCTCAGGTAAGGACTTCATCCCATCTTGTATGGCTTCAACCCATTTCATCTAATGTTTATCTATCATAGCAGTCCATTTCATCTAATGTTTATCTATCATAGTAGCTTGAAAATTCTCAGGTTCTCCCCTATCAATAGGTAACACATACTGATTATTGGAGTATCTAGTAGAGGCTTGTCTTTCTTACGTGGATCTCTTTATTAGAATTTGAGTAGTCTTTGGTATTGGTGGTTGATTATGAACATCATCTTCATTAAAATCTTCATCTTATTGATTTTTAATGGGAACATCCTCATCAGCTATGTTCAACTGGTGATTTTTAACTTCATCTCTAAATTGTCTTGGCACCGTTTTTTAAGGAATTAACTTTAAGTTCACTAGGTCAGTATCAAATCTTGGAACATCCTTTTTCACTATGCCAAGATCTTCAACAGTTTAATCTTTGACAAATCTAGTATCACAGGTTCGAATCAGCTTCTTCTGGGCTAGATCATGAAATCGATAATCGAATTCATCTTCTCTATAACCAATAAATATGCACTGGTGAGTCTTGACATTAAACTTGGATCTCTCATCTTTAGGGATATGGACATAATCTTTATAGCTAAATATCCTCAGATGATTATAGGAAACACCATTTCCTATCCATACCTTCTTCGAAGTATCATATTGTAAAGAGATGCAGGTTGAACGATTTAATACATGTACTATTGTGAATAAAGTATCACCCCAAAATGTAGTCTTAGGCAACTTTGCATGTAAGAATAGGCATTTAACTTTCTCCATCAAGGTCATGTTCATCCTCTCAGCTAAGTTATTCAACTGTGGTGTCATAGGAGGAGTAATCTGATGTTGAATACCATGTTTTTGCAATAAACGTCAAATGATCATTATTTGTTCGAATGCATTTCAACTTCTTCCCAGCTTTTCTTTCAACTAAGTCATGGAATTGCTTGAAAACATCTAGTACTTGATCTTTAGTCTTGAAGGTATATACCTATGTCTTCCTAGAATGGTCATTAATGAAAGACACAAAGTATTGAGTACCACCTTGTGACTTTGGCATTAGTCCACATAGACCTGAGTGTACCAAATCCAACGCATTCTTCATTCTAGAAGGAAGGGAACTTTTAAAAGTGACTATATGTTGATTGTCTAATTTTGCTTTCCTGCTAGACAATCAACATATTCTTTAAATGCATATGGTCAATTCCAAATAATGCATTCTTTTTTACCAACTGATTTATTCATTTTAACTCATATGATCGAGTCCCCTATGACATAATTCAATTACATCAATTTTTCCACTAGATTCACAACATCATTAGAGAGCTTTACCTGCATCACGTACAACTTTAAACACTTCTTACTTACCTTTGGCGATTACAAAGGAGTCTTTAGTAAGTTTTCATTTGTCCATAAAATGGTCATTGGGTTCGATAGTAACTTGTGCTACTTTTTTTGCCAGGGAAGAAAATGTTCACTCTTTCCTACAACATAGAAAGTTCCATTACTATTCTCACTTTCCTAGAACCTAAAATGGAAAATGAGAAAAACGTATTATTGCTTAGTTTTCCCTTTAGGCTCCGTTTGGTTGCCAGGAAAGTAAAGTGAATTTGGAATATGATTACTTGGAAAATAAATCTATGGAAAGTAAAGATATTCACATGTTTGGATACTTATAAAAATTCTAATAGGAAAGTTGGGTAGATTCTTATTATAGTGGTTGGTATATAACAGTATTTTATACAATGTAATTTAATTTTAACTTATGTTTCCAATTATATCCCTACAAACAAACATAAAATTTAAATCATTAGATAAAAAAATATGAACACGAAGATTGTCGATTGAAGCTTTTAAGCATAAATATTCAAAATCTAAATACCAACCGAAATCTAGAAAATTTTTTAAAAAGGGAGATTTTTACAAAATTTTCAAAAATTTAAAATTTCCTCCTCCTCTTATCTCTCCTTCCCCTTTTTTAAAGTTTTTAATTAGTTATTTTATTTATTTCAACTTTTATAATTATTGTAAATTTTTATTTTTGTTTTAAAATAATAATAAATATTTTTATTACTAATAATAATTATAAATTAAATAAAACTTACAAAAATATTTTATTTAAATTTATTTTAATATTTTATATAATATTTATTAATAAAGTATTAATAAAATATTTATTTTAAAAATAAACAATTTAAAATTATTATTTATAAATTAATATTTATTTTATATATTTTAATTATTAAATCAAAATTTATTTGAAATTTATATATTTTAAAGTCGCAGAGTTGAGAGAGAAGGAAGGGTTAAATTGTCTAATTTATTGTTTAGATTAAATTCCTGGGGAAAGTAATCTAAATACTAAGGGGATGTTGGGATTTAGAATCTAAGGAAAGTTCCACTATTTTCCCTAAATTAGGAAATTTTTTACTTTCCTAACTACTTAAAAAAACGAACCAAACATAATAATTTAAAATTTAGGAAAAAGATTACTTTCCCAAGCAACAATTCGTGTCAACCAAATGGGGCCTTAAAGTTGTCTTAATGCGGATGCTTATCTCTTACATGTTTAAACACAAAAGGACTAAAAGATTATTAAGCATGTTTAAATTCTTATTGTCAAAGGTTACAATACGATTTAATATTTTTCAAAAGACTTAAATATTCCTTGTTGTTATCTTTGGTATTATGTTGCCTCTTAATATTTTTAAATAATTTTAATAAAATTAAAACTTTTATAGGCCTGTTTGATATCATAGTTGAGCAATTTAGATTTATTAAATGTCATTTTATTAAAGAAAATATTGTATTCAATGTTTGAAAAAAGAAAAAGTTGATCTTTTCTGTATAATTTTATAAAATATTCTTTTTCTCGCTTCTTTTAAATGTTTATTGTAATAAAAGTATGTTTTTTAGTACTAACTCAATTGAATTATAAATATTAAAAGTTCATAATTCTTTTTAATTTAAGTTTCTACTTATTGATTTATTGTTGAGTACTAAAAAATCTATCAGTCAATAGTTTTGTATAAAATTATTATTATTTTTACTTGTTTGATGATATTTTATATATTAATCTTTTCTTTGCTTATGGACCACATAATTAAAATGTTAAAAACAAAATTTATTTTTAAAAATTCGATAATAAAATAAAATTTGAATAAACTTTATAATTTATTAGCCCATAGTTGACTTCTAAAATTAAAATTAAAAATTAAAAAGTTAAAATTTAGATTAATCCAAACGAAGTCGTTTCTGAGCCGGATTGCAAAAATTGCCATTTCTACTAGTTGTGATAATTAGCATGTTGTGTGAGAGCAAGTACTTCTTCTGGTCTAGTTTTTCGCACTCACTACAGGAATCGCTAGAGGCTTGAACGATCTCATTTCACCGTTCCTCGAGGCTTCAACGGAGTAGAGACAAGAAACAACAGAAGACTACATAGGGAAAATAAAATGAACGGAGAAGAAGAAGGAAGAGACGATGAAGAGATTGTTTGCTTAGACGGATCCTTCTTTATCAATGACGAGTAAAATCTTCTTACTATATATATTCTCTGGAAATCCTAACAAGGAACAGTTATGATTTCACTTGTTTTGCAGTTACCAGTTAACGACATTTACATTTGGGTCAAACGTTCTTCAGCTTTTCTGTCTCCAATCCGCTTCAAGTGAGTGTTTCCTCAATTCTTTTGATCTGAAGCAATCAAATAGGCAATACCCATCTCGCGTCACCAGCTGTTAATTCAGTTAAACTATTAAAAATCTCTCCATTACATTATTGGAAATCGGAATGACAGAGTAGTTCGGAAAGCTCGTTCCTTTAGGTTCAGGAATATTCATTGATCTCCCTTTTCCATTGCTGGCATATGAAAATCACATGCGGGTTATAATGCACAATGAAAACCCAGAAACACAAGCATTAATAGTTCGCTCTCTTTGAATTGGATGTGTTATAGGATACGGTTCAGGATGTGGCCATTTTCATAAAGTAGGAAACTCATTTCCATTTAGTCTTTTCAGCGAAGTCAAAGACGATGTTCAATGATACAACTGTTTTGGTCATTGAACACCTCTGCTACCTACAGGCCCGTGCCTTTATGGACTGAATTAGAGAATGCCTATAATTGAGAAATTTAATTTCTTTTTGACATTTAAATTCATGTAAATATATAAAGGTGGTGCTATCATCATATAACTTGATATAATTGAAGCTACTGAATGTGAAAAATTAAGTGAAATTATCAGGATACCTGATGTTTGTAGAAACAATCTAATCGAGTTATTCTTGCTTAACTAGATAGCTTTTATTCTTTTGGTTTCAATGTTTTTAATTGAACCTTTCTTGATGATTTTTGAAGCTCCACATGTCTATCAGTTTGCGGCTAGAATAATGTCTTTTTTCAACCCGTTGTACAAACTTTTGTTACAGCTGATTTTGACTTGACGGGTCAACTGGTATGGCCTGGTGCCATGCTAATGAACGACTATCTGTCAAAAAATGCTGAGATGCTCAAAGGATGTTCTATCATAGAGCTAGGATCTGGTGTAGGTGAGTGTTTTCATATATCTATTAATGCTGTTGTCCTCACGTGATCTTAATTCATTATCTTTTTTGTTATAATCTTCTTCATCCAATGTTTCTTCCCTTTAATCTTGAAATTTTGATAATAAAGTTTCTTTCTTTCGGTGTATCTGTGTGTATATGTATGTATTTGTTGTTTGGATAATGATATCCTTGTGCACAATTGCTTGGAACGAAGGCTGATACCTTCCATACACCTATCTCATATTGTGTTGTAGGTTGTATAATTGATATCTTAAGTAATATCTTTACGGGATCTCAGTTATTCCAACTTATAGATAGATCGCCAAATAACTCAGTTATTCCAACTTATAGATAGATCGCCAAATAATCTTATTTGTAGAGTACATGTATTCCAGTATGGATTTTGAATACTGTTAGGAGTAATTATGTCATTCAGAAAAGAGATTTCAGTTTCTCATCTTATTGGGAGACTGGCGTGTTGTTTTCTTTTGCACTTGTCTATCATATCATTTGACCAAGTGTCCGATACTCCTAATTTAGATGACACTGTGGTTAAGCTTTTCTTAATGTTGGATTCCACATCTTTGTTCCCTCAGAATGTACTTAAAAATTATGCCATTTCTAAGAAAAGCATTCTATTTTAAAAGCTCACCTTGCACAACAGGATATAAATTTTCATGCTATTGCTTCTCGTTGTTTTGTAATTTTTTCCTAGTTCTTGGTTAAAGCTTAAGTATCATGGAATTCTCCAAAGACAGATTGTAATCCTTTTATTGATTAAATTGCAGGGGTTACTGGAATCCTTTGCAGTAGATTTTGCAATCAAGTTGTGTTAACTGACCACAATGAAGAAGTACTGAAGGCAAGGCTCGTATCAATTTAAGAATAATGGTATCAATGGTACATGAACTTAGACATGGTTATGTAGAAGATGTTTGATTTTTATGATTGAGAGCGTTTAGGAACTTCTGAAATCCTGAAAGTTTCCAACTGGTGACCGTAGGTGTTTAATAAAAGAATTTCATTATGATATTTGACATAGGCATAAATTTTGTACTATTAATTGCATAAAATGTAGAGCTTATTATGTTGTTTCATTTACATGGTATTTTGTATATTTGATATTTTATTATTCATATATTACTATTAAGAATCAGCAAAAATTAAAAATAAATCATGTTTCTACTGGAAAATTTACTTCTATTATAAATAGGTATTAAACTCAATCTCCTATATAAGTTTAATGTTGACTACTGATTTCATTTGTCTCATGATATTTCTTAGTAAAATAAATGCTCAATGGGATTCTTTTTTTTTTTTTTTTCTGCCTATAAGTTTAACGAGTCAGAAAGCTGGAGTAGTTTAGATTCTTAGTGTACTTACATGACTTCTTATATTGAACAATTTCTTCTTAGGATGTGATTTGACCTTATAAGCTAGATTATTCCAGCATAAATTGTTGCCCCCAAAAGCAAAACCCTGAACTTGTTCTAGGAAAATCTCCTGTAGACTTTCATGTACTCTTGATGCCATTGTTCCGTGCCTAAATTATTTAAATAATATTATCTGTAATTTTCATGTACTTTAACATATCAATCACTTTCAGATACTGAAGAAAAATATAGAGCTCCATGCATCTTCTGAGAATTGTGCTGGTGAGGGGAGAAATGGGATCTTGAACAGCAGTGTTCTGGTTGGGACCAACTGACTTCTTCCTTTTTGGCATCTTAATGCAGAATTAGTAGCAGAAAAGCTTGAGTGGGGAAATTCTGACCATATCAATCATATAGTACAAAAATACTCTGAGGGGTTCGACCTAATTCTTGGAGCTGACATATATATCCTTATTGTTTCCTTTCCGTTCTATCACTTCAACAATATTTGTAAATGTGTTTGATCACTAATGAGAAAAAGAATTTGCTTGTGATTTACTATATTCAACATAAGGAGTTGAAAATATTGAAGATCATACAGGACTTTGAGCAAATGCTTCTTGTTTGGTTCTATCTTTCTTACCATATCTCTCATTGCAATGAGGTTTGTCCACCACTATTTGCTCCTTCTCTTTGTTTTTATTTTGAGAAACTGCATTTAGACTGGGAGAAGGTAATGACAATGCCTATGAGAAGTATAAAGAAAAAGATGACTAGAATCATTCAAAATCTGTTGACTGCAGTCTTATGTCAACTTAAATGTGTTTTAGCACTTAAAGATGGTTGCATTGTCATACTTCTGCTGGATATTTTATGAAATATATGCATTTATGTGCACACATCTTGCTATTTTCATCTTTTTTTTCGGTTTCATTTGATTTATTCCAAATTTCCTTGTGAAGATGTTCGACTAACTATAGTTTTTTTTACAGTTATTTTTTATGCTGCTATAAATTTAGAAACAGTTGCACGTCCTTTATTCATCATAACAGCGACATGTTAGTGTTGCATAATCTTAACGTCGAATTAGCATGTCACTGTAATGTTATCAGAATCTACTGATTCTTAGTACATGCTTTATTCTTACACCTGCCATAGTTACTTCAGCAAACACGGTCTCGTGAGCAATCTGATGAAGTTTCATAGGCATTCATTCCATTTTGCATAGGCAAAGTGAAGGTGTGCTTATGTATTGTCTTTGATATATCAAGTTATTCCATGTGGGAAATGTATATTCATAACAAACATTGCTTGTGCACTCTCTTTCTTTCCCTCTTGTGTTTCTGCGGTCCCTTTCTTACTAGTGAAAATGAAAATATCCTTGACAATATTTAAGCTTTCAGCAGTTGAGCATTCCTCCATTGTTTAATACTGTGGAACAATTACTTCGTTTGCGGGGAGGAAAATGCAAGTTCATACTAGCCTATGTATCCAGAGCTAAAACGTAAGTAACTTATTGGCCCATATTGGTGTCCCCAACTTTGCTCGCCCTTTCCTATTTTATGTAGTCTGTGCACTATAGACTTCTATATTCTGGATTGAATTATTTTGATAAAAGAGTAACTAGTGAGAAACTTGAACTGGGGAGGTACTTAGTATGTTTACTCCGAATATTTCCTTGGAAAAAGTGTTTTTGTAGCTTTATTCCTTTTTTGGCAAATTGTTCTCAGTTTTATTGACATCAGTAAACTGTTCAATTTTCTGTCATGGCATTTGTTCTGTTACAGCTTTCCTTGTCAATCATATCCGTCATCTTCTCCTTTTCCGTGATAGCTGTTATGTATTTGCAGCATGGATTCATTGATTAGCCGAGAAGCTACTCAGAATAGGATGAGAATGAATGAAGTTCTTGGGACTCGAGCTGTGGTTGGAAATCTTGAAGGAGTCATCTTTGAAGTTGCCCTTCAATGAAACAATGATGAAGTGTCATTTCTTGGAAAACCTTATGATGCCATGACAGTCAAAATGGAGGGAATCGTATGCTGTAGGAAGAACAATCAAGGAAAGGATTCCTTGGAGAGGTAAAGTATGCTTTTTTGGTGTATGGATTGTGATATTTAGGTGAAACATGAGAACTACAGGATTTCATTTAGTTAATACATGAGTGCTGTTGCTAAAAGTTTTGATATGCATAGCACAGATCAAGCTAGCTGGCCTTGAAATTCATCCACTGTTGGGTATTATATGAATTCTTGCTTGAAAGTTTTATACGGGTCACTAGGTTGAAGCTGATTCAGAGATGCCACTTGGCCGCAGTTTATGTTGTTAATCACGCTTTAAAAATGACCATCTACTACAATGAATACATGGAGAAGGTTGAATCTGATTAGAAGTTCTCTACAAACATTCCACTATGTTATCCATTAATGCTAAACTAGTAAAACTAGTAGGTATAAAAATAATCCTGACAATATGCAAATAATGGTCACAAATCAAGGACCTGTTTTCTTTTCGTACCTGGCTCAGTTTATGTTCATTGCTTCTAAATTGCTAGAGGCTCTTTAATTAATGCATCCTACCTAGATGGTTAACTTTCTTAAAGAGGAAATATAAAGCTTTAGAAACTGCAATGTCAAGGCAACTCCCCCAAGATGCCTGGTGAGGCAGACTTCATCCTTATACCTTTGCCTTGTGTATCAATGAGTAGGGATGAATATGATGCAGACTGCTTACGTATGCTTCTGCTTGGCTATATCCACAAGGACCAAACTTTTAGTCTAGCTGCTAGCCTTCCTGTGCTAATTAATTTATTATCTATCAATTCATATACTCCCAATAGCTGCAGACTGAAAGCGTACATATGCTAAATTTAGGTATCAATAGTCATCAGCTGTCTAGCAGAGGGTGAAAACTGCACCACTAGCACAAAAAAGAGGTTACTGCTACTGAATAATGAGTAACTGCGTACAGGTATCTTAGCAAGAGCTTTTCCAGAATAAGTTCAGACGATAGTTGGATGATAATGATGACTATCAGGCAGAATGAGAAAAACAAGTTTTTCTACGCAACTAGCAAATTTTTCATTGAAAAATGGCAAGCGTTTCAATTGACTCACGGGGAGATCTTCTGTTCTATATGTCTTGAGCGAAGCTTGTGACATCTATTGTTAGCCATATATTTCACAATAAATCAATGAGATCCGTGGCTCCAATGTTCTGAAATCTGGATCGGTCATCGAATCGATGACTTTACTGGTTACTGATTTGACCGGTTTGACCGGTTCAACCACCGGTCGAACCGGTGTGACATAATAATTATGCAATAATTATATTTAATTATATATAATATTAAAAAAATTTAAAAAATTCAAAAAAATAATAAAAAATAAAAAAAATAAAAAAAATTGTCGAACTGGTCCAACCGGACCGATCCGACCGGTCAATTGATCGGTTCACACTGGGTTAATTGAATACCAGTTTTGGGGCATAAATTGGACCGGACCACCGATCTGTCACCGATCGGACCGGCCGGTCCGGTCCGGATTTTAAAATCATGCGTGGCTCGTAATAAATGGCATAGACCATATGAAACAGGTGAAGGAGCTACTCTGTAGTCTACAAAAGATACTGATACAGTAATGTGAAACAGAGACAAAAGCACCATGATCCTTTTTCCTTTTGAGTGAAGAATTCAGTGAAGGAAACAATGTTGATGCAATCCTTCTACTGTCATCCTGTCAAAAATAATATAATAACAAAATAATTAAATTGGATGCTTATCAGACATTTGGCAATTGTTCATTTTCTTCGATTCTTAATTTCTAGATATTGAGTTACACTTCTACAACAGTTTTAAACAAGTCCATGAAACAAAGCCAACATCGCCAAATATGATCCCATCTGCAAAGTTTGATCACCAAAATTGCCAAATAAGTTACATGTTACTCAGAAATTACCTGAACCCCAATCAAGATTTGCCTTTTCTTGGTCGGAATTATGAAAGGATGAACCTTCAATTCTATACCTCCATTGACAACGTAATAGTTTCTTGCTTCACATATCTTTCTCTTATTATTAGGAATTTGGATCAACAATCTCTACCTTTCTACAATTTTTAAGCGGCAACTAATTGCTATTTTCTTTGACTTTTTTTTGACTGAAAAGATAGGCCTTGTATTAAAAAAAAAAGATAATAATCCCAAACCATAAAAGGGCATACATATAACAGTATCGAGCTAATCCATCACACTGTATCGCTTCGACATTGTATTGCCTACTAATCCATCACACTGAAACATCAGTTTTACGCTTGAGCATATCTAAGCAATCATCTATAATTTTACCAAAATCAGATGAGTCTTCCATAGATGATTGAATAGAGTAATAGACTTCCGGAGCATCCACTGCAATAGAACATGAACCGTGGATATGCATAGAAGAGAGCGACAAGCTATAGCTTCTGCTATCTTAGGCTCAAACACACCTAAATACAGACAAGAGAGAGCAAACACAACATTTCCTTCGTAGTTTTTAACCACTTTTGTTCATTTGGGGAAAGGACGCTGCATCTACAAAGTAACGCCATTGCAACGAATCACTTGCGTTTGGGTCACAAACAATAGTTCCATCCGGGTGAGAAGAGTCACCAGGACTGCTGGATACAGCAGAAATCGGAGTATAAAGGCTTGCTGTTGCTGTTCAATCTTGAAGAAACGAAAATGCCATCCCTAGAACTTGCAAGCAAGACGTGATATTATCTTCCCAAACAAATTTGTTTCTGCTACACCATACCTGCCACAAGATCATCCAAACATTCTTCATTTTATCAACAAGGACAACCTTGGAAGGATTGCAGACACAAGTAAATACATTCGACCCAAAATAACCAAATTCAATCCAAATTTCTCTCGCTGCATATATAGCAGTCCAAAAAACCATGGAAGCAGTCTTTATTACTTCCACAATGGCCACAACTTGAGTCAATATTTCCTCTTCTAAATATTCTCTCTTTTGTAGGAAGAATATCCTTTAAAAGTCTCCACATGAAAGTTTTAACTTTAGGAGGGATTTTTAATTTCTACAAGAACTTCCATATATCAGCGCGTTCATCATAAGGACCCTTCTTCAAAAGAAGAGCTTGGTAATAATCAGATTCGATAGTGTAATTACCCCTCTTATCAAAGTGTCACAGCCATTTATCTTGTCTACTCCTCAAACCTAACGGAATCTTCAAAATATAGTGCACATCCTCCTCACAGCACACCTCTTGAATCTTCTCCACATCCCAACATCTATTCGCCCACTTAATAAATGCATGAACCATCAGATTACAATCCCTAGCCCCAGTTCCTGCAAGCAATCGAAGATTTGAGTCTCTAGGTACCCAAGGATCCAACCAGAAATTGGTTGATTCCCCATCTCCAATCCGAATTCAGACACCTAACTTAAACAATTTCTTTGCTTGCAATATACCTCTCCATGTAAAACTTGGATTAGAACCCAAACCAACATTCATGTAGTTCCCTCTATAAAAATATTTAGCCTTGAACTCCCGAAAGAAGAAAGCGTTGGATTTTGTAAGCAGTCTCCAACCTTGTTTAGCAAGAATTGCTAAATTAAAGCACATTAACCCTGCGTTTGATTCTGTCTTCAACGTGTAAAAGGCACGGACGAGGCGGAATAGGACGAGACGTTATAAACGAAATTGAAGGCAGGGAGATGTTTGGTAGCGATGGGCGAGCAGAGATAATTGTCTCGCTATAGCGACGAAATATGTTTGGTTCTTGTCTTGAGAATAAAAATAGTCTTAATGATGTAAATGCCTGTAGTGTAATAAAATTGTGGATGTTAATAAATGTAATTTTAGTATTATTTTGATTATTAATATTGTTAATAATATTATTATTCTTATTATTATGATTATATTATTAATATTATTATGATAATATTAATTATAATTATAATTATAATTATAATTATTATATTATTATTATGATATTAAATTTTATACTATTATTATTTTGTTAATATTATGAATATTATTTTGATTATTGCTATTATTATAATTATTATAATAACGTATTAATATTATTAATATTACGAGAATTATTATTATTATTACTATTATGACAATTATTATTATTATTATTATGTTTAATATTATTATTATTATTATAAATTTTAATATTAATAATAATATTAAAATTATTATTACTAGAATTAATTTTGTTAATATTATTAATATTATTGAAGTTGTTGGCGGTGAAATGACGAACTTGTGACTAACAAACAAGATTTAAGATTTAAATTTACTCATAATTTCAAAATTGTGCCGATATTTACCCATCTTAGATTAGTTTCAAGTTAGTGGAACACGTGGCTTGGAAAAATAGCATCGCTAATGTTCGGTTTCCAATTTAAGTCCAGTCTTAAAAAACCAAATTTAATATTAACAGTACCATCCACTACCAGTGGTTCTGCAACTGATAACCATTGATATTAATAATGAGATATGCCACAAGTTAAAAATGTTCAAGATCAAAATCACTGAGGAAAAAAATGCAAACAATGTGGGAGTATTTATTAATCCTCATTTCAGATCAAGTATTTCCATAACCATAATAAGCGGTCCCATTCAAATGAAATACAGATCTCATATCATTGAAAATAATAATGAATGATTCTTATACAAAATAATAATGATCAGCTATTTCATGGTTAGAAGTACAACATCAACTGTCAGAGATTCTCCAGCATGCCTTATTATCCTTCACAACTTTTTATCGACAAGGCAGGACACAAGCTTAGACAAGGAAATATGAAAGCAATGGAAAAGTACAATCAAACAGATCACCATGGCAGTCAGACAAGTTAAGATCAGCAACATCCTGAAGCATGGACTGTCGATTGTGTAGATGTTGTATTGCATAAGGAGGATCAAGGATCACTACTTCTGGGTGTTTTTGCCTGTAATCCTTCAAGATGAAAGATAGAACAAGAACTATGGATTATCATTTTGTCTGCAGTTAAATCATCAACCAAAGAAGTTATGGGAACATCCCATTAGTGACTAAAGACTATTGCAGTTGATCAATATAGCGATCGTCAAGACACATGTTCGCTTCTGAGAAAATATGGATGGCCTAACTTTTACCAAAACAGGCCATATACCAAGTAAATGTAGTTGATTCAATATGTGACCCACCAAGAATTATAAATACAATAAACACATACATAAAGTAACACCGACCTTATGCAAGATAATGTCAAAGGGCCTTGATGTGTCTGCGATAGTTCTGTGGAATAGGATGTTTCACAATATCCTTCTAAGAATGCATAATACAAGATCAAGTATCTAGTTACGAACCTTCAAGGATATAAGGACCATTACACCAACCACTTTTGTGTTACCAACAAAATAGTGCAATTCGCAGATTTGCATCCAAAAGAAACTGCAATGAAATTGATTCCATTTCATATACGTTCCTCAAAACCAGAAATTGATCAACAATCTGAAGAATAAGTTTGGGATCCTGTGTCAAAGTTTTCAATTTTCAGGAAGGATCATGGCAAGATGAGTTACCTAAAACTCAATAAAACATCCAAGAAGAAAGATGATCTACTTAAATAACTTGCTTGTGTAATTAATGGAAGAGAGATTAGCTACTTCAACAGTCTGCTTGTGTAAATCTAGAGAAAGTACCCCTATTCAGCAAGTCTATGCTCCAAGAGAAGGAAAAGGTCAGAGTAATGTTTAAAGAATTCAAGCTAACAGTGACTCTACAATTTCTTAATGTTTATCAACAAAATGCAAAAGGATTAGATAGAATTTCGGCATCCATTACATTATTAAACTATTGAACAAAGCTCCAAACTTTTGACTTTATGATCCTCATTGCATGTCGTATGCGCAGAAGAATATTCCTACTAAAAGATTACAAATGAGAATGAGATTCCAGATACCCAGAAAAGCATGGCTAATAAATCCAGCAAAAACCAGTAGCTAAAATCTAATCAAGTTGCCCCATGGTAGCGAATAATCTAACATTATCAGAAAGGCACCAGATCCCGCAACAAACTGAGAGTCTCGTCCAGAAAGGACTAGATACAATCAAGAAAATCAACATTTAAAAAGCAATAACCAACAAAAGAACAATTACAAACGAGCCATTTAAGGAAGCGAATAGGAAAACCCAATGAAATAGCCTCTCATCCATCACCACTAGCAGACAGATACTTATAAAATGATACATAAACAGGGGAAAATATACAATGAGTACAATTCAAAATTTGAGATACACCTCATCATCGTCTTCGATTGGGAAGATGCCGCGCTTCAGGAGGAGATAGAAGCGTTAGAGCCCAAGCTCGACCGAGGTGTACGAGCGAGGCGGAGAAGAAAATCAGCGGAAGAGAGCGGTCTTCAAAGAGAGTGGAAGAGTCTCGTCGGTGCTCCTCGGCCATGAGTGAGAGAGAGAGAGAGATTTTAGGTTTCTGTTTAGTGAGGGAAAGGGGGAGTGGAATACAGAGAACGTGGAAATCGGAAATTTAACAAAAAGAAAAGAAAGTGAAGAAGGAGAGATGCAGACAGGAGGGTAGTTTCAGAGGTAACCATAACAAGCTATTCGGTGGTGAACTGCGTTTTAGAGACAACGACGAAGGAGAGAAACGGTTCTGCAGACGACGGAGAAGGAAGAACAGGAGGTGCGACAGAGACAAGGAGGTGCAACAGATGACAAAGACTTGGGAGAAGCCGAAGGAAGAAGATGATGTGCGACCTAGACGTGAATAGGTTTAATCTAAAAGCAGGTTATTTTAGAATTTTCTGCTTTTAGTCCGATGGAAATGCGTCTCCGTTCCGCACTTTTGGAATGGACTGAATTTTCTGTCCGTGTCCACTGCAGATGGGACAGAAATTCTTGAAGACACCAACCAAACAATATTTTGGACAGTACTTTTTTGTCTTTGTCCACTGTCCTCACTCTTGAGGACAGTAACCAAACACTGGGTAATGGATGGTTGTGGGACAGAGGGCACAATGAGATTGGTTGTGGGACAGAGGGCACAGGGTTGGTGGGACAGAAGATCCCATCCCGTAAGGAGGTACTTTTAAAATATGTTGTTCAAGTCATTTCTTCTTATTATATGAGTGTTTATAATTCCAAAATCTATTTGTGAGGAATTGCAAAAAATCATGAACTCCTTCTAGTGGGGTATGAAAAAGGAAGGGGGGCAAGTATTCACTAGCTATCATAGGAACGAGTGTATAATAATAAAGCTGACGGTGGCATGGGTTTTAGAGTCTAATGGATGGATGGGATTGGTTGTGGGACAGAGGGCACAGGGTTGGTGGTACAGAAGAACTCAAGCCCCTCCTTACCAGCTCTTGATAAAAAGTTATTATTCCAAGTAGTCACCCTATTCTATAGTTTATCTTTGATATAATTGGAAATATATTTCTTGCTTCTCCCAATAAAAGATGACAGTCCCAAATATTTCCTTTGACTTAATGGGGTGTAAACCCCAAGAATATAAGATAATTTCCTCATCTCATCAAGCCTAACATTTGGGCTAAAATGAATGCTCGATTTTGGATAATTGATAGATTGATCAGAAGCTGCTTCATATGTCTTCAAAATATTTTTAATGGAACCATATTCAACTTCAGAAGCAATAAAAAATAATAACGAATCGTTTGCAAAAAATAAGTGAGAGATTCGTGGCCGTCAAGAATTAGCTCGACACCTATGAATGAAACCTTTCCTCTTTGCTTGACTAAGAAGACAAGAAAGACCTTCTGTACAGATAATAAAAAGATAAGGAGAAATAGAGTCCCCTTGACAGATGTCTCTACTTGGAATGATAGGGCCAATCACACACCCGTTTAACAAAACCGAATACTTACAAAGCATCATCAACTTGATCCACCTCGCACCTATAGAACTATCATTGTTTCAAGGAAACCCTAATCTACTCTATCATAATGCTTTAGATATGTCAATCTTCAACCCCCCTCCCCCCCGATACTCCTTGTTTAGCTTTCATCCCATGAATTAATTCAAAAACAACCAAAACATTATTAGAGATTAACCTCTCTTGGACAAAAACAGACTGGTACTCAGAAATAATATAAGGATATGTTTCAACCGATTGGCTAAGACCTTTGAAACTATTTTGTACAATATATTACATAAAGCTATAGGTCTTAGATCGTTCATATGCTCAGGATTAGCAATTTTTGGAATCAAAACAACTAAGGTATCAGTCAACATGAAAGGTACCTGAGCCATATATTAGAGTCTTTGACAATGGCATCTCCTATCACCCCCCAAAACTTCTGTTTGGTTATATGTTAATTAATGAAATGGAATGAAACGAAACGAAACGAAACGATTTATAATGGAATAGAATGTAATATAGTGAAAAGTTGTTTTGGAAGAATAGAAGAGCTCATACTGTAGTGCAGTGCAATGTTATTAAAATGGTTGTTACAGGAAGTTTTACGTTATGATTTTAAAATAGAAATCATGTCCAATTAAAAAGTCACGGTTCAAGTCACAATCGTAATAAATAATTTTAATATATTTTCTATTTCAAAATAATAAATATTTTATTATTTTATTATTAATTATATACAATTTATTATTAATTATATAAAATATTATTATTAATTATTCAATAAATTTTATTTTATTATATCATATGTGATTTTATTTAAAATAATTTATTTTATTTTATTTAAATAGAAATATATACAAACAATTAAACAATAATATTTTTTCATTAATAAAATTTTATTAATTTTATTATTAATTATATACAATGTATTATTAGTAATATAAAATATTATTATTAGGGTAAGAAGAAATAATATAAAAATATTATTAGTTATATACAATTTTGTGGACTTAATAAATGAGTATGGGAAAAATGAGGTTAGAGTTAGAAGAAATAATTGGTAATAAGAAAAATTATCGAGGGTATATTAAGTAGTATGCATTTATTAGTTTACATTCTATCCAAAACCTTTTGAATCGAAGGTTTCCTATTTTCACTATTTATGATAAAATAGAATGTAGCATAAAATCCTATGTTTTCATCCCATTTCGTTTCATTCCATTATAAAACCCTCAACAAAACAATAAAAGTATGTTATTTTTCATCCCGTTCTATTAGTAACTCTTCAATTAAACAACACGCGGTGTGTTTGGTGAAGAGCTGATCAGCTCTTTTTTAGCTGGTCAGGTCTTGATAGCTTGTTGACTTTAAAAATAAGCTAAAAATCTTGTTTGGTAAAGAGCTGATTGAGTTAGCTGATTAAACCCAATCAGCTCTTATTCAACCAGCTCCTCAAAGGAGCGTTTTAACCCCACCAGCTATTATTTTTCGGCTTTTTCTCCATTTTGCCCTCCCTTTGCTTCTATTGCGTCTCACGTTTTTTTCCAGATCATTCCTCCCCAACTGTTGCGTTACTCTCGTTTCCTCATGCGTTATTTCTCTCACCATCTCACCCTCATACGATCTCGTTTCCTTGCTTCATTTGTTCACTTCCACGCATCAACGAAGGAGAGTAGATCAAATGGGGAGGAGGTTTGAAGTCGATTTCGTTGCCATGGAGGAGTTCAGCCCTGACGTAGAAAAGGAAGAAAGTGGCATGATACCTCTTGATTTTCGGTTGGCTTTCTTGTTTTTAGGACAAAATTTGAATTTTTTTTCAGTTTTTGCTAGTACTGATCGTTTCCTTGGCCGTTCAAACCATTTTTCTCTTCAATATCTGCTAGTACTGGTCGTTTCCCAAGTTCTGTAGCTTGTTGCCATTGTCAAACCATTTTTCTCTTCAATATCTGCTAACCCATGTGTCCCTTATCCTCCCTCTTCTTAGGCTTCTAGATCTGCCCTTTTCTGTTGTTTCTCTTATAAAATCTCCAGATCTATCTCTTACTGTATTTTGATAAATTTCTCATCTTTGTTACTTTTGACAGCGAAGAGAGATGAACTGTCAATCGGATCCATGTTCCTCCTTCTCTGTTTGTATCGACCACTTCGATCGATTACCGAACTCTTTTCTTCTTCTTGTGTTCAACAAAATCGGAGATGTTAAGGCTCTTGGTCGCTGTTGTGTTGTGTTGTGTGAGTTTGATGTCTTGTTCCTCAGTCGACAACGTTGTGGTTAGGGTAGATTGTGTCATCTCCAACGATGATCCGTCACCTTTGTCCTCCGTCGGGAATACTATGTATGAATAGGGGACAACTTGAGGAATTGAGGTGAAGCCACTTTCGACTCTTCGCTTTGAAGAGGACGCTTGTTCTGCGTTGAGCATGAGGCTTTGGTATGCACCTCAAATGGAATTGCGGACGGGATTGTGTTAAAGGGGCAACTTTGGTCGCTATCGGGCCTAGCGGCGATCTGCTGCAAGCAAGGAAATGTCGATGTGTCTTAGATCTCCTCTCCGTTTGAGGAACCTTATGGTCCGCCGCTAAGATCTTTGGTGAAGAGGAGGACTTATTGCCTTGAAATGAACTCGTTCTAATCATCATAATAGGTTCTAAGTAAGTTTATTCAGGCTCTTGCTTCAAATGCTGCCTATGTTGTGGTAATTAGATTATGGATCGTATGCATCTCCTTGATCCGTTAATTGTTTTTCGTGTTGAACTTTGTAAGTTCAATTATTTTGGGGATGTTATCAAGCTAGACCATTAATTAAGTGTTATCTATAGACCTTAACTTAGAATCTATCGTTTATGGGTTCTTTAATTTAGGTTCAGTGTCTCTTTTCTTTATTTTATATGAGTTGATTATGTGTTTAAGAAATCTATTATGGATTTTTAGGAGATCCTGGCTGGTCAAGGGCACGAGGGATGCAAGTTCTGTCGGAGTGGAAAAGAATCATAATACAATTTGTTTCATGTGATCTGACCTGGATCCAGTGCTCAAGAAGCTAACTCTTGCTTCAAACTGATACTGTAAACCTATCTTCATATGAATATCAACAGCAATCTCTCAACCTTTTGTTCTTGAACTGATGGCCAAAAATGCATTTGCTGGTTGTTTTCATTTCAGACATATGTTTCTAAGGGTGCACAAGTTCATGAATGTTTTAAGAGTTTACCGTAGTCTATAACCTCTGGTATATTTTCTCAAATGGTATATTTTCTTATGCTTACAGTATTGTGGCTTGTGACAAAGAAATTGAGTCTCTCACTCAGAGAACTTCACCAATATTGTTTTCTGTTAATGAAATTGAGTCTCTCATGCTTACAATATTATAGCTTGTGACAATATTGTTTTCTGTTAATGAATGATAATATTGCATGCTCTCTTTTGATTTGATAATATTCCATGCTCTCTTTTGGTATTATTGTATATTAAAAACTACTCCTTAATGATGCAGTTGGAAAATTCTTGTGTCAATGCCTCATGGAGAGGTCTTCAATCCTCTGTACTCCCTGAAACAAGTTGAATCTTGTTCACTGAAACAGGTTTATGATACAGTCCAGAAAAGTCCCCAGTGTATACTCTTCCATCATAAATCATCTGCTCACCTTCTTTATACCTCTCAATTTTTGTTCTATCTCTCAAACAATTCATTGGTTATAAATAATATCAGCTCATGCAAACCTGCCAAGCTACACAGTTATTGAGCGACTGATACAACAAATGACCATATTGGGACAAATTTTAAACCAATATCATGCCAAGGTAAGAACTAGTTTGCTGGTTTCTCGTTTTCCAACATTTATGACTTTGTGACTTTGCTAACTCGTTTTGATGAGTTGGATATCGTTGGGATCCTTCAGATAGATTATTTGTGGTAGTTGGTTTTCTTTATGATTCTTCAGCTTTTACATCTGTTTTGTATATGTTGATTGTATTAAATGAAGTGTGATAGTGGTTGAGATATAAATGAAGTCTGACAGTATACTGGCTTTAAGGTTGTACGAAGGAAGGTTTTTTATTGCTACGAAGGAAGGTTTTTGTATCTGCCTGCCCTTTTTATATTTGTTGATTTAATGAAAGCATTTAACTCCACTTGTTAAATCACAACTGCCCACTGTTTGTTTTTCACCTATAAAAAGCTAACACAATCTGTTGATTCTTTACCGATCCCTGGTGGGTTCACTTGGATTTTAACTTCTAGTGAGTTGTTTGCTGTTTTCTTTAATGCCAATGCTGTCTTTCTTTGTTTTCATTTGTAAGTTTTGTTCTTTCTATGTTTTGTCATGCCTCACTTCTTTTCTTTTATGTTTTCATCTTCTTTTCTTTTAGTGCTTTTAGAGTATTTTCTGGATCTAAGTATCAAGTTCTCTTTTCGGTTTCCTTACTGTTATTGATTTCTTAAGGAAAATGGTAAGAACTAGTTATACATGCTGATTGGTGAGGTATTCCTGTTCTTGATGAACTACCTAAAATTCTGGCTTGTATTTTATTAAGCAGTTTAGTGTGTATAGTTTCCCCTCTGATGTTGTTATGTTTATTCCTTCATCTTCGTCTTTATGGGTGTTGTTGTGTGTATGTTGTTTCAATGATGTAGTATGATGGTTTTGTTTTGTATCGGTGTGTGTTGTGTATTGGTTGAGGGTGATTGTTTTGTGTGATAAAAATGAAGATGGTGGCTTGTGTAATGCATATTGTATGGATTGATTGAAGGTGAATATGGATTAGGAAGTTGTTTGAGTACTACATAGTTGATGCTTGATGAAACTTTTGTTAGACTTTTTGATGTGTTTATCCCTCTATGATATTGTTCTGCCCATGTGTGTTATTGATCTGGAACAATTTACTTGTAGTCCTAAGACTTTGTGAAACATATTTGGAGCTTTAATCAAGGCGTAAATATATATGACTGTTGTGTTTTTTGTGGATTATGGTACTCAGGTTATTGGTGGCCCAAGATATATAGTTGAGATCATTTTTTATTCTGAATTAGTGTGAAGACCTTGGGGTGGAGTGGTAAGGATTACAACTTAGGATTTGTATTTTTTTGATATTGAAATGTATGTTACTAATATAAAGAGTATTGTATGACATAAAACAACAGTATTGTATTGCATTCTTATTCAGTTATTTTTTTGTGTTTTTTTCAATTTTTGTTAGCTTTCATTTTTTAATAACTCCATATTTTCCTTCTGTTACCACTAGTACAAATTAGGATGGGATATCGCACTATTTTTATTTGCACAGATTTAGTATGATAAATGTTGATATTCATTTATTAATATATAAATAAAAAAGGGAAGGGAAAGAGAGTTGGACAATCACCATATAATTTGAAAGTAAAAGAGTTAGCTTGTTTTGGACAATGGAAGATGGACGGGTAATGAGTTTTAAAGGTATGTTTATAGTGTTGCAAAAGTTTTCAAAATAATTTCAGTTATGTACACAGTATCGCATATAACACAATAAATGACAACATAAAACAACAGTAAATGACAACAATTTTCATATACAGCATAAGAGTTTTCATAGTTTTCATATATATATATATATACAGCATAAAACAACGGTAAATGACAACAGTATCGCATAAATATACAGCATAAAACAACAATATCACATAAAACAAGAGTTTTCATGTATGTATATATGCATTATAGCATAAATTAATAACATGATTTCACACATATATAATGTTGTATCACATAAAACAAATGGGTAACCACCATATAATTTCTTGTTGATATATCATTTTGTTTTATATGGTTTGATTAGTTTTGTATCATAGTCGATATTAATGTTTAATCTTTAATTTATATATGTAGAATACTTATATTTCAATCTTTAATTTAGTTCAAGATTTGAGTTTAATTGATCATGCGCTCAAAATTGATTGATTAATTTTAAAATTTTATTTTAATTTTATAATATTATGTAATTATTTAATAATTCTTTGGTTAAATAAAAGATATTACAATAAAATTTTATATAATTTTTAATAATATTCACAAGTTAAAAGATATTACAATAAAAGTATTTATATAATTATTTTATTGAAATATTCTAATTGTTAACCATTATAATAACTCAATAGTGAATCCAATTGTATTAGTCAATAAGTACGTAACTTTTTCTAATCTTGTATGATTAGATGACATCATCTCAAAAAAGAAACAAAGGAGAAAGTCAAGGAGAGAATAATATAGGTAGAGTTCGTTGGCCAAAAGAAATACTTCTTCTCTTTTGTGACCTTTGTAACCAATATATTCAAAGGAGTAAGGGAAAACATGGTGGAGTTATTTGTCAAAGGATACCATGGTAGAAGGTAGAGGAAGAATTTCACAAAGCGATCAACTTACAATGGGAAAAAACTAAGCTTAAAAATAAGTTCGATTGGATGAGAACTAGATAGAGTCTTTAGAAACAGTTGAAAGGAAAAGAAACGGGATTAGGATGAGATTATGACAAAGGAACAATTGTTGTTAGTGAGGAGTGGTGGACTTTGAAGATTAAGGTTATCCTCTTTTCTCCAATTTAAATTAATTTCCTTTACTTTAATAATAAATATCTAGTTAAAAATAAGTTAATTAATTTTTTTTGTAGGAGAACATCAATTTTAAAACATTTAAAGAGGAAGGGCTTGAACCTGAGCTTGAATGTAAGTTGGATCAACTTTTTGGATGTTTGGCCCGATGAGAGACTACATTTTGTCCTGTGGCTGACCCTCCACAAGGACAACGAGAAGTTGAGGAAGTATATATTCCTTCTCCAGTTGCTAGTCATAATGCTCATCATCAATTGTCAGCCTATCATCATCATAAAAATGTAGATGAGACTAGTGGTCTCACAATTGGGAAGAAGTGTGGAGAGAATCTTCCCCGACCCCTCAAGCCACATATGATGAAGGGACCGAGAGAAGAAGAGGCAAAGGGGTTTTAGAGGGTGATAGTACACAAAGTAATAAGAGTGCAAGAACTGATTCCTCCAAAAAAATCAGGAAGATCTGCAGCAATATATGAGAGGCTTGATGGTGTGATACAATTGATTGAAGGGAGGCAGAGTGCAACAACGGAGATGAATAGATCCATGACGAAAATGTTGGATATGATGAATATTGGTGCATCACAAAGTACTAGTGCTCGTACGTCACTCCATGATATTACGAATGCTTTGGAAAAATATGTACTTTGCCTGATTTAGAGACTGGTACTCCTTAATTTTATTTTACTTGCATGTTGATTAAAGATCCGCAAAAAAGGACCATTTTTTTGGGTTTACCAGATGATACAAAGAAGGTTGAATACATAAAGTTTATGTATGAGTATGACAAACAAAAACAACCTTAAACATAGCTTCTATCAATCCATTATATGTTTAGTTTATTGTTTTTATTATTTGTGCACCTATGTTTACCTGCTATATTATTTATTTCTTGATATGTAGACATATAAGTGTGTTGTTTATTTACAATATAATTTTACATATTGATTTGTAGGTATGGATGATAATGTTATGAAAATTATGCAACTTCTGCAAATGAAGCAATTGTTGGACAATGAGACTGAATTTTGGGATCTGATGACTTGTGCAGTGGGATATGAGAGTGTGTATTTTTTTTGACCACATATACAAGGAACCATGCATGACTTCCTATCAAACAGGAGAATTATGGATGAATGAATTATTGAATAGTCATGAAAAAAGATGTTTTAATGCATTTAGGATGAATCAAAATACATTTCGTCAATTATGTATTGTTTTGGAAAACAATTATGGTGTGAGACCTTCAGATAGGATGTCTATTTTGGAGAAAGTTAGTTTATTCATGTATGTCCTCAGTAAAGGTTCCTCTAATAGAGATACCCAAGAGCGCTTTCAATATTCTGGTGAAACTGTGAGTAGAGTTTTTAAAGAAGTCTTGACTGCTATGGATGGATTTTCAAGGGATATACTCGTACCAAAAGATCCCGAATTCAATGACACTCCACT
This sequence comes from Erythroxylum novogranatense, assembly GCA_029891385.1. Taxonomy (NCBI): domain Eukaryota; kingdom Viridiplantae; phylum Streptophyta; class Magnoliopsida; order Malpighiales; family Erythroxylaceae; genus Erythroxylum; species Erythroxylum novogranatense. Next base: position 9,572,530 of record CM057234.1, read on the forward strand.
ACAAATTGCCAATGATTTTAGATATATGTCACATTTTAAGGTAATTGAATATGTTCTTCCTCCCCCTTCATTATATTTTCCATTAAAAATGTTGTTTTATCATCTTATGATTATTTTTATATTAGGATTGCATTGGAGCTATTGATGGTACACATATTATAGCATCCCACTCCCACAAGACCCGAACCCGACATCAACGATGATGTCCGAGTCCGCGACCCGCGAGGGTGGTATGCTAGAGCAGTCAATGCAGTTTAAAACTCGGTAATATATTTTATTTTATTTTATTTTCTTTGAAAACCAATCGAGTGCGCAGATATCAGTAAATGATTTAGCCCTGCTTTAATTCGAAAACATATAATTTCACTCATAAAAGACACTCCACAGCATTTAAATATTACAAGTACGAGAATTCAAAACCAAATTGGGCCCAATGCTGTCCCTGAACACTTTCAGTAATCACATTAAAATACAACATTTATCAATTGGGGACCCTCAGAAATAACGGTATCATTTTGCGGAAAAATACAAATTTTCACAGGAACAGAATGACACTAATGCAGACGTGAACTGATCCCGACCTCGAACCCTGACTTAAGTGCAGTAGGCATACTCCCGTGTGTCTAACGGGGTACTCTTCAATTCCTGAAAAATAATTGCAATGTTTGGTGGGTTTGCGAACTCAGTAAGAAACCATCATCGATGGTTTACTCAATTCATGCATATACACACAATTTACCAATTATCACATACGATCACAATTCATAAATGCAAGGCGTATCGCCTTTCATACAATCCACATTTAATCATACCATATATGCAATGCACATGAGACCCTTTCTATTTTCATTTCGTTATTGTGACCGTGCGCCTGAGCTCAGTAACGGTGAGCCAGTGGCTCTGAAATCATTGGGCCTGCAACCCTGATACATTGAGCACGAGGCTCAATACGTTGGACTGAGGTCCGTGCGTTGGTGAAAGCTCTCATATCGTTAGGCGTGATATGCCCCGACACGGTGGTTGCTCCGGTCACAACTGCCTTTATCTGATCATGTCATCATGCATGGATGCATATGCTCTAATTCCCTTTTACAGTCAGTTATAGTTTAGTGACCAATTTCGTTTCTTGGACCTTCGGTCCGTGTTTCATCATATACATTTACAATTTATTGCATCCTACCATATCATATTAAAAGTCACATCCAATGTATCAAAAGCATAATTAACACTTGATATTAATTTCCATTCCTCGGACCTTTGGTCCGAGATCTCAATGTAATTATTCACAAACAGTCACACACAAATAGCACTTCGATAACAAGTTTTCAATACTTCGGACAACTATGGTCCGAAATCAATCAAAAGTAAACACACATAATCCCTCCATTATCTCCACATGGCATCAATGCGTCATATTAAACACACATAGATTGAGAAACCAACTAGGTTACTCACATATTACTTCCGAACTAATGCCGGGAAATTTCCGCCACGTCAGTTATCGAACGATGCTCCACTGGGGCCTCTATAAGAAGCAAAGAAGGTACGAGTCACTAACTATTCAATCCGAATGAATTACGGATGCACAGTAGATGAAATATGCATGTTCATGAATTCCCGGCCCTAATCCCATTTTTTTCCCATCAGAAAGTCCGTCTAAAAATTAGAAACCTATTGGCGTTAACGGTGCGCAATTTAGACCTCTATAGGTCCCCAATTTAATAAAACAGTGATTATACAGACTTTTACCCGGATCCATGTAAATTTTCTGTCCAAAAATTCCCAATCTCTCAGAAAATGAAATTAAATATTCACTGAATCTGATGTCACAAGAATCAGGTCAATCGGACGTCGGCCGGAAAAGATATGAGCGAAAGAAGCTCAAATCAATAAAAATTAAAATAAACATAAAATAGATTAAACCCTCCCTTTTGTTCCATTTTCTGTCCGAATTTTAATAAATCATAACTTATTCTACACAATTCAGAAAAATACAAACCATACCTTGTTGGAAAGCTAATGAAACCCTCTACAAGTTCCCTTTAGATCAGAAAAATCAATTTCACCCCTAAGGGTGTCAAAATCCCAGTACAAGCTACTGCCTACACAATCACTTCCCAAAACAGAACAGTCATTGGAAATTCGTTAACTTTCATTCTAGGCAGTCAAAAATTATACAAAAAAATATGCTCATCAAGCTCCCAATGTTATCTACAACTTTCATGAAACAACCCAAATTTCAATTCCCATGGTAACTAGGTCAATTAATTCACTCAATGTTGCTGTCCCTGAAATCATTCAATTTGAGCAGTAAACTTATAACAAGCATAACTCCCTGTACACAAGTCAGAACAATCAGAACTTTATATCCCTAAAAGGATAAATCCTCAAAATTCAATTCTTCCTGAAATAACCAAACTCCAATTCAGCCTCTAACAGTTTCAAATCTGTTATACAAGTTTCTGACCTAATCAGCACTTAACATCACAATGTAGGTTCAGATTTTGAAATTCCATATCTCCCACATCTGATTTCCAAAAATTATAAGCCATATATCATTTTCAAGATCAATGTGTCATCTAGAACTCTTCAGTACATTTCCAACTCCAATTCAATTCATAAAAATTACTAAAATTCTTCCAAATCCGAATGTGCACTAAATGTGCCAATCCAACTAGGTTTCAGTCAATGCATAAAAACAGCCAACACTCCTCAGTCCATAACTCCTACTATACATATCGAAAAATTGCAAAATCAGTGACATTAGAAAGATAACTTAATAGGCTTCAATTTTCCATCTAATCCATTTATCCTAATTCCTTCTCAATTAATTCATAAAAATTTGCAAAACTCAAGGGTATGATTTCGGGTACTGTTCATTCCAGTCATGAGCAGTAACTTTCCAAGCCAAATTGCACCCTCTTCAAGCTAACATTGGACAATGCCTATTTCACACAAAAATGTAGCTAACATCCCAAAGTTTAAGTGGCCACAAACCTCACCTCATTTGCATTCCTACACAATTAGTTATGCTTACAACAGTACAATCAGTGAAAACCATAATTTTCCAGATTTGGTGTTAACCTTAGTTCTATCATTTCCAATGCCATTAACACATCATGAAACATCCAAATGAACACAAATCAGTTCTTATATCATTTATACATGTACTAGGGCTAATACACAAAAATTGGCAGCACTTAATTCTTTCTTTCCAAGTAAAATATGCATGAACAATTCATCATTTCTAACTTCAATTATACAAGATTCAAAACACAAGGCATGCAACTTACTTGATTTAACTACAAATCTTCAAATTCTTCAAGAAAATCACCAAGACCTAACTTGATTCATCACTCACGAGCATCATCAAGCATAGGAGAGGAAAATAGGTTTTGTGGAGAGTAGAGAAGGAGAAAACAAGAAGATGATGGCTAAACTTATCATTGGAAACAAAGAACATAACACTTGGAGGAGGATGAATGATTCACGAAAAGGAGAAGAAATTCTCAAATATAAAAAAAACCATTTCAAGTGACCTAAGCCAAGAGGAGTTCGTGTATGAGCAAAAAGGAAGCTTAATGGAGAAGTATATTAGGTTAAAGTGACTTAAATACATGGCTATTGTAATGCCATGTGTCAAGCTTTGATTGGTTCTTCTTTAATAATCAATTGTAATCTAAATTCCACTAATTTAACACTTGTCCAATAATCTCTATAGCCATATGTCCAATATTCAATGCCCTATGCACTCAATTCTATGACCGCTGACCAATCGGTCTGCCGTCCGGCATTTTTTTCTAGTCCGGGTTTTAACCTCGAAAAATTCTAGAAAAAGCTCCTAAAATCCTCCGATTTTAGAAAATCAATAATGACACTCTCCAAATAATTTTTCAAACTCATTAACCTCATTAATCACAATAAAATTGCCTTAGGCCCAATTACCGGGAATTATCATGAATGCATGACCAGTAATTTCATGTGCACAGATTTCACTGGTTACTAGTACCAGTATGCATGGACAGTCCTTAGTCATTCCGATCCATCTCATCCTCTGTCAAATTTACTATTTTACCCTTCCTGTCGGGGTGGGATGTTACACATATAGCGGTGGTTATTGCAGAAGAGGATCAAATGAGATATAGAGGACGGAAAGGAATAACAACAACAAATGTATTGGCAGCATGTGACTTTAACTTACTATTTACATATGTTTTAGCGGGTTGGGAAGGATCAGCGCACGATTCTCGTATTTTCCTTGATACAATCGGTAATCCGAGACTTAAATTTTCAAAACCACCGATGGGTAATTTTAAGATTTGTAGGATTTGCTATTAATGATTTTGACTTTTTATGATATCATTTATACTAATTATATTGCTTCTATGAAAATTCAGGAAAATATTACTTGGTTGATAAAGGCTATCCAGAAAGAAAATGATATTTGACACCTTACCCAAAGACAAGATATCATCAATCGGAGTTTCGTGGTGCAAATCCAAAAGGATCTCGAGAAGTTTTTAACCGAGCTCATTCATCATTGAGAAGTTGTATTGAGAGGGCTTTTGGTGTTCTTAAGGCTCGATGGAAGATATTGGAGAAAATGCCTTGGTATTCATTAATGGATCAAAATAGAATAATTTGTGCAGCTTTTGCGTTGCATAACTATATTAGAAGTACAATTGGCGACTCAGCTTTTACCATCATCGATCAAGATCCTGAATTTATACCTCAAGATGTATTTCAAGATGTTGAAGTTAACTCTACACAAGAAGACATTGAAGAGCAAAGAACTCGGGAGATGACAACTATTCGCAATAATATTGCGTCTAGTTTAATGGCAACTAGACTTCGTTCTTAAATTGTTATAAACTTTTACTTTAAATAATAGATGTTTATTTCTTTTGCTCTATTTGATATGTGTTGTTAAGCTTAAACTTTATTTGGATTCTTATATTCTATGTTTGGACGTATCACCATCATTATCACCATCACTATCGTCATTATTATTATTATTGTTGTTGTTGTTAATAATAATAATAACAATAATAATAATAATAATAATAATAATATTATTATTATTATTATTATTATTATTATTATTATTATTATTAGTATTAGTACTATTATTATTCTTTTATTATTATTATTATTATTATTATTATTATTATTATTATTAGTATTAGTACTATTATTATTCTTTTTTTATTATTATTATTATTATTATTATTATATGTTATATGTTTTTATTAGAGTTATAAACTTAATTTTGTAGAATTAAATATCTAAAATCTAAATTTTATAAGAATATTCATTGACATACTAAAATATATAATATTTATATTTTTATATTTTTTTAAAGTCATGTCCTTATAAGTCATTTTACATTTAAACAGCTAATACTAAACAGTTAATTCTACCAAACATCTTTAACAAACAGTTAATGCAATCCGCTGATTAAACCAGCTGATATAATCAGTTATCAGTTACCAGCTCATTGTCAAACAGGGCATTATGATATTAGTTTCCTTAGCCTCTTGAGGAGGGTAGCATTCATTCTTTATCCATCTTTCTCCAAGAAATTCTGCTAATAGTGATAAAGATGGATAATTAAAAGCAACAATGCTTTGACCTGGAGACTGGTCGTGTATTTCTCTACAAAAGTACGAGAAGTGGCATTTTTTGAGACAACCCCACAGGTGATGCCTCTTTTGTCAGCGATTTCATTATCTTATAATTTTGCAGTTTGGATTTATTAGGCGTGCTTCTTCTTTTCAAAAATGTATACGCGCAATGCAAAGTAAAAGCTTTGAAGAATAGTTTAGAAGCTAATGCGCACAAGATCTTGATGCATTCGTTAATGGAAGAAGATGGAAACTTTCTATATAAGTGGTGGCGAAGGCCTGTAGGTAGACTCCATCTCCCATCTTCGTAGAAACAAATTAAAGAAAGTTTCGATCTTTACCATGTCCCCTGAATATTCCAACGACTCTTTCTACGTGTCATCCATCAAAACAAGCAGAGGTCACGGTGATGATAAACTCGATTTTACTTTTTACAGTCTGCAACACAAAGAGCCAACACCAGCAAAAACAACCTTGACATGCAAGGTTGCAAAAAATCTTGATGATGAAGCATTCCGGTTTTGGGACTGTCGGGGTTTCATTGATGAATATGACTCGGAAACTTGGAAGAGATATGATCATGATGATGATGATGAGTCATGGAAGGATTTGGTTACTAAAAATTCCACGGCTTTCTCAAGTGCTGCAGATACAAAGGTGTCGACGACACCACTGAAGCCACCGCCTCGTCTCCAGTACGTTAATGAGGTCGACTACCCCAAGTCCGGTGGCCAAAGCCCCGCCATGTCTCCGAGAGCTCCAACTTCGACGTTTAAGCATCTATTTTCACGGCGGAACTATTGGAATGATGATTATGACCCGTTCATGGTGGCTCTTGAGAACGTAAAAGAAGAGAAGAAATCAGGAATATGGCATTACAGTCGTGTTCGACCATTGCCGCCTTCATGCATTAGACCCCACATGGACTTGGATGATTGCTACAACCAATGTCCAGACCACCATTCTGGTCCGCTCCACAAGCGAATCTATAAGTCCACGTCATTTAGGTACTTCAGTAGAGAAACGAAATCCGACGAGTTCGTGGGCTACGACAACAGACAAAGCCGAGAATCTGATTCACTCTACAATCGTGTTTCTCATTCCATGCGATTGCCCAGCTTCAGAAGAGATACGGACAGACCTCAAGAACCTGTTGAACATGTCCTAGGAAGCCCAAAACCTAAAGGAGCTGCGTTTGCGAGGCATGTGAGGTTGGTGAAAATGGAGCATGAAAAGCACAGAAAACATGCAACATATCCTTTTCAATCAGAAGAAGTAGGAGAGAAAGAAAAGGCTGAAAGTGATGGCGAGGGGAGTACAAGTAAGAGACAGAAGATGAAGAAGATTTTAAAGAAGAGCTTATCAATAGTGAAACGAGGTGATAAAGTTAAGCAAACACAGCCTGGAAATTTCAGACTTCTGAGCCAATTAAGCTTTAAGTCCATGAAATCAGAAGGGAGTGAATTGCATGGAGTAGGATCAAAACTGGCATTTCTAGATAACAGTCCAAGGAGTGATTATTGGACAGCAACAAAATCAAGACTCTTTTCACGCCTTGGTCATAGTGCAAGATATTGAAGGATGGTTTGATAGCCATATTGTTCCAACTATCAAAGACTGGCATTTATTTGATATGTCTTTCCAGATTATCCAAACCAAAAGAAGAAAAATAATTGAATTCCATGTAAAGAAGTTCACAAAAGGACTTCAGGTTTTTATATACATGATTTACTATGTAATAACTTCTTGCAGTGTGTGGATTTTATTGTAATAAAACATTTTTTTAGTCAAGTTGCCTAAAGATGAGTTCATCGTAGACTACAACCACTTAGCGGACTATTGTTCACAGTGGTTTGGAGGACAGAAAGTCACCAAGTTCCACACTTATGGTTACAGACTTTCATTGCTGTTCTTCAATGATTTCCAGCTAAAACTCGTCCTATTCGTGACATAAATTTCCTAATCATATTTGCATTAATGGGAGACATTTTACATACATCAGAATCACATGTCATGACCATGCAATCCCCTCCAAAAAAATGCCAAAGCACAATGACATCCCCACTTATACAGTTGAGCTACAAGACCATCTTAGACATGCTGTTTATATGATAGGCTGCTCTGACTTGATTTCTAGAATCCATACCAGAACCATGGTGTGTTCAGGGTTCTATTCCAAGACTTCACTTGGCCAAAGCTGCTTCCACTTGGAAATTTCTTCGTTGTTATATAGCTTCCTGATTCCACCATAAAATCCATCAGCCTCATTCCCCTCTTCTCTATGGTCTTTCCTGTCAATTATTGTCTGTCTCCATCGTGAACCAGGAGTATATTGATGGAACTCTAACACTACGGTGTCTGCTACCACAAATTGAACGACGTAAGTGTGACAATTTAATGTTAATTGTGAGGAAAAGACAGTAATCCAAGTATCTACAATTATGTCAAACATGTATTATGGGATTGCCCAAACATGATAAAATTATGGCAACATATTAAAACTCTGGAGACGATAGAGATGTTCATATGTTTCATAGTTCTTTTGTTTTGTTTAACCTTCACAAATTATGTAATTGTAATATTTCATAAAGTTACAAGTCGTGATCATAAATTGCTGCCATAAAAAAACAAAAACTAAGCCGATGAGTGGACAGTCGCCTTTCTAGCTGATTTTTACAAAAGGAAATCCCACCAGAAACATTACGTTTCAATGGAGAGACCTTCTTGAGGTCAATTGGGAAAATTGATTTCATCTTTCAGCGTAAGTTTCAACAGCTATAATGGATGACATCATATCCTACAAGCCCATTTTCTTAGCCAGATCATATATTCTATTCCCTCAGGTTGCAAATAGCAGGGGGAAAAGGGTTTCTTCTGGTGATGTAATGTGACCAATGAGTCATCCAATGATAAGAATCAATTGAAGGCAAAGGAGGTCCATCAAATTCCAAAGAAGATGGAAAATGGAGTTGAAAGTTGGAAAGCCAACAATAACTAAAGCAGCCCCACATAGCCGAAAGGTTCCATCTTAACACACTGATGGAAACCTATAGCAGACATGAAGTTCTTTAAGGGCAGTTGGCCCATCAATATTCCAAAGAGGCAGAAGTTACTTTATGTCGGTAGAAGTTGAAACATATACAGAAGCATTTGTATCGGGGACCAAAGAAATAGCATAACTAGTGGTCCACAAATGGAAAAGTTGGAATCCAGAAAAGGAGGAGGTCTAATAAGTGGAAGCATACTGAAAGATATTAAAGGGCTTGTTCCAAGAACCCGAACTTATTATTCAAGAATGGTCCATTACTGAAACCTACCACTTTCTCCTAAGAAGAGAATACACATAGCAAAGATATAGAATCCCAAGGATTTTAAAATCTCCATGCACTTAGAAGCAGCGTAGAAAAAAGATGAACTCACCGCTACCATGACACCGGCAGAAAGTTTCATTCCCATCACATGACTCCAAGTGACCAACAACACCATACCACCAACCTGAGATGCATAACATATGTAATAAAAAAAGACCAACTTAGTAATGTTCACGGGCATCATATGTTAGTGCTGGCATAGTTCATGGTAAATTGGTGATCTGCTATTTTTCAAAAAAAAAAAAAAAAAAGGTGCTCTGCTGTCTCTGGCTACTACTGACAATAGATTAAGTTCACCGCTATTTAAAAAGTTGTCTCCGGCATCTTTTTTTATGGACAATAAGACGATGATTAAGGTTGAATATGACTTTTCGACAAACATTTAGAGAAAACTGATAATGGAGGGAAGAACATACCATAAGGAAACTCTTTGTTTCTTCTCCATTGAATCTCAATGTTGTCCCCAGGGCGAAGATCATTCAAGCAATCAGTGATATGTAGATCGTGCGGAGAAGTGTCAACAGGTGGTGCTCTAAGCCTTTCCCATGGCACATTATCCTCTATGGCTACTGCTCTCCTTCCATGTGGTGGGTATCTGAAGCAAAAGTAAATTAGAATAAAAAATTTAGTCAACTAGTTTAACCATTTTGTAATCCTTGCTCTATTCGTTATTGAGACATAAGCACCCTTTCGAGGCAAAAAGCTGCTTCCAGAATCTATAATACCAGATTTACCTTCAAGCTCCAATAACAAGTGAACTATTGAGAATCAAAGTCCGAAAAGACAGCGTTTTCAATTACCTGGCTTGAAATGAGTCTGTGCGAGGATCATAGCTAAGATCAGCGTCATAGCACGACAATATGAACCCAACATTCCCATTCTGCGAAAGAGCAGATGCAAGAATCGTTATTACAAGAACAAACCCCTTAAAGCAAGACAGACCAATGCTCTATATTGTTTTTAACGAAGAACTAAATCACAGAGTAGTGATCCTAATAATTAAAATTTTAGAACTTTGAGCCAAGTAAAGCTAGCATGTGCATGATCATCATCACCTGTCGGTTATAGACCTGAGCTGGGAACCAGAAGCGGCCATTTTCAAGTGCAAGGTACCAGGACATGATTGAATCAACAGGCAAAGGACAGCTGTGCTTGCTATCAACATCAACCTTTGATCTAATCCAAGAAATGGGTGAAACCATAGACAGAAGCTTCATGAGCCCCTTTTGGTTGCCCTGTTTACAACTGGAGAAATCTTTTCTAGTAGCTAAATACCATTGCCACTCTCTATAAGCAGCAGGTCCAATAATCTCTCCCCATTTCTGCTTCATATGTCTTCCCCACAAGTGATCGCTCGTGCACCTTTCTCTCAAAGAAGTACACACACCCGCCATATTACAAAGCCCCGCAGGTGGCAGCCTCTCAAGAATGCACTCCAAGGCCAGTTCTGGCAAGTCCAAAACTGACATCCCTCCATTCTCATCCTCATTCTTTTGTATATACGTATTAGAAGTTAAAGCCATTCTCTTCAAGGGAAGTCTTGAGGAGATTCTGGTGATGTAAAGACTTTTGGAAAGGGTATTCTTTATCGAAGCTAGATTAGAGAATGGAACCAACTCTTTACAGAACAACTGTGACAACAATAGCACATCACTTGCCCATGGAGGCAGTGGTTTGAGAGAAAGCAGGGACTTAAAAAGGAAGAGGAAGGAAAAGCAAGTGATCAACAAGTAAAGTACCATTTAGAGGAAAGGGAGGATTCGATTGCGGGTCAAATACAAGTTTGGTATAAAACGTTCCAGGATGAAGTGGAAGAACCAACCAATTGTTGAAGAGCAGTATCAAATAGAAACAAGAAGGAAAGGGACAAACAAGTCCCTCCTCCTTCCAACACCCCCACGTTAAAAAATTGCAAGGTGGGACCTTGAACATGGAAACTAGCAGAAATTGATTGAGAAAAACCTTCCAAAATTAGGGGTTTTTATTGATTGATTAGAGAAAGCCCACCAAAACCCAGGAGTGGGCCTCCTCGTCTAAAGCTTTAATTTACTCACAGAGCCGAAGCTTTCATTAAAAAAAGAACAAACCTTTCTATCTTTGGTGAGATGTCAACTTAACACAAACTCCAGAATCCAGATCAAACAATAATAGGGAGATCACACAAATCTCCTCTTCTAAACCGATTCGTACAGACAGCCTAAACAGCTGTCATTCGAAAAAGAGTGGAGTATAGAATCATGCACAGGGAAGAAGGTGGGATAGACAGTGAAAGGAGATTAGATCAACGTTCCCACCGGAGAGAAAGCAATGACGGTCGTGGGGTCTTGAGAAAGTATGGGTCTTCTGACACCTGGAAATCCCAAGAAGAAAGCAAAAAGCATGGGAAGAGAAGTCTAGAAACAGAGACCCGTATCCTCAGCTATCTTAATCATGACAAAATTGAACAGAAACCTATAGAAAACAAATAAGACGGATCATGGAAAAGAAGAATACAGATCTGGGGTTGTTGAGGAACAACGATTAGGTGCACCCAACAACCCTCAAAGATCTGTATTAAGATTCTACTAAACACAATAAGAACAGATGCTAAAAGAGGACATAGAAGACAAGGAAAATTAATATGATCCCTCGCCTCACCTCAAATCAATCAATCAAATTTCTTTAAATCCTTCGACAATGAACACCTCTCCGCCCTCTCTCCCTCTCTCTCAGGATCAAAATAGTAAACACCAAGTAGTGGTGGAAGATAGAGAGAGCTATATATGAATAAACTCAAGTAATATGTGGTTATGGTTACGGAGAAACTTGTAGTCGTAACGTCTCGTCATCCATTGTAAAATCCTGACAATGCTGCGCTAAATTTGCAACCCCTGAAAAAAGAAAAGAACAGAAAAACAGTTGAAAAAGAAACAGACAACGTGTCTATAGGAAACTAATAAGACTTACCCTGCTTTCGTTAGTTTCTTCAGGAGTGAGTATAGTGGACAAAGACGTAAAAGTTATGTTCTTCATTCTGTTTAGTTGCTGTCTTCGACGATTTTTGTCCTATCCTCAAGAGATAAAGACACAAATTTCTGTCCAATACAAAACTGAGGTGCAGAAAATATTTGTCATGATACAAGGTGATCAGGGTTGCCTAGATATGCCACGTTTTCAGATGTTCTATACCTTCATTAGCTCTTCTTCGTTCATTAACTTTATTAATAAAATCATTAAAAAATATTGGGAAAAGTTAATAAATATAGATTGAAAAAGGGTGAAAAGTTAATACTATAAAATTTTATTGTGAAACTTCAGATTATATGTAATGATAATGTCGAAAAACTATAATTAGAGAAAATTTCCTTTCTTAATATTTTAAATTTTCCTTTCTTAATTTATTATAAAATATTATTTTTATTTTTATTTAAATGCACAAGATAATAACAACATTTGTTATTGTCAACACTTAATTAAAATTCCGCTAAGACATCAAATCTAAAGAAGTTCCATAGTACACAACATTACCTTAACATAATTAGTAACAAGACTATAAGCATGAATATCTCTTCCCTTTTTTTTTTGGGTCAATGACATAATAATAAAACACCCTTAATATTGTACATAAAATCCTCAGGGTATTTTTTTGGGAATATAATTTCTTATTTAAAATATAAATAAATTTAAGTATTTGTTTTGTATTTTTAATTATGATAATTTTATTTAAAATTTTATAAAGTATTTTTTAGTGAGGAGTAGATAAATTATGAGATATTGATTAAATATTAGTTGTCCGTGATTAACTTATCTCAATAACTTTCATTAATTAACAATGGTTTAAAATTTTAATTAATTTAGTCGATTCAATTATAAAATCTTAAACGTTTAGCGATCTCAATTTTAAATTTTAATAGATATTTAAGGTTCAAAGATATGTTAATCTCAAATATCCAAGATTTTTCTTTTAAAAATCTCAAATACCTAAAAGAACATATCATCAAAAAAGTCAATCCGATTGATGTAAGAGTGAATTAATGTTTGCACTTTTTTTATTAAGATTTGTATTTATTAAGACCAGAAGTTCAAATTTAGAACATTAAATTAATAAACAGGACTTATCAATTGGTAGGCATGAATATATAAATAACTTAGCTTAAAGGGTTTAGTGATTTCAACGGTGGATCACTTGAGCTTAATGTCATAAAGTTGACACCTACGAAGGCAACTTGTTTTCGACTATTGGTCGGCAAAGTGGGGCATCGATGCTTCACTAGAGAAAGGACCCAATTTGTGAAGTCTTCACCTAATGTAGTGGCTATTAATTGTCACATTTATGACAGAATTAATAGCAAGCAACAAAAGATTATGCAGGTGAATTAGTAAGCACCCACTTTCGGAGAAGGTGGGTCTCTCCTCCTTATGTTATGGAACAAGAGACAAACGTGTCTTCACATGGATCGTTCACAGTTTTAGATCTCTGTATGATATGCAATCTTTTGATGCTTAATTGTCTCCTAAATTTTAAGCATCAAAATCGTCAATCTTTTTTGAGTAATGATTTGTCCTCCCACCATATTTTTCACTTGATAATCAAATGGACTTTGAGTTATTATAGTTATTTAATAATAACCGGTAAAGTTACTCTTCTTTAATCATAAAGTTATACCCTAGTGTTTGTAGATGGCTTGATCATGATTTAATAGGGATCTCTTATGTTAGGTAGTGTTCTGTTTTTGTAAGCACTACTCATCTTATTATTAAAAAAAACAGTTATATGTTCAAGTCAGAGAAACAACTTCTTTGTAAAGATGCAAAAAGAAAACTCCATATATCACGATCCTCTCCAGGCTCCAACAAAGCGGGAAGTTTTGTACATTAGGTACGTTGATTTGATAATTATTTAATGAATATTTTATTTAGAATATATCGTTTACCATTATTGTATATTTTTTAATGAAATTTCACAAAATTGCACGTTTTCCAATGCTATCGCATTGTTTGCCCTGCCTTTCTTTAAAATCTCTTATGTATTCTATATGCATGCATTAATAAGGCTCGGTCATGAGTGCCATGGCTCTTCTTCTTCAGATTTGAGACGAAATGGATTGTCCAAGCTTCAGTGGAACTTGACTTCTGCATTTGGTGCCAACTTGTAAAGACAGAGAATAAATGAAAGTGAGGATTAGGATAGAAGATTGAAGGGTTGTGTCATACTTTTTCTTTTTTGTTTTAATGCAAAACAGAAACAAAACACGACCACAATGACATCTATGGTTCCAAATGACTTGAATTATCGGAAAGCCCAATCCAGTGCGAGACGGCTTGGCTTGAATTAGTGGATACTTTATAGCTTCATTCCACCTTGACTTTTATTCTACTAGAAGTAGATGGGTTAATGCATGAATCAAAGTAAACTTGTTTACTCCATACTCTATTGTTAACAAATCTTTTTGGAAGGAAATGAATAGGACTTCTATTACTTACTATATTGAGAGCATGAAGTCATTATTATCATTACACCTACTTTAAAATTTCGCAACAAAGCGAGATATGAGAAAATCTGATAATACGCAAATTTTATCTTTACATAATAAATAAGCTATTAAGTAGTGTCTTATTCATTTGAATATAATATATTATCAAACATCTTTTTTCATTTTTTACCTATTTTTTTTCCCTTACCAACTAACTAAGTACTCGCTAAAACTATCATAGATTTCATAACTGACTGTTGCAATCACAATTTATCCCAATTTAAAGATTTTTAAGCATAGTCACCAAAGTATATCAACTAGCTCTAAGGTACATCCATTCCTAAATCCTAGCCATCAAGGATTTTGTTGAAGGATTTATTATTATCATAAATATGAAACTGTATTTTAACGTTTATGATTTTTCAGATAATTTTTTCACTAAATTTAAATAAATGTTTTTCAAAATTTAATCTCGACTAGTTGACATTTGCTCGATATAATATCTCATCCCACAACTATAAATTGTGTCACTAAATTTCAAAGTTGAAACCAAGTTGACGTAACAATCAACAAAATTCTCAAACTAACCTCGAAAATAATCTATGTACACAACTTGTTATTAAAAATAGGATCGGACATTGAATTGGTCAAAGAAAAGATTTAAGGTTTAAAGGTTTAATCGATAATAAACTACTGTAAAATCGGTATATAATAAATAAAATGTAAAATTTATAAGAACAAGTAAAAATAAAATATTTTATTGACATAAAAAATCAGTATTTATTATTATACAATAACTAATAATAAATAAATATGAGAAATATAAGAAAGTTATGTCTCACTATTATAAAAATCTTCAAATTCTCTAACTATATTTAAAGACTCATAAACTACACTTTCATTCAAAATATTTGCGTTCCAAATATTTACTTAGAGATGTCAATAGGTCAGGTCGGGTTCGGGCTATCGTAACCCGACCTAACCATGGGTTAACTGACCCGTGGCTCAGGGTCAAGCCAACCCGGGCCACCATATATATATTTTTTAAAAAAACAAGTAAAAAATGACGTCGCGTGGCTGGCTCAACAGTTACTTAAAAAATGACATCATTTTTGACAAAACGACATCATTTTTAAAATAACCTTGGCTCGTGGCTGCTCTAGCCGATCATTGTTGACTCGGCCTTGACCCGTGTGACCTGTTTAATTCGGGCTAAAATCGGACCAGACTGGGCAGTTTTTGCTATCCCTATATTATCGACTCACCATGGACAATCAAACAAGTCCAGGCAGAGAGCTAGGCATACCAGAATGGGCCACGACCAAAGCTAAGACCAAGAGATTTAAAGAAGCTCTTTGTACGTATGTGGGCTTTTATATTCAGAAGATGGCGAACTCCGAGCCTATTGGAGGAGAGTTTAATGGAACTAAACCCAAACTAGTTCATTTAACTCAAATTCTTGGACCGGATATAATTGGAGTTTGAAGACCCACGAATCAGACCTATTTATTTAATTTTTGAACTTCACTTTATTTTGGGCTTCCATGTATTTTAAGCCCAACCCTTTATTATTTGACCTAGGTATAAATAGTTATCTTTTAGGGTTTTAGAGGACTTTAGATCATATTGTTTGAGTGCCGTCGGCTTTAGAGAGAACATTATTCTCTTGTTCTTGTTACTTTCCGAACCATCTTTCACTTATCAATTGTTTTCTCAGTTGTGGCGTGTTGATTGTTCGTTTCTTGGTTTATTTTGATCATCGGGATTGCTCGGAACAAGTTTCCGAGAGGTGTCGTAGAAATAAAACCTTGCGTATCCTTTATTTTCGTGTTGTTCAATTTCAAATCATCACCTCGTCGTCAAGTCTTCCGCGTTATGCGTCAATTTTGGTATCAGAGCTAGTTTGGAGGAGGATTCTTATTCAACTCCATCAAAAATTTCAAGAAAACGCCGCCCATCGTCATCCAACTATCGTCAGATCTTTCTTTCAGGTGTGAATTAACTTTTGGTATAGGATTTCAATTTTCCTTCCTATTGTTTTAGTTAGGGTTTTCAGTATTTGTTGAAAAAAAAAAAAGAAAGAGGTCAGGAAAAAAAAAAAGAGGCCAAAAAAAAAAAAAAGAGGCCAAAAAAAAGAAGGCCGTAAAAAAACGAAAAAAAAGATTCGGAAAAAAAAGGTGTGATAGTCGTCCGAAGAAGGAGGAGGAAGAAGGAAAAAAAGTCGAAAAAAAAGTCACAGGAAAAAAAGTCAACGAGAAAAAAAAGAGTCAAAAAAATTCGAAAAAAAATCTTATCTTTCATACTTATTCTTTGGATTGGGGTTTGTTGTTTTTTCATACTTGAGCTCTGATTGAAAACTTTGATTGGATGAAGCCTTGGTTCTGATTGTAACTTGGATTTCAGAGAAATTTGAGTGGCAAAAGGCAAGAGTGTGTGAGCTTATTTGAGGGAGTCATTGTCGTGACTTAAACACGAGTGGAGTGATAAATTCCTGAGTGAAACACGTGAGGGAGTGTGTGAGGTTGTTTATCGCTAACTTTGTTTTGCAGGTATATCATTTTAATTACAATGTCACAGGGAGGTAGTAATGATGACAACCAAGGGGGAGATGAAAACATCGCTTTCACTTTGAGAGCCATGCAACAACAATTTGAGAGATTCAATTTAGCCTTAAATGAGGTTAGGGACCAAATGGATGAGCTCAGACAAGGGAGACGCGAGAACCCTCAGGGCAGGCGTGCAGGTATCCGTCAGCGACTTCCACCACCTCGTCGGCAACCACCACAGATGAGCCCGAGGAGGAGGAGTTTGATGAAGAGGAGGAGGACTATGAAGGGCACTTGCCTAGGAGAGCTCGAGAGGAGAACCCTCGACAGCACGAGATGGAGACCTCAAATCCATCAAGATGCGATTCCGGCATTCAAGGAAGGAATGATCCGAGGCGATTTGGAGTGGGAAAGGAAGGTTGATATGATCTTCGAGTGTCATAATTTCTGGAGGAGAAAAGGTAAAACTTCTTTGTTGAATTTACTGATTATGCACTAATATGGTGGGATCGACTTGTGACCTCTAGGAGGAGGAATGGAGAAAGACCTATCACTACTTGGGCAGCGATGAAGGCATGTATGAGGAAAAGATTTGTGCCCTCTTACCATTATAGGGAGATGCACCAGAAGCTCCAAAGACTCACACAAGGATCTAAGTCAGTAGATGACTACCACAAGGAGATGGAGATTGCTATGATTCGTGCTAATATAGTAGAGGATCCCGAGGCCACCATGGCAAGGTTCTTGAGTGGATTGAATAGGGAGATAGCAAATGTGGTAGAGTTACAACATTATTTGGAGATTGAGGATATGGTAAACATGGCCATGAAGGTGGAGAGACAGATTAAGGCTAGAGTGGCTGCGAGAAGTGGTGCAAGTTCTAGTTATTCAGGGAACTCAAAATGGCCCGGAAGGAGGATAAATACAAGGATAAGGGGTGGACCTCAAGGAAGCACCTAAGAAATCAATCGGAGGATCGAACAAAAGGTACTCCTAGTAAACATTCTTCATAAAATGTTTTAAATGTTTGGGTAATGGCCATATTGCTTCTCAGTGCCCTAATAAAAAGGTGATGTATATGAAGGATAATGGGGCTATTGATTCTGAGGATAGTGATGTTGATGATATACCATGTGATAGTGATTGTGATGATGTTGATGAGTATGAGGAAGGAGCTGTCATAGGAGAAGCACTTGTAGTTAGGAGAGTGTTAAGTGTTAGGGTTAGAGACGAGATTCTGGATCAGAGGGAGAACCTATTCCATTCAAGGTGTTTGGTGAGTGGAAAGGTATGTAACTTGATTATTGATGGAGGTAGTTGTACTAATGGGGCTAGTCAAACTATGGTGGAGAAATTGGGCTTGATATGTAGGAAACATCCAGAGCCATATAAGTTACAGTGGTTTAATGATAGTGCGGATGTGAGGGTGACTAGACAGGTACTGGTACCATTTTCTGTAGGGAGGTATGAGGATGAGATATTGTGTGATGTGATACCCATGGAGGCAGGACATCTGTGGCAGTTTGATAGGCGAGTATCACATGATGGGTACACAAACAAGTACTCATTCAAATTCAAGGGCAAGAACTTCACTTTATTACCCTTATCGCACATGAGATCTACTGGACCAAAGTTAAAGCTTTGCAAAGAGAGGAGGGTTTGGGTAGTGAGTTAAAGAAAATGACGAGAGAAAAGAGGCCCAAAAGAAAAGAGAGGTTGGCCCAATGGGGAGTGACTGCAGTGAGGAAAAGAAAGTGGGATGTGCGGGAGAGAAGCAGTTGAGGAGAGAAAAAGAGTGAAAAGAAAGAGAAAAGAGTGAGTTTATATGCTAGGGGAAAAGACATGAGGAGAGCAACTGAGAGAAGAGAGCACTTGTGATAATTAGGTATAGAGAGTGTTTAATTTCGACACTAACACTCTTGATTCTTTACTAGTGTGTTTTCATCTCTTTGCAGGATTATTTAGATGTCTTCCCGAGGAGATGCCCAAGGATTGCCGCCTTTAAGAGGCATAGAGCACCAGATAGATTTTGTGCCAGGGGCTCAGATTCCTAATCGCCCAGCTTATAGAAGCAATCCGGAGGAGACAAAGGAGCTTCAAAAGCAAGTGGATGAGCTATTGGAGAAAGGACATGTGAGGAGAGCTTGAGTCCTTGTCTTTGTGCCTGTCATCTTTGGTGCCAAGAAAGATGGAACCGGAGGATGTGTGGATCGCCGAATGTGAATAAAATCATCAGTAAAGTATCGCCATCCCATTCCTAGGTTGGATGATATGCTTGATGAATTGCATGGTGCATGTATCTTTACAAAGATTGATTTGAAAAGTGGATACCACCATATTAGAATGAAACCAGGAGATGAATGGAAAACTGCGTTTAAAACTAAATATGGGTTGTATGAGTGGTTAGTCATGCCATTTGGTTTAACTAATGCACCCAGCACTTTTATGAGGTTGATGAATCATGTCTTGCGTGCATTTCTTGGTAAATTTGTGGTTGTTTACTTTGATGATATCTTGATTTATAGACTAATCTTGATGAGCATGTCATGCATGTGCGGTGTGTCTTGGATGTATTGAGACAGAGAAGTCGTATGCGAACCTTAAGAAGTGTACATTTTGCATCGATAAACTTGTATTCTTAGGGTTTGTAGTCGATGCTCGAGGAGTAGAGGTTGATGGTGAGAAGGTGAAGGCTATTCAAGAGTGGCTAACGCCAAGAGCGTGAGTGAGGTAAGGAGTTTTCATGGACTTGCCAGTTTTACAGGAGGTTTGTCAAGGATTTTTCTACTATTCTTTGCTCCGCTGACTGAAATAGTCAAGAAAGAGAAAGGGTTTACATGGGGTAAAGAGCAGGAACATGCATTTTTAACGTTAAAAGATAAGTTGTGTTCTGCTCCTATTCTTTGTTTACCTAATTTTGATAAAGCTTTTGAGGTTGAGTGTGATGCTTCAGGATTGGTATAGGTCTTTGTGCTTTTGCAGGAAAACAAACCAGTTGCATATTTCAGTGAAAAGCTTAGTGGTGCATAACTCAATTATCCGACCTATGACAAGGAACTGTATGCTGTGGTGAGAGCATTGGAGGTGTGGCGACATTACCTTCAACCTAGAGAGTTTGTCATTCGGACGGATCATGAGTCCTTAAAGCACTTGAAAGGACAAGGCAAATTGAGTAAGAGACATGCTACTTGGGTGGAGTTTCTGGAGACCTTCCCATACGTGCTTCACTATAAGCAAGGGAAAGAGAATGTGGTAGCTGATGCATTGTCTAGGAGGTACACTTTACTTTCTGCTCTTAGTTATAAACTTTTGGGTTTTGAGCAGTTTAAGGAATTGTATGCTTCAGATATTGACTTTGCCACTGTTTATTCTGCTTGTGAGCATGCTGCATTTCATAAATTCTATAGGCATGATGGCTTCTTGTTTCGAGGTAATCAATTGTGTGTGCCTAATTGTTCTATGTGTGCTTTATTTGTGCATGAGGCCCACAGTGGTGGATTAATGGGTCATTTTGGGGTTGCTAAGACTTTGGATATTTTGCATGAACATTTTTATTGGCCTGAAATGTGTAGAGATGTTGAACGTGTATGTGCCAAGTGTATTGCATGTAGACAGGCAAAATCCACTGTCAAACCTCATGGATTTTATACCCCTTTACCTGTGCCTACTGAGCCGTGGGTTGATGTTTCTATGGACTTTATCTTAGGCTTGCCTAGGGCAAAGAGGGGTTTTGATAGCATCTTCGTTGTAGTTGATCGCTTTAGTAAGATGACGCATTTTATTGCATGTCATAAGACTGATGATGCTGTGCATGTTGCTGACTTATTTTTCAAAGATGTTGTTAGATTGCATGGCATTCCTAGGTCTATTGTATCCGATGAGATGCTAAATTTCTGAGCCATTTTTGGCGAGTGTTGTGGAAGCAAGTTGGGTACAAAATTGCTCTATTCTACTACTTGTCACCCATGATGATGGACAAACCGAGGTTGTTAATCGGACCTGGGTACTATGTTGCGCTATAGTCGGTAAGAATTTGAAAACTGGGGAGAATGTTTGCCATTTATTGAATTTGCATATAATCGAGTGTGCATTCTACCACCGGTTTTCACCTTTTGAGCTTGTGTATGGATTTAATCCTTTGATCGTTTCGGATTTGGTGCCTTTACCCTTGCATGAGTTGTCTAGTACAGATGGCAAAAGGAAAGCCGAGATGATCAAGGAGTCGTGAGAAGGCACGACAAAGATATTGAGCATAGAAACAAGATATATGCGAAGCAAGCCAACAAGGGCTAAAAATGGTGACCTTTGAACTCGGTGATTGGGTTTGGGTTCATCGAGGAAGGAGAGGTTTCTACCCAGAGGAAATCCAAGTTGGACCCTAGTGGTGATGGTCCATTTCAAGTGTTGGCGGATCAATGACAATGCCTATAAAATTGATCTTCCAGGTAAGTATAATGTGTCCGCTATTTTTAATGTTGCTGATCTTTCTCCTTTTGATATGGATTCAGATTCGAGGACGAATCTTCTTGAGGAGGGAGGGACTGATGTAAGCAGGACCATGGACAATCAAACAAGTCCAGGCAGAGAGCTAGGCATACCAAAATGGGCCACGACCAAAGCTAGGACCAAGAGATTTAAAGAAGCTCTTTGTACGTATGTGGGCTTTTATATTCAGAAGATGGCGAACTCCGAGCCTATTGGAGGAGAGTTTAATAGAACTAAGCCCAAACTAGTTCATTTAACTCAAATCCTTGGACCGGATACACTTGGAGTTTGAAGACCCACGAATCAGACCTATTTATTTAATTTTTGAACTTCACTTTATTTTGGGCTTCCATGTATTTTAAGCCCAACCCTTTATTATTTGACCTAGGTATAAATAGTTATCTTTTAGGGTTTTAGAGGACTTTAGATCATATTGTTTGAGTCTTGGTCGACTTTAGAGAGAACATTATTCTCTTGTTCTTGTTACTTTCCGAACCATCTTTCACTTATCAATTGTTTTCTCAGTTGTGGCGTGTTGATTGTTCGTTTCTTGGTTTATTTTGATCATCGGGATTGCTCGGGACAAGTTTCCGAGAGGTGTCGTAGAAATAAAACCTTACGTATCTTTTATTTTCGTGTTGTTCAATTTCAAATCATCACCTCGTCGTCAAGTCTTCCGCGGTGGCCTGGCCAACCCGGACCAAAATTGAGCTAGGCCGGGCGAGTTTTTCCATCCCTATATAGAGTGTGGTTTTAACGTCTCTTATTATTGCACTCTGGTCACATACCTAACAAGTGAGCTCATATTATTAAAAGGGCGCCTTTAAATACTGCTAAAATTGGCCATTTGTGATTTTGCAATGTAAGACTTCCATTTTAGATTATATTTAGTCTCTTGAATAATGTACCGTAACTTCATTAAATGAAGTGACTATACAAGAATGCAAACTGAAGTGGGAAGATCTTAAAAAGATATTTTTACACACATTCAAGAGATGGTAAAGGAATAGAGAAGTGGTTGTCACGTGATTGTGTGAAAAAGGACAAGAACACCGAGAAAAAGAAAATAGCCATGAACACGAGATTTGCAGCTTCGAGAAAAGGGGAAATAAAATATTCAAGCAAGAAGCAAAAACCCTGCAGGCACAAGAATAAACAGAACACAAAGCTCAAATCCTTACAGAGAAACAAAAGGAAAAAAAAAGGGTAGAAGATGTTTAGAAAAGAGACAAGTACTATGAATCATTGTCTTCTATTCATGAGACTGCAACATGCTCACAAAAATAACCACGGAAACAGTGCCAGTATGACCCTTCAAGTTGTCATAAGGCTCTATTATTAGAGTCAAAAGCAGGGGGTTATAACATGGGAGTTCGTAGGAAACAGTACTCTCCCTTTACCCTGAAGAACTTAGCACTATTTCCTAAAACAAACTCCTTATCTTGCTTCAACAGGCTCGTTATCTTAGACCAGCTGCGCGAGATTTGTGAAGAGAAGAATGAGTTCGTAGTAGCCGCCCAAGGAGAGTCAACATGACTCAATTTATGCATCTCTTGAGTTACCCACACGTATCATATTTATTTACATGCATTTATGGAAGCAATGAGACATGCTGAAGAGAAGATGGTGCAGAGGCGAAAAGAGAGTCAAAAAAGAAACATGAAGTTTAGCCTTAAGTATGTCCGTATATTGATAGACCGGCTAAACCGGTTCACTAAAAAATCTACCAGTTATAATTATCAAAAAAAAAAACTACCAATTATCTAATAAATCGAAAGATTTTTATACTAAAAGGTTACTGAATGAATGAATCCGAATCAGGCAATTGGCCGGTTCAAACTATTTTTAGTTGAATCGATCGGTTCGATTCGATTTTTAAAATATTATTAAAAAAATCAACAAAAGATGATAATAGTTTTCTTTACTGAAGATACTCTTTTTTATTACATTTTTAAAAAGCCCACATTCAAAAGCTAAATGGATAATTGTCACAACCATCTCCTAATTATCTGATAGCGAACTTAACAGGAACAAAACTTGAATATCGTTATTGAGAATAATCTTCACTGTAGTAAGCTTGTTGATTATATCTTATAAATCATTTAGATGATCTGACACAGATTTCTCAATTTTCAACTTCAAGTTTACAAGTTTGGGATTCAAAGAGATCTTGTTATGAGCAGTCTTTTTTTCATAAAAACTCTTTAGTTTTATTCACAACTCAAAATGATCTATTTCTTGAAACATGTAGACTGATATCAATTCATTGTTGAATCATATCAAGAGTTTTTTGCTTCATTTTTTCCTACTCTCTATCTGACATTTTCTATGGTTTTGAAGAACATCATTTTTCACATCTACATCAATAGGATAAAAAACAATCCTTATAATACTACAAGAAAAATGTTGAATTGCGACAAAATATTACCGACGGTATGAAAATCATTACAATTATCGACCGAAAATGCGACGTCGTCGGGGAAGATGGTTGCGGAGAAAAGGCATTGCGACGGTCCAATATTCCGCCGCTGAATTTCAAGGAGGAAATTTACCAACAGACTATTCGGTTGGTAAAAACGTCAGATTTTCGCCCTTCATTAAAAACAAAACGACGTCGTTTTGAAAAACGAATAAACCCTCCTTCTTCCTCCTTTCTTCCTCTCCAACGCGCAGACTTTTGTTCTTCCTTTTCCCTTCTCCTTTCGACGGTTCTCTTCCAACCTTCTCCTCCATCGCCGCCGCGTATCACCCAGTCGTCTCCCCCAACGTCGTCGGTCTCCGAAAGGTAATAAGTCCCTTCTCCTCCCTCCCCTCTTTTTCCGATAGATGTGCATGTAGAATTTGAACTTCAACTATACATATAATGACTTAGCTTGAATCATGTTTTGTAAAATAATATCATCTTAATCACATCTAACTCAAGACTATGCTACTAATCCGAAAGCTATGTTTGGTCCAGAAATTAAAGCCATTAAATACGGTGAAATTTGTATAAAATAATTTCTGAATAGATATTAATTAAATTATTAAATATATAATGATTCCTAAATTATGCCTTTTATATGAATTGTTTACTAAATTAATAATTTAGAGTCACATGATAAAATCTATTTTAAGTAATATTTACAAATTATCGTATTCCTTTTTAAATTGAGATGATTTATAATCTTCTTATTAAAATTTTAATTTTAATCTGTTAAATTAAATATTAAATATTGAGATAATTTACATTTTTTCTATGTAGTATTTACCTCCTAGTTATTTAATTAAGACAGCTAATTAAGTCATTTGCATAAGGCATAACAGCAAGAAAATGTTCAAAGAGATACATGATAATGCTCTTGATAGTCATAATAGCCAATTGATACAAAGACCAACATAAAGGAAAAAAAGAAAAGAAAAATACACTAACTTTATTATGCCTAACTATTTTTGTATATGATGCACATTGAGACTATTCGTTTGTATATATGGAGCTTATTTTGGCAAGCAATTAATTTTTTTATGTATGATATTTATTATAGCTATCTATTTTTGTATATAGAGTTTATTTTTACATAGATTATATATACATATACATATATATATATATATATATATATGTATATGTATATATATGTATGTATGTATGTATTATTTAGATTTTGTTGAGTTTTCATCTTATCATTAGAAGTTCCATTGATCAAGTTTAAAATTTAATGTTAAAGTTAAACATTTGGTTGAAGGAAAATTTAAATGCTTATGAGACTTTAGCTTCTATAATGCTAATTTATGATTCTAAAGTGTTTCTTAAGTATGCCGCTTGATGAAATTATTATAAATTCATTTCACTGTATATCGTATGAGATAATGATGAAAGCATTTTCTTATAGTCATTATTAATGGAATGATCTATCTTTAATTTATTTCGATAGTTCATCCATCTAATGGCTACAGATTGGAAGTGTTTGTTTGTTTGTTTTGTTTTCAATGTCTAGAAAATTTCTTTCAAGTCACTATCACTTATTTTATTTCAAGTTTGGTTGTTGATATTGCTAATATTTTGTCTAATTTGTTACAATTCCTAGTCTTGAATCTTGTCATAATAGTGATATTCATTTAAAGTTTAAATAAATATAATTTAGTTAATTAAATTGTATGGTTAACATTTCACTACTATCAAACCCACTATAAGTCTTGTGAATGGTCTCTTTATCAAGTTTCGCATGTTATCTACTATTCTTAACTAACAAAACATATAACTATATAAATCAAAAGGAGGAAAAAGAACATTTAAACCCGTTCTAAATAAGATAATACAAATATAGTAAATTTTCGTGCAGGACAGATGGCTAATACATATGGCCCTTTGTCGCCATAACCTAGAACAACAAACATATGAAAGTAGACACTGTCAAACACTACTTTCCTTGGAAACTAAAAGAAGAAACAAATATCAGTTCCAACTCCTGATTAATGAATTGGTAGTTCAAAATAATCATATTTGATTACCTTTGATCCGAACTTATATGGCAATTTATAACCTCCATCTAAATGATAAAGGAAATCTTAAGGGCACGTCCTTTAAACCATACAATTTTAGATTGAGGCACCTCTTAAAGATCAGGATTTAATTAGGATGGACATGGGGAATTGGAGAATTTCCAAATCTATTCTTGAGCATGATGACAATATTCATTTTGGAGGGAATGCGAGAGTAGGTTGGGAATTATGCAAGTACACTCGGCATACTTCTATGCTTGCAACTCCTTTTATTCTCTCTTATGGCTACATTGGCCTTATCATTGACAAGAATTACAAAATTAAATAAAGGGAAATCTAGTATGCAAATGTAATAGCATAAAGTTTGTGCAATTATCCAACCAAAAAATGGTATCTTTCCCCTTTCTTATCAAATATTTCATTTCGTTGACAATATTGTCTTTGAGCTTCAATAGGTGTTTAGTGATTAAAGAAACGTTAAGCGTAGGCTATATAGAGAAGCTTCCACTTTTAAAGTATTCCTCTTGCATCTACTTAACCTATAGAGTCTCTTTATCATTAATTAAATGTCAAATTATCATAGTTGTAAGTACTTTACTTGAAGCTCAAATGCATTTTATTCCTAATACTTCTTAAACTTTAGGATGGCAAACATCCTTCCACTTAACTTTGGGACCATCTTTTAGGAATCTAGATCCATTACAGAGGAAATTACTTAGGATTCTTTTGATGTTCTTAATAAGCTTAAATGGAAAAATAATTTGAAACTCTAGAAGATATGCTTGCTGTTAAGGAAATAAGAGATTAATTGGCATTTTCTTATATAAAGGAGAGCCTTGCTTTTGTGGCTATTGATTCATGTCTAGATTGCATTAAATAGGGTCACATAATCATATTAAATATGTCTAAATTTTAAAATAGATGTACTTGGGTACTTAAGGGGACCTTACTCAGTTTAAGATCAAATAATTGTGCTAGATCCCATTACAAAGAGCCATGGATAAAAGATATAAAAAACTAGCTTTTGTTTCTATTGAATATGAGTCCAAATATTTTAGTAAAATATTGCAAACATTATATGAGAGTTTAGATAGAACCATTATCCACACCATACATAAGTATTAAATCATTTGTAAAGGATAAATTGATTCAAATTCTTATACTTGTAGTGATATTTGTAGGGCGTCTCTTATGAAATATTAAAAGAGATCAGCCTGATTAGTACTTCAATGACCTGAGGAAAAATATAAGGTGATAGAGGATAACCTTTTCTAATCCCTCTATCGCCTTTAAATGTCATGCGTTGAGTATAATATGTCATGCGTGGAGTATAATATTTCCAATGAACGTATGAATGATTTTAGCGTTGGTTTTCATTGCAGCTTTATCATCTTCATCTCCGGTCTCGTTCTTCAACATCACTTCTCTGCAATTCGATTGAGGTCATTGCTTATATGTTTTTTTTCTTTTTGTTTTTTTTCTCTTGATGCATGTTGTTATACATGAACTTCCTATAGCGTGTTCCTTAATCGTTTATTGATGTCTTCCATGATGTGAAACTTGATAATATACATGTAGTGTAGAGACCCAATTTGCGTTGTGATTACTGGTTGAGATAGAAGTATGTTTTTATTACAGGGGGACCCTTATTTTATAAGGGAGATGTTAAAATTATAGGAGAAATGCTGCCGAAATTTCAATAGGATCATGGTTGTAGATGATGGTTAAATTAGAACATGAGCTCATTAGTTTTAACTTATGATCTTATTTTGGATGTGACTTACAATTATGGAAATGATTTAGGATATTACCTGATGGTTTAATTATTTGAGGATGATAAATGTCATGCGTTGAGGGTTTGTCACTTTCATTAGGATATAGGTAGGAAGAATCCATCCTCACTAAAATAGGATAATTAACCATTTTTATTTATGATATTATTATTTATTACAAATACAAGTATCAAAGAGATCATACACCTTTCTTATGGAGGCATTTTCTTTTCTTTTTGGAGACCAGGAAGACTCATTTACTTTTATATTGATACATACTTCATATGTACTCCTTTCCCTTTTATATTCAACCCTTTATGATAGTATATATGGTCTATTTGGAATATTCAGATGGTTATATACTATTACATATTTAAAAATTATCATTACTATAAGGGCTTTTATAAGGATATTTTGTGAGATATGTTACATTTTAATGGAAGCTTAGACAAATATCAATGCTTAGAGTATTCAAATCTGCCTCTATAACCTTAAATCCTAGTCGATTACACCCTCCAAGTTTAAAGTGTGTCAAATTTGGTTTCATCGTTTAGGTTTGATTTGTGATTATGATATATACTAATTAGACTTGAAGGTTCATGGTGGGAAGGTTTTAATTAAGGCTATATTAAGTTTTATACACTTAAATTCTACTAGTTAACAATATTCATTATAATTGGTGCATTATGGAGTTTAGGATTGAAATTTCATTTCTTTAAATTCCTTATTATAAAGTCGATTGACTTTAATTAACTGTTGTTCTTTATTCCCTTATAGCAAAGTAAGTAGATGAATGATGAGAATCTTATGTGAATTAGAGGAGCACTGACTCTTGATGAACCATCAATATAGGTTAATCTAGTACCTCTAAGCTAAGATCGTGGTAGGAGATATTAAGTTCGAATTACACCAACATCAACTCCATATCTAACTTTAACTCCAAAAGTTGAAGTGGTGAATATAAGAATTTTTATACAATAGAATGCATACATGATGAGAAATATAGCTAACATAATATCTAAATGGGTTAGCCACCAATGGTACCATCACTATTAGTACTAGTACTTTCACAATCCACTATTACTTCAAATTAAGAAGTTGATGATCCTTATAAGTATTTAATACATTTTGTTATGTTTAAGCCTCCACATTTGATTGTAAGGTTCGAAAAATGCTAAATATTTTCTACTGAATGTAAAGAAGATATGTTGCACTTTAAGATTTACTAATAGTAAGTTAATTGGCTTTTTAACTAAACAGGTCAGCAATCAAATGAAACAAACTTAGGAAAGCAACTTATCCAATAAGGTATTTTGTACTGCAAAATATTTGAAAAACTCATTCAAGTTTTTTTAAGTGTTTGTCTCTTAAGGAAAATGAACTATAGAATTTGAGCAGTTGAAGCAACAAGGTTGAATTTTAAAAGAGTACTTACAAAATTTCAACTAAGTCCCTACATCTAGTGGCTATTGAGAGAGATAAGATGAAGAGGTCTATTAGAAGGTTTCATAGTTCAATTTATAAATCATTAGTAATCCCTCTTTGTAGATGTTTAGCTAAGGTCGTAGATGGGGCTAGAATATAAGAGAAATAAAAGATTGAAAGAGGAAATAGAACAAAAATTCTAGTATAATCCCTGAGGGTCAACAATGAGATGGTGGCATCTTTTTTAAACCTCAATCAATCATTCTTTCTCAAGTAAGGGATAATAAAGATTTAAAGGTGGAAACTAGTTCTATAGCCTGTTAAATGTTATCTGTAGAATTCATAACTCTTCACATTTTGATAGTATTCTTACTACTGATTGATTTTATGGGATGGAAAACTAAGGCTCATGTCATAAACATGTCATAAACAAAGTGGATGATGTTATATATGTAGAGAATAATAACATTAGCTTAGAGGGTACAAAATTTTTGAAGCATAACTAATCCCTGGGATGAGTTTTTTCTTTATTTCAAAAGCTATATAGGCTTTTACTATTTTGTAAGATAGGCTACTAGTGTAGTTAATAAAGGAAAGCAAGTGAAAATGCTTAACCAAAATCGAATGAAATTAATTTAGCCATTTTTAATTTCAAATTTCAAATTGAATAGTATAAATATGGATATTTTTTATTAGGTTATGACTTGATCCAAGCATGACTCCATATGTATAGTTGTAGATCGACTTACTAAGCGTGCTCCTTTCTTACCAATACAAGTAAATATAGCACTTTCATATTTGACATGATTGTATGTCAATTAAATAGTGAGTTTGCATGAATCCTCAATGGTTAAAGTATATGATAAATGCACTCAATATTTCCAATGAACGTATGAATGATGTTAGCGTTGGTTTTCATTGCAGCTGTATCATCTTCATCTCTGGTCTCGTTCTTCAGCAGCACTTCTCTGCAATTCGATTGAGGTCATTGCTTATATGCTTTTGTTTCTTTTTGTTTTTTTGCTCTTGATTCATGTTGTTATACATGAACTTCCTATAGCATGTTCCTTAATCGTTTATTGATGTCTTACATGATGTGAATCATGACAACATACATGTAGTATGGAGACCCAATTTGCGTTGTGATTACTGGTTGAGATAGAAGTGCGTTTTTATTGCAGGGGGACCCTTATTTCATATAGGGGATGTCCAAATTATAGGAGAAATGCTGCTGAAATTTCAATAGAATCGTCGTAGTAAATGATGGTTAAATTAGAACATGAGCTCATTAGTTTTAACTTATGATCTTATTTTGGATGTGACTTACAATTATGGAAATGATTTAGGATATTACCTTATGGTTTAATTATTTAAGGATGATAAATTTCATGCGTTGAGTATAATATAGGTATTTGCATTGAGTATAACATTTCCAATGAACGTATGAATGATTTTATTGTTAGTTTTCATTGCAGCTCTATCATCTTTATTGCAGGTGATGTTCTTCATCGCCCGTGACGTACTTAAGGAACATTTCTCTGCATTTCAATTAAGTTCAGTCCTTATGCTTTTGTTACTATAGTAATCGCCTGAGTCATGTGATTGCAAATGAACTACCCATAGCATGTTCCTGAATATTTTATACATGTCTTGCACGCTGTGATTTTTGATTGCGGTATAA
The DNA here is from genome assembly GCA_029891385.1 of Erythroxylum novogranatense. Classification (NCBI taxonomy): domain Eukaryota; kingdom Viridiplantae; phylum Streptophyta; class Magnoliopsida; order Malpighiales; family Erythroxylaceae; genus Erythroxylum; species Erythroxylum novogranatense. The sequence continues at coordinate 9,603,369 of CM057234.1, forward strand.
CATTTCATTTTCGTAATAATTTATACATGACGAAGGTGACTAATGTAATTGTTGCACTGACCTTAATTAATTTGAGCCATAATTTGATGGATTCTTTATAAAATGGATATCTCTTAACTTGTAATATGGACATAATTTGATATGCTGATGTGAAATTGTATATGTCAAACGAATTGATGAGAATAGGTTTTTACAATAACATTCAAACTTGTATGAATACTTATTGGCCAAAAGTTGGATATTTAATATCCATTGAATATCAAATTGTTACCAACCATTATCTTATGACATATATGACTACGAACATATATGTTGGTTTGACAGTTTAAATATTGTAGGAGCTTAGCTCGGACATGAAACATGAAAACCTGATGTTTAATCACATGTCTGTTATGATTTGGTTTCTGATATGTGGCTAAAATAGCAACCTAACTTTGGATTCGATGTTGAAGAATAACAGTCCTCCAGTTATGAGTTTCAGCGATAGATCTTAGATGTATAGACGTTTAACCGTTGATGGCTTCATTAATCCTGAATTTGTTGAGGGAGTTGATGCGTTTATTCATTATGCATGTTCGCAACCTACATATATGGATGGGTCAAAGATCAGATGTCCATGTAAAAAGTGCAAACACAAATGCTTCCTTAGTATTGATGAAGTTCATTTGCATTTGTTGAGAAAAGGGTTTGTTTCCAACTATTTCCAGTGGACCCGACATGGGGAACCCTTGATTGCTAGCACCTCAAGGAGAACTGAAGAGCAAACGTCTATGCACTTAAATGAGAATGACGTTGAGGGTGGATATGAAAGAAATTATGTTGATGGATCGGAAAACTCTTACAGACAAATGGTTCACGATGGGGTCGGTTACACATTTGAGCCAAATGGGAAAAATGTTAACGAAGAACCTAACCCACAAGCAAAACAATTTTTTGACTTACTACAGTCATCAATTGCTCACATATTGAACATAAAGAGTGAAGGTCACATTTCGGATTGCATTTTTGATAAAATTTTGGAGTGATACAATGAATCATTATCTGCTGATCATACAATGGTTGATAGTTTTTATAATATGAAGAAGCTTATTTGCGGTCTTGGTTTGCCTGTGGAAAAAATTGACTGCTGTTGAATTGAATGTTTGTTGTATTGAGGATATGATATGAATTTAGACCAGTGCAAATTTTGTGGTCAACCTAGGTTTAAGCCCAAAAAATGTTCAACGAAACAGAAATTAGTTCCATGGAAGCGGATGTATTATTTTCCTCTCACTCCTAGATTGCAGAGGCTTTATGCTTCTGATGTGACTGCATCTCATATGAGATGGCATATTGAACACGAACAGAAAGATGGAGTAATGACTCATCCATCAGATGCATTGGCATGGAAACAATTGATAGTCGAAATGTTCGGATGGGATTGTCAACAGATGGATTTCAACCTTTTGGTCAATCTGGTCAGCAATATTCTTCGTGGCCAATTATCATAACTCCTTATAATTTGCCTCCTTGGATGTGTACGAAAGAGACATATATGTTCTTGACAGTGATTGTCCCTAGGCCAACAAATCCGAGGCAAAAAATAGATGTGTTCTTATAGCCATTGATATCTAAATTGCAACAATTTTGGGACTATGATGTTCAAACTTATGATTTATCTTAGAAACAGAATTTTGTGATGAGAGCAGCTTTGATGTGGACTATCAGTGACTTCCCAGCCTTTGCCATATTATCTGGATAGACAACCACTGGGAAGTTAGCCTGTCCTTATTGTGGCAATGATTTTGATGCGTTTTATCTGCCAAAAGGAGGGAAAATATGTTGGTTTGACAATCACAGGAAATTTCTACCTGTAGATCATCCGTTTAGGCGCAATAAATATAAGTTTAGAAAAAATCGGACGGTAAACACCCGTTCTCCTCCTATAAAATCCGGTGAAGAGATTTTGCAAGAGATTGAGGAATTAGGCTTGTTGAAAGTAACAGAATTAAAGGCCGATGAAGTAAATTCAACCATTAGTCAGAACTTTGGTTGGCGAAAACGAAGCATTTTTTGAAATTTGCCATATTGGAAAACGAATTTGATTCGTCATAATCTAGATGTGATGCACATTGAGAAAAACATTTTTGACAACTTGTTCAATACCATTATGAACATTAAAGGGAGGACAAAAGACAATGCAAAATCTCGAGCTAATTTGCAACTTTTTTGCAAAAGAAATGAGTTACATAAAGATCTTCGCACTGGTAAATATCCGAAAGCATGTTACACTTTGGACAAGAGACAAAAGGAGCTTCTATATGAATGGTTGAAAAGTCTTAAGTTTCCTGATGGATATGTTTCAAACTTGGCTAGGTGTGTGGATCTAAGGAAGTACAAATTATTTGGGATGAAAAGTCGTGATTGTTATGTATTTATGCAAAGGCTGATCCCAATTGCATTCCGGGAGTTGTTACCTTCTAAGGTATGGGAAGCTATAACAGAATTAAGTTTGTTTTTTAAAAGCTTAATCTCAGTTGAAATCAACATTGGTGAAATGGAAAAACTAGAAAATGAAATTTTCGTAATTTTGTGCAAGTTAGAAGGCATTTTTCCTCCAAGCTTCTTTGACTGTATGGAGCATCTACCCGTGCATTTAACACACAAGGTAAAACTTGCCGGTCTAATTCAATATCGATGGATGTATCCATTTGAGAGGTTAGTGGACAAATATTACTACAATAACCATTTACAAGTTTTATCAACTACATTCTAATAACTATTTTGCCTTATATAGGTATTTGCATCACTTGAAAAAAAATGTTAAAAACAAAGCTAGAGTTGAAGGTTTCATATGTAATGCCTATTTAGTGGAAGAAGCTAGTACGTTTTGTAGGTATTATTTTGAGTCGTATGTTAACACAAGAGCAAGAAAAGTTCCTCGTAATGACGATGGGGGACGAACGAGTCATGCTGAAGGAAACTTGTCCATTTTTTCATATTCTGGACGAACATATGGACGTACGATAAGAAGAATGTTAACTGAGGAAGAAATTGAGGCTGCACATGGTTATATTGTATTGAATTGCGAAGAGGTTTTGCCTTTCGTTCAGTAAGTTGCACATGAATATTTCTGTATTAAACTTTGTGTGTTGTTCATCACTAAAAATAGTAATTATGTATTTAGATTATACGAGACATTATTACGGGAGATAATGTCAGGTATGATGCAGGATGATTTAAATAAAGAAGTTAGAAAATACTTTCCTCGATGGTTCGAGAGATATGTAAGTTTTCACTTACTAGTCATCTTAAATATTATTAAAAGGTATATTTTGTGTTTCTCATGAAACTAAAATCACTTGATTACAAAAAATTATTTTTGTAGGCTTTAGAAAATCCAATCGAGAACAAGATGATTTGTGATCTTGCAAAGAGACCTCTACGAACTGTTAAATCGTATCCGGTGTATTTCATTAATGGATACAAATATCATACAGAATGTTATGGACATAACATGTCAACAATAAACAGTGAGGTTTCAATACAGGGAGAAATGATGGATTACTATGAAAAAATTATTGAAATACTAGAAGTTGAATACCCTGCTTTGCCAGTCAAGCGATGTGTGATATTTAAATGTAACTGGTATGACCCGACACCAAATGTTAGAGTAAAGGTGTATAGACGATACAATTTAGTTGAAATCAATCACCGAAAAAGATTGAGACAATTTGAACCTTTCATCTTAGCTGTGCAAGCTAAACAGGTTTGTTATATCCCTTTTCCAAGCTTACGACGAGATAAGACAGATTGGTTAGCAGTTTGCAAAGTTAAACCTAGAGGTGTTTACGAATCACGTGGAAGAGAAGTTCATAGTCTTGAAAGTGAGACGTTTCAGGAAGATGTGACTTTTATCAATGCATTTGTTACGTATGATGATAATGAACCTTTGAACGATCCATCAAACGAATTTGTCGATATTTCATCTGGAGAGGATGACGAGGGTCTGAGATTTGACGAGGAACCATAATTTGATTCTTATTCTTCTGAAGAAGATGATGATTATAATTTACCATTAAGTTTTGATAGCGAATGACTTATGTTTGTAATTGCATATTTTAACTTAAATATTAACATTATTTTCATTTAATTGAATGATGTTAGGTATTTCATTGAATTTCTTTAGAAAGGAATGTCTACATGGCGATTGGTTCCGGAATGTCAAAATTCTTTCCGTTGGGAGGAATGTAGCAAAATTTTCCCAATCCATGGAATCAAAAGTACAGAACATCTTGTAGGAAAGTCCCGGTGCAAGTATCACATACTCGCGGTGCGGAAAACAAAAATTTTATTTGCCGGGACGTTCCCGTAAGCCAGGATCCAGGTGTCGGTATGAAGACTCAAACCAGAATAGCCAATAGAGACTATCTCTAAAGGTATCCACACAGAGATCAGAAAACCTAACCGGAACAAACCTCTTTGACCCGGGAATAGCTAGAACAAATTAAAAGCTGCTAGACCTTACCTTTGTCCTCTGGAGAGCTAGGATTGAACGTTGGAACACTCTTGGAAGAAGAGAAGTTGATGATGGCTTAAGAAAGAAGAATATGAAAACCCTTTTCAAGCTTACCTTAACACTTAAGGTTACCTTTTTCTTCTAATCCTAAGGCCACCATCGACCATCCACCATCACCCTCTCAAGCCTTCTCTTTATTTATCTCATAAATAAAACATGAAAAGGCAAGGAGGGTGAGAGTTCAGATAGCTTAAGAATGAGAGAGATGAGAGATAGCCTTTTAAATCGCTTAACCTTTAAGCTTTTCTATCTCTTATTTCTCCTCTCAACACTCACGGCCACCATCCACAAACTTAGCTTCTTATTTGTCTCTTAACTAATTTAAAAGACAACAAAAGAACTTGGTGGAAGGAGATGCACGTGGATGGTGTTTCGCCATTCATTATTTAATGAATTAACTAAAGGATGCTTTGACTTTTCAAAGCTCATCCTCCTTCTCCATTTCCAACGAAGGCTAATGCTTATATATTATATATAATTAATTAATTAATTAATTAATTAATTAATTGATATATAATTGCTAAGGTCCATCAACTGGAATTGGTCCCCACGGCCTAGGGTCCCGAAGATCAAAAAGCTCCTAAACCTTTCTTAGCAATATCGATGTCGCGATCTCATCGGGACATATTTCGATCTTATCGGGATCCATTTAATCCTAATGCTCTCCATAATTGGAACTCACCAATACTATTTTACTGATTCTCGAATCACTCTTATCGTGACCCTTTAGGTTCCGGTTATGTTGGCCACTTAGATTAACACTTAATCTGAGCAAGTCATGAGCGTCTAGCAACACATCATGACCCCAATTGACCGGAAAGTAATTGGTTTGATGAATTCATCACGAACCGATCACGAACCCTTCCATGTATAATTACCGCAATTCGTCCTTTCACCATCCTATACCCCACTTGGTTATGAGTATGGGCAATGTGTCAACTCACTAGACTAAGTCTAGCCCAAGTGATATCAGTTCTTGTCCTAGACTCATTACTTTATATGTCCTCAAGACACTCTTCATGACATATGTGCTTTGGCCAAAGACTTCCAAGTAATGATCCCGACAAGAGGCCATGGTATCTGCTCGCTATTCCGAAGTGGTGAATCCTTTATTGGCTACTCAATTACCTTCAATACCTCAAGTTGCACTCCAAGCACCACCCTATGAGCGACCTCGGAAGGCAACAAGGAATGGAGTCAAAGCACGTAATCAAGATTCAAGATATCCTCGAGTACCTCAAGTCTAAGGATACTTGCACCATTGCTATGATGAGATTATCACCGACATTAGAATAAGATATCCATGTGATGATCTCATAGCAGGTCATCCAATGTACTTACTACCTTAGTAAGCATTCACATGTCAAATCTAAATATCTCAATATTTACGCTTCGAGATCCACCGCTGATCCAATCAAGGAGTTTGACATGTGTTAGTCTATCCGGATTAACGATGTCTAGTCTCGTTAATCCTATGACTAGGATAATTTAGATATCGACATAATTGCACATGATAGGAATCTCAATAGTATGATCACATCATAATTTCCTTCACGCTATGTCATATATCAAGGACTTCATTAATTCGATTAAAGATCAATATCAATTCATAAACAATGTTCATGAATATCAAATTAATGAAATATGCCTTTATTTATTTATTCATAAAGTCTCGCACACGACTTTGAATAAAACGCGCTAAAGGGATTGCCTTTTAGGCACAATTGAACAAGATCGATCCTTAAATAAGTCGACTTATCGGTACTTTTCACGTGTAAGTCGACTTACCAGAGTGTACAAGTCGATTTACACTTACAAATCTCCCACTGACCTAAAGCCAATCGCCGAGTATCTAATACCATAGCGAGCATGAAGAATCACAATTCTTCCGTGACAATGGCTTTGTCAACCGCTCAAAGAACACTTTGCTCGTGGAATTCTCTCTATCGTGACATCATCCCACCAATGATCTCCGAATCGATGGAATCGATTTGAGTACGTGTTTGGATTGTTGATGAGACCTGGTTCCTTTGTCACAAGACTAGCCCCATTGTATCACAATACAATCAGACGGGCCCATCACATTTAGGAACTACACCAAGTTCAAGAATGAACTTTTGATCCAAACCGCTTCTTCTACGCATCTCACGCGCAATGTACTCTGCCTCGGTTGTTGAATCGACGATCGTCTTACATTTTGAACTCTTTCCAACCGACGCCTCATTGCTCAGCATGTGAATGCATATAACCCGATTATGATTCGTAATCATACCGATCGATTGAATTGGCATCTATATGCTCGCCACTGGAGATTTCCATCTCCATATATCAAGAAAACATCCTTAGTGCTTCGCAAGTACTTAAGGATATTCTTGACACCACCCAAATGACCTCACCAGTCTCGATTGGTATCTACCGTAACGTTTAGAGCATTTGATACATCGGATCTCATACATAGCATTGTACCATGCTAAACTTCTTTAGCATCTTATCTATGTACGTTGAATATGAAAGACCAAGCAACCTTTGATTTATCTCTATAAATCTTTATTGCTTTACCAAGGTCTTTCATGAAAAATTGTTTGACAACCAAATCTTAACAGATCAGAAGATAGAGATATCGCTTCCTAGTAATAATATGTCATCTACATATAACACAAGGAATACGATTGCAGTCCATAAACTTTCTTGTACACACAATGTCCATCCGGATTTTGTGAGAAACCAAACTCTTTGATTGTCTCATTAAAACGGATATTCTAACTCTGGATGATTGCTTTAATCCATAAATGGATTTACGAAGCTTGCATACCTTTTCGCCATCATAGAGATGAGGCCCTCGTGTTGTGTCATATACACATCCTCGCCGATTTCCATTCGGAAAGTTATCTTCACATCCATTTGCCATATCTCATAATCATAATGAAGCGCAATGGCTAGGAGTATCCTAATGGATTTAAGCATTGCTCATCGGATCAAGGTCTCGCCATAGTCAACTCCTTGTCTTTGACGAAAGCCTTTGGCCACATGCCTTGCTTTATAGGTAATCACATTACCATCCATGTCGGTTTTCTTCTTGAAAACCCAATTGCACCCTTTAGGTTTTATCCCTTCAGGTGCATCAACCAAAGTCCATACTTGGTTTTCGTACATGGAATCCATTTCAGATTTCATGGCACGAATCTATTTTTCAGACTCTGAACTCTTCAGAACCTCTTCATAGGTAGTAGGCTCATCATCCTCTATGAGCAATACGTCATTCTGTTCACACACGAGAAATCCATATCTCTCGGGAACAGAGCGTATCCTACTTGACCTACGAATTACGTGTGTAGTAGAAGGTTGAACTGTTACCTCATCTGTATGAATTACAGTTTCAGGTTCAGGCAGTTGATCTGCGTTTGTTCGAGCATCTTGAACTTCTTCAAGTTCGACTTTGCTCCCATCGCCTTTTTGTAAAAGAAACTCTTTCTAAGAAAAAAGATGCTTTGAAACAAACACTTTTGTTCCTCAAAGAAGGTATATCCTACTAACAAACATTTGTCGCCTTTACATCAAGTGTATCGATCGCGTCCGCTTCACGTAAAGAGGACAACCCCAAACTTTCATATGAGAAAGATAGGATTTTCTGTTAGTCCACATCTCATATGGAGTAACATCAACTGCCTTAGAGGGAACTGTTTAGCAAGTAAACAATTGTCTCAAGCACATACTCCAAAAAATCAGTAAACCTATCATCAATCGCACTACGCCTAACAAGGTTCGATTTCTCCTTTCACCACACCATTATGTTTGCGGCGTGCAAGGTGGAGTCGATTGAGATAAAATCCCATTATCTTTGAGATAATCCAGAACCTGTTGGTCTAAGTATTCCCCAACACGATCGGATCGTAATGCCATGATACTTTTACCAAGCTGCTTTTCTACTTCATGTCGAATTGTTTGAACTTTTCAAACGCTTGTGCTCAGATCTCATCGATGTGTACCCATACCGAGAATAATTATCGATAAAGGTAATGAAGTAAAAACAACCACTTCTGGCATGGATGGACATCGAACCACATACATATGAATGTATCAGGTCTAATACTCCAATCGTTCATCCTTTTCCTTAAAGGGTAACTTAGTCATCTTGCCTAATAAACAAGATTCGCATGTGTCATATGATTCATAATCAAATGACCCTAAACTGCCACTTTCATGGAGCTTAGCGATGCGTGTCTCATTTATATGGCCAAGCCGATAATGCCATAAGTGAGTTGAGTTTAAATTATCTCTTTTATGTCGTTTGGTGTCATTGACATTCATAATTGGATGTGACATATCTAATATGTCAAATCCATTGCATAATGTACCAGTACCATAGAGTATTCCATTCGAACTAATAGAACAACCATTGCTACTAAAAGTCCAATGGAAACCTGCTCTATTTAAACAAGAAACATATAATATGTTCTTTGTTAAAAACAGTACAAAATGACAATCATCCAACTTGAGTAGGCCCACCGGGAGGAACAAAACATAAGTGTTCACGGCTAATGTAGCAACTCTTGCTCCATTACCAACACGAAGGTCAAGTTCCCTTTACGAGCATCTACAGCCTCGAGGCCCTGCATATCATCAAGATATGTGTGAGCGGTTCACAACCGTATCTAATACCCATATGTTGTGATCGAAACGGTGTTAACCTCAATGACAAACATATCGAAGGAGTCGAGGCATCGATGCCTTCTTCGCTTGGGACTCAGATAGACTTTACGGTTTACGCCCAAGGTGGCGGCCTTGCCATAAGGAAGCAAATTCCTTTTGGGGTAGATATTTTGGTTTTCTTTTGGTCAAGACTTCCTACTTTCGATCTTCATCGAAACATCAACAAGAAGTGTATCGAAGTGGAACATCAAGGACATAGTCCAGTTCTGAAATTTGAGAACAATTCTCGATTTCTCACCAATCGAGAAAATTAAGTCCGTAAAAGGTGAGCGTAAAAACACATCGAAGACATCTTCAACTAACCTAAACGGAAGAGAGAGAACGAATGCTAGAATAGATTAGAAATGCCAGATGCTCATAAGGACTTGCATGACATGCATATGGCTCCCACTAGTTTCCAAGAATCCATAACCCTCTTTACTTAATCCAAAGAAACAATATGACATAAAGTCCTAGTGGGTCGATATCCGACATTGCTAAGAATGACCTTAGGTTTACCCAACAAGCCACACCTTAGTCAATCCAGGTATCGGTCATACCAATTGCATCATCGATAACCGACATTAAGCATGACCTTGGGTTTACCCAACAAGCCACCTTATGTCTCGGGAGGTATCGATATACCAATTACATCTTAGACACAACTATCGCCCAAAGTCTTTATCAACTTGTTGATGTATGCACTTACATTGGGTTATCAACTCTTTGATGCGTATACATCCGATGTACACTACCCAATTTCGCCTCGTCCACGCTGATCTTGAGTTTACTCAACAAACTAACGCTTCTAGTGAAAACCAACCCATTAATCCGAAAATCTTATTTTCATGGTTCAACATATCCAGATAGAGCGAGCTTGGGTTTACCCAACAACCCAACCCTATAAGAACTCGGTTCTTACCATATTAATGGAAGGCGTTAGTTTTCATATTCGAGGAGGATTTGAAACTCTAGTCTCATCCAAGCTTTAGGATTATAGTCATCATGACTATATGGAATGATTTAGGTTTCATCAATCTCATTGAATCTCTCCTTATAATCATCCATCATCCCACCCACGCATGTTATAAGTCGAGTTACATGAGAATGTAAGTCGCCTTATATCCTGTAGCCCATCAAGTCGCCTTGTATCCTACAAGTCGACTTATGCATCTGATCTGCATAAGTCGACTTACCGGTTGACGTCGACTTATACTCTGTGGCGTGTAGAAGTCGACTTGTTCTGATGTGCAAGTCGACTTTTACTAAGAATTGCAAACAAATCGGCTAATTTCTCAATCCGCTCATTTCAATTCACAATACCAATATACTAAGTATATTGTCCTTTATATTGATGTGCTAATGAAACATTTTCATGTATCATGCTTGCCATATAGTCATACTATAGATGAAAATCTTCAAACAGATTAATCCACTATTAATCACTTAGAATTCCACATAATTCAAAAACATCAAATAATCACCCTAAGCATCTCTAGTTAGTTACACACTATCAAAACTACTTCGGCACTTGTCACAAAAATTTGTGACGCCAAAACAATCAAGACAACGAAATATACTAACGAGACACTAATGTGACCTATTTGACATCCGAAAATTATTGGAAAACCAATTTCATGAAATTCAGTTTGGAAAGCATACCACATCAAGATAACACATTTATAATTACATTAAAATGGTCCAAGGCATTGAACTGAAAATTACACAAACAATCATGCCAAGCAAAACAGTCCCAGCAATTTTCACAAAACTGCCCAGTTCTGCATATTGCTCGAAATGATCATTGAAACAATTTCAATAAATTCTGAGAAAATTACATAGGTTTCTACATGTTCAGAACATGCTTCATGAATTTTTTCAGGATTTATAGCCATCAAAAACTCAATCAACCTAAGCAACAAAACTGATTCAGAATCTGTGTTCATCTACACAGCAATTCCCAACAGCATAGAATAAATTCGAAAATAAATAGTCAATCACCTTGAAAACCATTTTCCATCCTCATAGACATTCACAAACATCTTAGAGACATGTAGGTGAAGAAAAATCCGAAAATTTTTTTTTCTAGAATTTATTATCGAATTTATACTCATGCCTGTTCACAGAATGTTAAAAAAAAAGCATCTGGAACCTTAGGGAAACAATTAGCAAAACTATATCAAATCAAATCGATAAATTCTCATCTTTCACAGACATATTCTATAACATGTTATGAACAATTCTGACCAGAAAAATTTCAAAAAACCTATCTCTATAGAATTTCGAAATCTGGACAGCATACATGCATCAACATCAAATTCACATAGGGCTTCCGATCTAGCTAGGGTTTTATCTTCATACACGATACAAGTGGCTCTGATACCACTGTAGGAAAGTCCCGGTGCAAGTATCACATACTTGCGGTGCGGAAAATAAAAATTTTTGTTGCCGGGACGTTCCCGTAAGCCAGGATCCAGGTGTCGGTATGAAGACTCAAACCAGAATAGCCAATAGAGACTATCTCTAAAGGTATCCACGCAGAGATCAGAAAACCTAACCGGGACAAACCCCTTTGACCCGGGAATAGCTAGAACAAATTAAAAGCTGCTAGACCTTACCTTTGTCCTCTGGAGAGCTAGGATTGAACGTTGGAACACTCTTGGAAGAAGAGAAGTTGATGATGGCTTAAGAAAGAAGAATATGAAAACCCTTTTCAAGCTTACCTTAATACTTAAGGTTACCTTTTTCTTCTAATCCTAAGGCCACCATCGACCATCCACCATCACCCTCTCAAGCCTTCTCTTTATTTATCTCATAAATAAAACATGAAAAGGCAAGGAGGGTGAGAGTTCGTATAGCTTAAGAATGAGAGAGATGAGAGATAGCCTTTTTAAATCGCTTAACCTTTAAGCTTTTCTATCTCTTATTTCTCCTCTCAACACTCACGGCCACCGTCCACAAACTTAGCTTCTTATTTGTCTCTTAACTAATTTAAAAGACAACAAAAGAACTTGGTGGAAGGAGATGCACGTGGATGGTGTTTGGCCATTCATTATTTAATGAATTAACTAAAGGATGCTTTGACTTTTCAAAGCTCATCCTCCTTCTCCATTTCCAACGAAGGCTAATGTTTATATATTATATATAATTAATTAATTAATTACTTAATTAATTAATTGATATATAATTGCTAAGGTCCATCCAATTGGAATTGGTCCTACCTACCTACTCTGGGTCCAGATTGAAAAACTTCTAAACCTTTCTTAGAATATCGATGTCGCGATCTCATCGGGACATATTTCGATCTCATCGAGATCCATTTAATCCTAATGCTCTCCATAATGGAACTCACCAATACTATTTTTCTGATTCTCGAATCACTCTTATGCGTGTGACCCTTTAGGTTCCGGTTATGTTGGCCACTTAGATTAACACTTAATCTGAAAGCAAGTCATGAAAGGCGCGTCAAGAACACATCATGACCCCAATCGATCGAAAAGTAATTGGTTTGATGAATTCATCACGAACCGATCACGAACCCTTCCATAAACAATTACCGTGCAATTCGTCCTTTCACCATCCTATACCCCACTTGGTTATGAGTATGGGCAATGTGTCAACTCTCACTAGACTAAGTCTAGCCCAAGTAATATCGTTTCGCCCCAGACTCATTACTTTATATGTCCTCAAGACACTCTTCATGACATATGTGCTTTGGCCAAAGACTTCCAAGTAATGATCCCGACAAGAGGCCATGGGTATCTGCTCGCTATTCCGAAGTGGTGAATCCTTTATTGGCTACTCAATTAGCTTCAATACCTCAAGCCGCACTCCAAGTACCACCCTATGAGCGACCTCGGAAGGCAACAAGGAATGGAGTCAAAGACGTAATCAAGATTCAAGATATCCTCGAGTACCTCAAGTCTAAGGATACTTGCACCATTGCTATGATGAGATTATCACCGACATTATAATAAGATATCCATGTGATGATCTCATAAAGAGTCATCCAATGTACTTACTACCCTTAGTAAGCATTCATATGTCAAATCTAAATATCTCAATATTTACAGTTTCTGAGATCCACCGCTTGATCCAATCAAGGAGTTTGACATGTGTTAGTCTATCCGGATTAACGATGTCCGGCCTCGTTAATCCTATGACTAGGGATAATTTAGATACTGACATAATTGCACATGATAGGAATCTCAATAGTATGATCACATCATAATTTCCTTCATGCTATGTCATATATCAAGGACTTCATTAATTCGATTAAAGATCAATATCAATTCATAAACAATGTTCATGAATATCAAATTAATGAAATATGCCTTTATTTATTTATTCATAAAGTCTGCACACGACTTTGAATAAAACGCGCTAAAGGGGATTGCCTTTAGGGCACAATTGAACAGTACCGTCCTTAAATAAGTCGACTTATCGGTACTTTTCACGTGTAAGTCGACTTACCAGAGTGTACAAGTCGACTTACACTTACACATCTCACTCCATCATACAGTACCAATCGTTTGCCTTCTATGGTCGATCTGTTACTTGAAGGTTTTTAGTATGATCTGCACGTCGACTCTTTCCGTGTTATAAACATCTCATAACATTTATTAAAGTTATCATACATATTATCATTTCATTATCAATCTTACATGTTTAAGCTTCCTTTAAACTCGAAAAGGACATGTATGCCGATAACGGTGACAACAATGTCACGACAGCTTATAACGGAATAGGAAGATCGGGTTTTGTCAACAATTCTACTATTCCTCAAACCTTGCCTGCATAATCACATATGCATTAATATACCATTTTTGTTACTTATATGGTTTTTTAATATCACGGTTTCAACATTTCTTCACTGATTATGTTTTAGGTAGATTTGTTCCTGTTAGTAGTTCATCCGAAGAATTAATCTTCCATTCTAAGACCGGTAAGTCATTCACTGTTTCCTCAACAAGTATAGTTATAGCTTCAAAACTATTGCAAGAATGTGATCAACAACGTACAACAGGTGGACGAAGTTTCACTATTTCCATTAGTGCGTTTGAACATGCGAGAACTCTTCTCGGGAACCTAAACATTGGGGACTCTTTTACCTTTACGGACTCCCATGTTATATGGAATCAAACAAAATGATTATATCAATGTGCTTTTGTATTGCCAGACATTATTACACTAAGCTTTCACGTTGATTTATTGTTGTATTTGTAAAACTTCGTTAAACTGTGCATATTTATATTATTGTTAAGGTTCATTTATTGTTGATAACAATATGTTAATCTTCAATTTTGCCATAGTTTCTTCTCTATGTGTTGTATAAAATATTGCTTTCAAATTATTAATTGTATATGTAGAGAATTGGGCAACATCGAATTTCAGGAAAAGAATGGGACCGAAGAGACAATGTGAGGTCATGCGACCGAAGTTTAGAGCCATGTTCGGGGGAACTTACAATGAAGGTGGTTCGTCACAATCAGCCGCTCCTACTGACTCACATCTTCCACCTCTCGTGCCGGGAGTTGTAGCTGAGGCATCACTGACTGCTTCTCAACCTACATCATCCCCTTCTGTAACTCATATATCGTCCAACACCAGCCTACCGGAAGCAGGAGATGTCCGTCAGCCTGGCGCTGAGGGACCTGATGGAAGAAAGTTTGTTTCTATTGTTAATGACTAGTAAGTGAAATCAAAGCACTTCACAATTTGCTTATTATCAACTTTTACTTTTATCAATTTTTACATAGGATAACATAATTTGGCATGTTAGGTTGGTTCCGTCTGGACCAATTTCAAGAAATATGACTTCTTCGTTCAAGCAAAAAATTGAACCAGAGGGTTATGTGTGGAAGAATTTATCTGACACCACAAAGCAATTATACTTTCAGGAGTTTGAGGTACAAATAATAGTTATTTTCTTGTTACATTGCTTTATATTCACAATGTTCATAAAAATTTTAACATTTTGTTATTCTTACTCTTCTTATTTCAGAAAGAACTTTACTGGGATTCTTGTTTCGACGCCAGCATGTATAAACAATGGGAACAGAAAGCTCGTATACGTTATCGCGACTTAATTAATGCGATACGCAAGGTTGGTGCACGATCGCGTTATATTTTGAAGGAAATTTGGACTCGTTGGACCGAATATTAGACATCACATGCGGCAATGTCCATATGAGAGCGTAATTCGGCCAATAAACGAGGAGGGCCGGGGGGTGCGAGTCTTCCAGTGCATACTGGAGGATCAATACGAACATGCACATAGACTAGTAAGTCTCTACTCTCTTACACCAATTTTACATATATTTTGCTTCGTTTTATTGAATATAATGATTATGATATAAATGTCTGGTGCCATATATGGTTGTGTGAAGTTGTTTTCTTTGTTGAACAGGGGGAAAATATCATATATATAGAGGAAACTCTGGCAAAAAAATTTTAAATTCTAGTTAACATCTGACAATTTAAGTTATACATGTAGGAAAAGTCATTGGGCACGAAGCCAACACCTATCCAGGTATTTTTACACACCCACACGAAGAAACATGATGGTGTCACCTTCATCAACACTCGATGTAGAGAACTGAATGTAAGTGAAATTAACATATTTTAATAATTTCTTAACAATTATACCTTAATTACTAATGTAAAGATTGCTTCCTAATAGGACCAAATACAACAAAATATTCAGCGACAATCTCAGGAGGAACAACTTGTGGACTAGACTCAGACATATCTTGATGTCGTGGGTGGTAGGGACCGTCGTGGAAGAATATTCAGCCTAGGCTCATATGCAAACACCTGTTATTCGCACTCTTCCCTTTCTAGTACAGCAACATCTGCTTGACAATCACAAACTCATGACGTATCGGAGCTCCGAGCCACAGTGGACACATTGAGGGAGCAACTAGTTAATCAAAGTGAGGAGCATATGGAGGAGATAGCTAAGATGACAGACGAGATTAATCTGCAAATGAGAGAACAGATGAGAGCAGAGATTACTCAGCAATTGAGAGAGGAGATGAGTCTGCAGATGAGAGAGGAGATGAGTCTGCAGATGAGAGAGGAGTTGAGTCTGCAGATGAGTGAGAAGATGAGGACGGAGCTAGAGCAGGTATCAAAGATCAGAGAGCCGATGGAGCAGGCAGCTAAGAGGAGAGAGATGTTGGACCCCGATTTTTAAGTGAAAATAAGAAATATGCAAAAGTGGATGAGTTGATTGAAATAAAGTTAAATGACAAGAACTAAAAAGAAAAAGTGTGAAAATATGAAAAGTTTGACTTTTGGCCATTAATAGTTGACTTTTGATTTAGGCATAATTTGAAAAAATGGTCTACATAAAACTTGTAGATTATGTTAAGAGTGTTCTGTAGCCATAAAGGTTGCAATATTTCGATATCGGGAGTGAAAGTTATGCTCAGTCAAAGTTTTGGTGTGATAGGGTTGACTTTTATTATGGTTGAAACTTTGACTGAAAAATTTACCTAGTTAGAGATTAATTGAGCCTTGAAGTTCTTCATGAAAGTTGAAGGATTTGATTTGATCTTTATTTCTATATAAAGTATGGAATTTTTTCGATCAAGAAATAATAAGTTATGCTTTTTACAAGTTTATGTTATGGTTTTAGCATGAATATTAGAGGACATAATCTTTGACCGGAAAATGGATTCCCTTAGGAGTCGAATTGATTTTTATGTCCTTCATGGAAGTTGTAGAGCTTCCTTTAAGCTTTCCATAGAGACTAAGTTTGTTAAATTTGGAGTTCGGGATCAAGAGTTATGAATTTTGAAAATTTGAGATCTTACTTATGTGAAAAAAAAGAAAAAGAAAAGGTTTTGGTCCATACGCCCGCTCGCTAGGGCGAGCGCTTCGCCCAGCGAGCGCCCTCGCAAGGGCTAGCGAGCAGCTCGCGAGGGCGAGCTCGCCCTCACCTCACCCAACGCGCGAGCGTTTCTGTTGATGCGACGCCGTTTCCGTTTCTCCATGCGACGCCGTTTTGATCTCTTTGTTAGTTTCCTCCTCCAATCCGACCTTTGTTCACTATTTTGCTTATATCTTTTCCGTCCGACATCCGATTGAGTTGATTCTTAAAGCGTTGGATTCCTAAGACAATTCTCTACATCTTCATGGGAAATTTGTAATTTTATGAGATTAAATTAATGGTGATTAATTTAATCAAATTGAGTTGACTAATTTTTCAAATATGGTTCAGTATTTTGCAAAATTCGAGATCTGTAGAGATCCGATTGAAGTGATTCTTGAAGAGAAATAAATTTGAGACAAGGGGCTACAAGTCATATGAAGAAAGGAAATTTCAATTTTGCCCCTAAGATTTTTAAATTATGAAATGAAGTTCGGATTAGTGTGCAGTTTTTGGATTTGAAACATCTGAGAGTATTTTGAGCATAACTTTTGATCTGGGAATCAAAATAAGGCGATTCTTGTTTTGAATTAAACTAGAGACATAAGGCTACAATTTTTATGAAGACATCAAATGTCAATTTTGAGATTGAGAATGCTAATTTCTGGATGGAAATAATCGTACATGGAAAATGTGTTAGAACATGAATATACCCGAAATGTTTTGAGCATAACTTTTGATGTGGTGCTCTGAATTGGATGACTCTTGTGACATTATGAAATTAAGACATAGAGGAACATTTCTATAGAAGGAAGTTTTAACAAATTCCTTCAAATTGATAGTGCGAAACAAGTCCGCAAGTGAGCATGACATAAAGTAGAGTTCAAGGGCAATTTGGTCTTTTAGTCACCATTTAAATGACATGGCTTTAAAAATACAAGAGGGTGTCGTTTTTAAGGGTGAAACACACGATTTTAGTGGAAAGAAGAAGAAAGAATAAGAAGAAGAAAGATGTAGAAGCTTCGACCATGGAGAAAAGATGAGAGAGAAAGTTAAGTTTCATTTTTCTACTTGTTTCTTAGGGATTTTTGAGATGGTTCAAGAGAGAAAAAGGTGGAGGAGCACAAGAGCTTCATTCCAAGCTAAGAAAAGTCGAATTTCAGTAAAAAATGAGGTAAGGTCGAAAATTTGATGTGTGCTTTTTTATGAATTTTTGGTTTAGAATTGTGGAAAAGGACACGAGTTTGTGATTTATGAAGCTAATTGTGACGTATATGCTTTAGGTTGTGTTTAATTTTGTATGAAAATTAATTAAGGTTTAGGCTTAATTTTGTGATTAAGAATTTTATGAATTATTGGTGTAGAATTAGAGATAATAGTATGGGTTTGTAAAATATGAAATTAATTTTGAAGAAATTGTGATTTATGATATTGAATTTAGATAAATTGGTTTAGGCCAATTTTGAGATTTGGGGATTTTTGAAATTGGTGATTTAAATATCTTGAAATTAGTATGAATTGATGAATTATGACATCAATTTTGAAAATTAAGCTATTAATGAGATTGAATTTGAGTGAATTGGTTTAGGTCAAATTTTGAATTTGGGGATTTTAGAAATTCTTATTTTAGAAAGCTTGAAAAAGTGATGAATTTGGGTTTCCTATAGTTAATTTTGAAGATTATGATTTTTATGATGTTGAATTTGGATATGTATGGCTTAGGTTATTTTAAATTGGAAGAAAGAAAGAAGAAGTAGTCAAATTGGAGCTTGAAATCAAGTTTCGGGCATTAATTCGAGGTGGGTAGCATATTTATATTTTGAGTTGTAAGCTATACATGCAATTTTGAAAAAGTAAAGAAAGCAATTTTGAAAAAGTAAAGAAAGCAATTTTGAAAATTTTAAAGAAAGCAAAAAAATTGAATTTTTGATAAATTATTGTTTTTGTAAATGTTTGAAAACAATGTTGATTAATGTTTGAAAATATGATTTCCGAATGATTTCTGAGAAATGAGTACAAGTTTAAATGCATTGTTTTCAAATGATTTAATGAATTCGGTAGAAATTTCTGAAAAATTCATTTGTTGTGTATGCATTGATAAGTTATGCAAAATTGTTGAATTGATTGAATGGATTGTAGTGATGGAATTGTATGCATTATGTGAATGTGCGAAAATGAAGTTTCAAAATGTGCCTTCGGGCAGTTAGATTAGTATGTTTGAAAAGTAAGATTTTCGAAAAGTGCCTTCGGACAATTCGACCTTTCGTTTCCGTTTATGTGTTAAGTGGGTTTGGTCAGGTCCTTGTGAGTCAGTGCACTGTCTCTGCTTGTTATAGCCTTCTCCCGGCTGCCCGCTAGTGACATAGGAGCTTCGATTTCGGACTCCCTTCACGGCTACACTGGACCGCTATGCGGAAAAATGTAGTACGTTCATTCACTACCGCACAGGCGCTATATGAGGAATGTGCGACGCGTCGCTTCGGACCGAACCAGACCATTTTGATATGTTACGTGCTTTTGCTTTGTTTTTATGTGCTGCATTCATGTTTAAAAGTGAGAAATGAAAAAGTAGGATTTATATGAAAAGTTTGAAAAATTGAATGGTTTGAGGAAACTATTTGAAAAGTTACAAAGTTTGAAAAATTAATCCTTTTGGCAAAACGCTTATGAAAAATAATTTCTGCTTATCTGTCAATGTATAAATGTGTTATTCACGAGCTTCCGAGCTCACCCCCTTTATCCCCAATCTCCAGGAATTCGAGCAGGAGATTGAATGAAAGAGCGTCAAGTACAATTTTGCATTATCTGTATTTTTGTGTGAATGGAGTTTTGGATATTAATAGTGTTTATTATCATGTATTTCGAGCATGTATTTCAGAATGTATGAGGATTACGATTTGATGTATGAGAGTATGAAATTGTGTATATTGTGTTGATGTAAGTAAATTATGGATTGATATGTTGAGTTGCGGTTCAAAGTTTGTGTATGATGATGAGTTATGGTTATGTATAAGAATGATTGAAGTGTTTAGAACTAAGATTGCATTTATTTCTGGTGAGATCCCGGACGGAGGGTTCTTTTGATTTTGATGATTGTATGTTTTGTTTGGGAACTTTAGAAGTGTATTTTGAACCCTTGCAGATTTTGGGTTAGGTCAAGGGCAGCCGTTATACTGCCGAAATTTCGATAAAATTGGGATCAAGATGTATTTTGAGATTTGTATGGATATATAAGAATATGATCAGATTTTGAGATTTGCATGAGTTTGAGTAAAAATGGTTATAAGAAAAAGAAAGAAAAAAAATTATACCGGATTTGGATAGTCTAGGTTTCCAACGCGATCGTTTTTCTTTGATTATTGTTCTCGGATGTCGAATATGATTCAACTCAATTACTCCATTTGTATGTTTTCAATTCGATTGATTATTTCGTTTGTTTTTTCTCTTTCATACGGTTCGCCTTTTGTTTCTCGTACTTTGTTTCGCATTCGATACTTCGGTTATTCCATTTCGATTCGATATTCTCCGCTTCGCTCCGCGTTGCTTCAGTACTTTTGTTTTGTGTTTCGTTTTCACTTTTCGTCTCCGCTCTCCACTTTTTCGGTTGGGATCCAGTTCCCGGATCGAGTCCCAACAAGAAGAGATGGAGCGGTTTACTAAGATGAGAGCAGAGGTGGAGCAGATAACTAAGAAGAGACAGCACATGAAGCAGATGACTCAGCTTAGGCAGGAGATGGAACTATTAAAGAGGGGAGGAAACAGTTCAGCGCATCCATGATCACCACGACATTAGCTTATCATTGTCATTTGTTTTCAATTAAAAAACATAAGATTTGTTCTTTCTTACTTTTTAATTATTAAATTTGGAGTTTCTTTATATGTTTTATTATTTATTAATTTTCTCATTATTCAAACTATATATACAAATTAATATATTATGAACAAATAAAATAACGTAATACAAATAAATAAAGTATATATATAATATAACATTGTTATAACAACAAAACAACGAAATAAAAAATATATATAATCAGTTCTTACAGACGGAAACATTTTCGTCAGAAACGATAACGATATTTATCGACGGTCAAAAATACTGTCGAAAAATTGGTTGAATATACCTTCGCCTCACTGACGGAAAAAAAGATCGTCGCTAAATTATTTCTCCGACAGAATCTCACTTGCCCCTTCCATCGTGATATAAATATCGACAACAAATTTTCGTAGTTAATACTGTCATTAAATAGTGACGAAATATTTTGGTCGGTATTTTCACCTACGGGAACTTCACTGACCAATTTTTTCTGACACCAAATTTCGTCGGTGATTAATTTCACCGACGGAAATGTGTCATTTATCGACGGTAATTTTTGTCGGTAAATTGACAATTTCTTGTACTGTAGTGTAAAAGATCTCTATCATGGGACTGAACCAAAGATCAAAAATAAAAATTACTCACAAGAATTAACAAGTAGAATAGCGTGAGATTGAAAAATAAAATAATAAAACAAGCACCAAGATTTACATGAAAAATACTTCAATATAGACAAAGAAACTACGGGTCAAATCAACAAACAAATCTAATAAATTCAAATAAGAATTTACAAAATTTAATCTCAACCAATTGACTCTTGCTCAAAATAATATCTTATCTCACAACTGTTACATCAACTTGGTTTCAATCTTCGAAACTTGATAAGACAACTTACTTGGTTTCAATCTTAAAGCTTTATAATACAATTATAAACTAAGTAGATATAACAATCAACAAAACTCTAAAACTAATCCAAAAAATAATCTCCATAAACAACTTGTTGCTAAATACAATCAACAAAGGGAAGATAATCCTTTTATGCTTGCTTTTACTTATTTTTTCTTCACTTTTGATGTTTTAGCCGGCCTTATATTAAACCTACACCTTTTTCTATATATAGGATTTTTCCGGTGTAAGCAGTAGTGTCCTTTTCAACTTTAACGAAATCACGAATATACAGTTACAGAGAATTATACAGTCGTCACACACGATTGTACATGTCATGGACACCGGCATGTATACGACCGTTTATGTCTTTGCTCTTTCATGTTTTCTGCATACATTCCCAAATACTTACATGGTTAACTCACACGATCGTATAAAAGACACAGGTACTTAACACTCATATACAACCATGTCTACCTAGAAAAACTTGATTCAATAGTCATTTGTCTTGTCTTTGCACGTTCATCATTTCTACGAACCCTAAAAGTATACACAATCAGTGAAAAGTCATACTTATGTGAAAAATAGGACTGTATGCTCAATAAAAAGCCCCACTCCAACCGTGCTTAAAATTGTAAACTAATAGGAATATGCGAGGTGGAGTTGGAACTCGCTAGATGAGCGGGATGATCTGATCTCTGTTATAACACCAGTGGTGGTGATTCTGGAGACGCAGAGCACGAAAAGCATGAAGAATGGAACCCGGATCGATGCAATTGACAGTGAGAAGAGCATTATAGGGCAATCCCAAGGCAAATCTTTAACGTCCAACTTCGCTTTTTTGCTCCTTTAGCGTCTAAAATCTAAATGTGTTGCTCTTTAATTCTTTTCCATGCCCTCTCCTTTTGTATCTTCTTTTCAGAGTAAAACCAAAAGTAAAATCTGCAGATTCCATAATCATTACAGCGTCAAACTTAAAGCCTGTTATGATCATTACTTCATACTCCCACTATCCTTTTCAATTTATTTTGGACTCAATATCATTCCCTTATATCTGGTTATTTTAGACTATAGATATTTTAATATTAAAATATGTTTCAAAATTACTAATAATATTAAAATTAATTTAGGATAAAAATAAAATTCTATTTATATAATAAAAATCTTAAAATTCTATTATTAAATTTTTATAAAGAAAATTTATTCTGTATATGAATATCACTGTTAAAAATTAATTTATGAATATAAGAGATTAAGTATTTATTTAAAATTTAAAAAGATGATTTGCATATTGATACATGGAAGCATGTTTTAAGTGTTGCAAAACCATGCATGGAATGATGGGACCCTAGATATACATGTAGAGCTCTTAGGAAAAAAGTCTTGAACCAATCTTCACCTTCTTTACCTAGAAGTAAGGACTTTCAAGAGGAAGATCAAAGGAGTTAGAGGTGCAAATTAGGCTATCAAAGCTATTGAACATGGTAGTATAACGAGTAATGATCTTTTTATTAATTCCTTAAGCACCTTGTAGATTTGGGGTCAACTCTCAAATCATAAAATTAAAATTTTCAACATTTTGATGATTACCCATCAGTTAATTTCAAAGTAGAAGCCATTTTGCTAAGGGTGAACAAGAGTTCTAAGACTATCTTTTGTAAAAATTAGTGAAAAGCGTGCATGTAAGAGTCTAAGAGAACTCTTGTGTTGACAACTAGCTACAATGCATTTCTCTTGAACTTGATAATGATTACAAAAGCCTAATATAGATGTTAAAAGGAGATCTACGTTACAATTCTTGCGTGTCAACCACCACCTCTGGTTGCAGCCTCTTCATGCCACTGAGAGACACTCCAAAAAGCTTCACTGATTCATGTGACTCCTTATGAGCTAAGTTCAACCTGCCCACATTCTGCAGATTAATGGTGGTTTCAGTCCCAGAAACGGTTTGATCATCTTTACATGTAGAATCTAACTCCACAAGCTTATTATGAGATGCATTGCAAGCTTTGTGGTACCTATAGTAGGGCACTGTTTCTACATGGTTTTGAATGAAGTAGATAATGTCATTGTAAAGGGTCTTCATGTGGGAAAGTTCTGACAAAAGCATGCAATTTCTCCTCCTCAGTCGTTGGTTGTCTTGGGAGAGTGTTGTTAAGATATCAGTGCTCGGTTTTGCGGACGGCAATGGCGGATCTATCCATCCAAAGCTGTGATTCTCGGGCGTGAGGTAATGAGCTGGTTGGTCTTGATGATAATGAAAATACTGTTGTTGGTGTTGTGGGTTTTTTCTCCTGTGGATCTCACACAACAAATGCTTTGCTCCTTTCTTGAAATACTCATTCGCAAACTCCCATCTCTCTGCTGTTACCTTCTTAAATCCCTGCACAATTTGTGTAGCACTTGAGCTATACGAGTTAATCAGTAGATGGCAGAAAGATACAAGGGCATTTTCATGAACACTGGACAATAGTACTATCCACACACACACACACACACAGAGGGGGGAGAGGGAGAGGGAGAAGAGAGAGCTCACATATGTATTAAGCTGTCTGACAAAGCTTGAGAAGTTGTTGTGTTTGAAGTAATTGGGAAGGAGATCCCTAGCAAACTCAGAAGGTCTCCACACAACAAAGCTTGTCTCAAGATGACTCCAAGACACAATATGGTCTGTGAGAATGTCATCCACAAGCTGATATGTCTTTGTTAAGAAGGGAGCTGGTACTGCCTTTTGTGACTCCACACTGAACACCATCTCCTCAGTACTGCAACTCTCCATTGTAAACCCTATTTCCTTCATTATCTACTGATGATTCTGTTATACTTTAAGCAGCCCACAATATTCATTTCATGATCATCTTCTAATACCAGTTTAAAAGGAGAACCTCTCTCTCACTCTTTGTCTGATTATAGCTCTCCAACTTTTTGAAGCAGAAACATATGACCATGTCCCTTTAATTTTAAAAGCTATCTTTTCCTTCTCTTTCTCTTACTCGCTCACTGTAGTTCTAGCTTTAGGAAGCTTATGACCCATATACTATAAATTAAGTACTGAAGTTGAGCAAGCATGACATTATAGCAATGAACCTTAAATTAGTGACTAGCTGGACAACAAATCATAACCATTTGTTATTATATCGAGACTTTGGTTTGGTGATCTATTCGTTGAAAGTACAATTTGGAAATTAACTCACATGATTATGTCATGTTTATTACAATAATTAATATGGGAAATGTTTATGCAGCTGACATCTCTAACAAAGAACACTAAATCCATAATCTGCAGATCTGACCATACATAGGACATAGAATTAAGGAAAGAACATATGCTTTGTTCTATTGGAGAGAAGACGCGTGCCCTTTTTTCTTGGCAAAAGGTTATGAATTAACAGACTGTAACTTTAAATCAGTCCTGTAAGAAGGATAGTTTGGCAAGTGCATGTGCTGTGGAATTGGCTTGTTGTGTATAAATGTGCATCACTTTAGACTCCTTTCTGATGTATTCTTGCAGATTTCAAAGCATACCCGTGACTTAATTGGATGCTATAAGAAAAGCTAGCTAGACTTTCAATCACCAAAGTGGATCGAATAGTTTTCTACCAAAACTTACTAGTAACATGAAACATCATATTCCACTCCACATATAATATAGTACCCATCTTCATTAATTAATCTTTTTCTCCTTATAAGGAGGAAGATTCAATTCCAAAAACATATGACCGAGTTGAGAAATTGCAGTGGACAGACTCGTGGATTGCATCACATGATCACACTCTTTGTTCATGTGACCTTCTGCACTTGTTAATAATTTGTCTTTTAAGGCCTTTCTCAAACGCACAAAAAGAAAGAATTAATTAAGCTAAAGGCTTCTCTGTGTCAGGGTTTAGCACACTGCAAAAGAAAACAATGGAAGGAATCCAGTAATATATACTTATGAGAAGTTCGGTAACTCCAAGACTACAAGTAGGTTAATTTCCATGTTCCGAGAACAGACATCACTGGACACAATCGTAGTTCGTTCGAATATGCAACAAATGCTACCACTGAATGTTCTGTAATAAAGTAAGTCATTTATGTCTGTATCTTTACATCCAAGTTCGTGTATATGTGGAAAAGTAGATCGAATCCAAAGTTGATCTAAGCTCAAGCTCAAGTTCAAGCACATGGTTGATTGTCTAATGTACATTTATTAATTCTTGGGGTACCGAGGTACTTCGTGATGCATGAGAAATCCAAGGCAGATGAATAACAATGATGCAATCTTTCAATATTTATAGGTATGATTTCCCTTTTTCTTTTTTCTTTTCTCAATAATTCTTCTTTTTAAGTTTTTTAATAAATTTCTTGCAAAATTAAAAAAAAAAATGTTAAGGTAAGAAGTTTGGTAGGTAATTTTATTTTTATTATTTTAAAGCATCTTATAATTTAAATTTTTAAAAATACAAATTTTTAATCAAATTATTTAGAGTAAATTATATTCTAAATTTAGAATTTTGTCTAATTCTATAATACTAATAAGAACTATAAAAAATATCAATTAAACATTTAAACTTTCAATAATTGTAAATATAACCCAACATTAATTAATTCTACTGTTAGCAATGATGACTGATCCCCCTTTAAAAGGTGGTCAAGTTGGTAGAATGGAGAGACATGAGGTTCAAAGATCTTGTGTTCAAATCCTCCTACTTACACTCTCTCGATCGAATCTATCGTACAAGACTTGTCTAGTGCAGAGTATTCAATTGACGTGATTTGTAGGCTATTGTATCAATATGAAGATTTACTCAGTATGCATCCAAAAAATAATAACCATGGGTTCCTCCATTTAAAAAAAAAAAAAGATGATCACACCGCATAGATTAGTCCATTTACTTGTCAACACACATGTGATATTTAGATAATTATATTAATTTTTTTAAAAATGATTAACATTGATTTTTTCCTAAATTAAAAGAAACCGAAATTCTCTTAATTGTCTAAATATTATTGTCTTCTGTTACAAGACAAAACTTCTCTTCTTCGAATCTTCTATGATTTCGAACTAAATCTATTATGATTTTAAGGGTGCACATTGAATCATTTACGATTTTCAATCAATAATTAAAAAATAAAATCAGTTCGACCGCTTCAACCGTAAAATTTTTGAATTGTTTAATTTTTCAGTTCAGTTTATTTTAACAACCCTTGTTATTAAAACCAATCAATTTACTAATTAATTGGTCAATTTTGTAAATTAATAAGTTCTTATAAACTAAAATAAATTAATTAATTTTCATTTCACAATTTTAATTAAACTTTAAATTTTTGATATGTAAAACTATCTCTTTTAATTATATTTCAAATTTTTATTTTATTTAATCTTTAGTTGATTTTATGATGGTCTAATATCGGTTGAACCTTTAAATTTTAAATATCTTGTTTTATTGGTTTAACTATTAGAGGTTTTCCAAAATCTCTAAATAATTTGGTACCTTTTTTTTGTTAAGTATTGTTCAAGAAATATTAAAGAGTTGGTAATTCTTGTAATGCAAAAGTTGACGACCTCCTAATTCTTTTCAGCATAGGAAAACTCTTGAGAATTTTCAAGATACGAAATTCTTATTTCAAAATATATTCTTCACTCCAATATTAATGACCTTCTTTTCTTTTCTTTTTTCTTCATTGATCATTAGTTAGTTAATTCAATTCTTCTTACTTTAGAGTTCTTGGTTGAGAATTTATTGCAACGGCAATATTTATTCTTGAGAAAAGGATTATTCTTAAGAGCCACTTGTTTGTATAATAATTTAGGTAAAAAGCCTCCGTATTATTGTTGAACAGGAGTTCCAACACATCGAAAGAATATAGTTACTTTTTAAATTTTAGACTCTTGTATGTTTAGAATTGGAGCTTTGTCTCTATCTCTCTAATATTATTAATTTTTCTATTTTTATTTTTTCCTTATTTGTATACAAAAGTCTCATAAATGTTAGTTTTATCTATTCTAATGTATGCTTCATGGAAATATAATGGAGCATTAGATTCATAAAGCACTTACGATTTGAATTTATGTAACAAAGATTGTGGCTTTCTGTCTATTTTGATTTGTTTGTTTATTAGTTGTTTGATCCTTCATTTCATGTTAACTGGCTGGGAAAGGAAATATATGTAAATAGGAAAGATGATATATTTATAACTATTTGAATTACAATGGCGCACTTTCCTCTTCTTTCTTGAAAAGTTGAGTTAATTATGCAATAGGTATATTGTAATGCTATTCTTATGTTTTGTTACCTATTTAATGTTGATATTGTCTTTGCAATAAGTAGGTGGCTTTTTTAAGATTGGTTTTTTAAAAATTTGAGTTTAAAGTTTGAAGAACTTCATTAATCTATAAAAAAGTAATGAATTGCCAACAAACACTCTTACTTTTTGTTTTCATGTGAATGTTGATAACTTTTGAATTTTGTTACGGCGTGTATTAGAAAGATATGAGGGACTATAAATATATTCAGGGTAAGATTAAAAGGAAGAAAAATATGATGGTCGATAAATTTAGTATGCTAGTATTGAAAGGGGTGTTAGAAGACAAAGGACAATGAGTGACATCAATATGTTATTAATTTCCTAATGAGTCAATGAGATTTTTAAGAGAGTTGAACTTGTACTATGATAATGACATATTTTCAATGTTTATGTATATGCAAGAATTGGACTATCACAATATTCAAATCTATTACAGTATGGTTATAAAACCCTTAGTATATGGTAAAGAACATAATTCTAATGTTAGCAATGATGATGGAACTAATACATAATAGAACATAAGTGTTAATAAATAAGGGTAGTTCCAAGTTAGTATGAAATAATATGATGAAGACTTCTTTGTTATAGAGATGAATGCTTCTTAAAATGATTCCTCTTGAGATGAACATTGTATAATAGATGATGAAGAATATCTTAATATGAGATCCAATTAGAATCAATATATTAAAAATGTTCCTAATGGGTTTGAATGCAATAATTTTTTCAAAAAGGCAAGAAGCAATAATAAAGATTGCAATAAAAAGGCAACTTATTGAAAATTCACAAAGGTAAGAA
The DNA here is from genome assembly GCA_029891385.1 of Erythroxylum novogranatense. NCBI lineage: Eukaryota > Viridiplantae > Streptophyta > Magnoliopsida > Malpighiales > Erythroxylaceae > Erythroxylum > Erythroxylum novogranatense. Next base: position 9,632,277 of record CM057234.1, read on the forward strand.
GGGGGTTCAAATGGTTTGTATAGTGGTTATGATGATAATGATGTTAAGGTTCAACCACCAATGTTTAGTGACTATGAATGATATGACACATATGTTAGCATGAATAAATAAATTATACTCAATTCATAAGTGGATATGGAGGATTTTCAATTTGAAACTAGTGTAAAGGTCAAAGAAGAGAAGTGGTTTAAGGAAGAAATAAGAAATTATGTAGTTTTAAATGGATATGATATAGAAAAGATGATAAGTGATGAAAAATGGAGGTTATTTGTAAACAACAATGCATTTTAGGTTATATGATTATATTGGAAATAAAAGAAAATGTTTTTTCAAATAATACAAAATAAGCATAATTGTAACAAACTGCTATGAAACAACTAAGCTAGGAAAAAAAGGATAATAAACAAATTGATACATAATTTTACGGACAATCTAAACAAGACAATTCGTCAAATAATGGATAATCTTCAAATAAAGTGTGCATTATAAGTAATAAATCCTAATGTATATGGCTAAGTGGGAGGCTTTTGTAATGCTTATAAGATCTATGAAACGACATTATATGAAGTTATAGTTTTATACACATGAGAAAAACTCATCATCCAAATAGAATTTGATGAAAGTTCTGGATAATCAATGCTTAAGAGGTTTTATATAGAGTTTGGTCCATTAAATAATGGTTTTTTATGTTAGTTATAGAAAAATAATTGGGTTAGAGGGATTTTTTTAAGACATTACTCAAAGGTAGGTTGTTAACTACAAATGGACGTGATGAAAACAAACATATGTTTTTTTATAATTTGGACTATAATTAAGGAAGAGATTTACCAACCATGATATTGGTTTTTTAATCTTCTTAGTGAAAGTTTGAATATAAGTGAGAACACATAGGCTTTCATAAAAGTTGACTTTTACTTGTTCATGCATATCAAGTAGGTTTGAATAAAAATGCATTTAACATGAGTCATTTAACTATTTACACTATTTCTTCTTGAATTCAATTGTTATGTTGGTTTCTTTTAAATTTTTATTACTTTTTATTATTTACCCTTTCTTTTTAGGTAATCAAGGTTTAATGGAAGCATTGAAGAATAACTTACCCAAAGCTAAGCATAGAAAATTTATTTCAGATGTCTATGTTAATTAGTCCAAATTACATAAAGCCCACATATATAGGGGTTTATTTTAAGATAGTGAGATACGTGACAAAAGACAAATTCGATAAGATAATGAAGCAATTAAAAATTTTATCAAAAAAGGCATATGTTGATCTCAAATTAAAGGAACATAAGACTTTTGTAAAGGCAATTGTAAGCTGAAGAATAAAGTGTGAAAATGTTACATATCAAAGACTTCTAATGGATACTTTTTTAAAGCACATAAAAAAGCTTGATTAATGTATTGGAGAATATTTTAGTCTTAACAATTTTGATTGAAGAAATATATAACATCTTCCTAAGGGTGAGGAAGAAGATGGGGGTCACATAATAAGCTAAAAGACATTGTACCACAAAATTAATGTGAATTTGAAATCTAAAGTCGCTCGTTTCATAAAGAATTTCTTTAATGACTTGCATACATGAACTTTCCAATGTTAACTTTTCTAATTTAACACGATCCCATTTAAGCATTGAGTAGCTTTATATCATATAAAAGGAAGACGTTGGCTTATATGAGATGATATTATATGCATGAAAACTATACAAAGAGTTATCAACTTCCTACATAACTCACATATGGTATTAAATTTTGACCAAAAATTGTCATTTTGTTACTATATTACTTTCTTTGATAAAGAAAATGTTTGAAAGGCCAAAGAAAGCTAAAAAAAAGGGTAAAGATGAAAAGGCAAGGAACCAAAATAGAATGAACAAAGTATGAACAATTATGGGATGCTAGCATTGTTAATAAAATCACTATGATGCTAAAATAAAGATCAACCTTAAGGGTAACCTCAAGTAATCGAGGTGATTGTGTACCTTTTTTTAGTTACACTAATTTTAATGTTATTTAGTTTATCAAATTTTTCATTATAATTATTTATATGTATTATGCAATAGAAAAGAGGTAGGCCACAAATAAATCAAATGTTCACACCTAATATAAGGAGTTATCCAACATAGCCCATTAGAAGAACAGAAAAACGTAGATAATCAGGATCTATATAGTCAAATATTGCATCTACTATCTTAAGAAGGGAGAAGAGAGTTGTGAGTGAATATTGACATTTATAACATTATGATTTTTTTAAATTTCTATAGGCAACTCAAGGATATAGAGAAATAAGTCGAAATACATATTTACAATTTGTCATTTAAATCTAATTTTCTCAACTTATGAGCATATTGTAAATAATTGGATTGTGTGCAAACAAAGTATGACTATATATGCATACTTGGTGATAACATTGTATTTTATGTTTATGATATTTTCCAATGTTTTAAAAACTGGTTCGGACCGTCCGGTCCGACCAAAAAAAGTCTGAACCGTTCATTGGTCTGGTTCGGTTTCACCTATTAATTTCTCTGTATAAAAACCGGCCGGTTTAACCTTTTTCGATCGGACTGGACGGTCCGGTCTGGTCCGGTTTTAAATCCTTACTTTGTACACGCTGTCCCGTTTCTCTAGCCCTCTGGCCCATTTGCCCCGCCGTTTCCTATGCCTGTCAGTTTACATGCTTCGTTTGCTCTGGGAACCGCAGACGGCGGAGATAGTTGACCATCCACGACATGGAAGAGAGTGTAGTGACCCTGAAAGCTCCTAAACCCTAACACAGCAAAAACAATAACCAAAACCGCAGGCAGCAGAACTGGGCTGCAAATCACGAAAACTGGGGAGCTAATCGCAAGTCCGATGAGCGTTGCGGTGAGGGTTAGACCTACCAGGAGGAGGAGGAAGCCGCCGAGCCGTAACAAAGTCATGACGGCCAAAACCTGTGAAGATGAAGGACCCCTTTCGGGAAGTACGTCTTTGATGCCTTCATCACGTGGTCCCAGTTGGTGTTCAGCCATCGCTAACTATGCTTAGAGGAAGAAGTGATCGACAATAGAGGATTTGGTTGAAGTGAAAGTGGCCAGTGATTATATCATTTTAAGAAGTCGAAGACACATGGAGTAGGATAGCAACAAGTGTCAGTGAAATTTGATAGGTAAATATTTAGAACTCTATTGATGGTCAGTTCATACCTTATTTTGATCATATTTAAGTTAAAATTATACTGTATTATAAGTTTACAATTGAGAATAATTTCATACATTACTAATTTGTAATTTATTTTAATGCAGTAGAAGAAGTTGATGTAAATACTTTAGATGAAAGCGTAGTTTACGAATCTTTATTTATTATTAATTCATTATATAATAATAGGCATTGATGTATTTTATTTCAATAATATATTTTATTTTACTTATTCTTATAAGTTTTATTTCTTATTTATTATATACGGTTTTATAGCGGTTTACTACCGGTTAAACCTCTAAACCTTAAACTTTTCATTCGACCGGTTTAATGTCCGGTCCGATTTTTAAAACATTGATATTTTCTGAATGGGTGGAAATCAATTTTATGTTTTCAAACCTCTAAGGAATAATGTTAATATAAGCCAAACTTCTCAAAATACAAATGTAAACATGAATGCAAATGCAAACACAAACACTCGAAGAAAGAGGAAGATCAACTTGAGAGCCAAAATATTAACTCAAAAAAGACAAGATCTAGTTAGTGAATCCACAACATGTGGAATACAAGCATTACCCTCCAACATCATCCATTACGTTTAATTAATATCGTCTCATTCTTATGTTGAATGTCAATGATTGTGGTTACTGTAATTGGATTGAAACTTTAAACCAACCTTGTATTGATGAGAGTTAGTTGAGTGTTTCATTTCTCCATCTTTTAAGGTCTTTATTTAATTGATTTTTAGTTTAAAAATAATTATGGCTTATATTTGACCAGATTGTTATGGTTATGGCAAGTGATGTTGGCTTATTGTTTGTAAACAACACTCCACTAGTTGCATAATAAATTTACCATGATGTCTATAAGAAAACAAGTGCATTATGAATTGTTTAATTTTGAGAGTTAGTTAATAATTTTAATTAATATTATAAAATCAAGTGAATTTATAAAATTTAAAATATAAATTGCTCAATTATTTAAACTAAATGCTAAAAATTAAAATTTAATAATTATATAGCTTATTTCACACTTAAAATAATTAATTACAATATAATTTTGTGAAAATAATAAAATATTTTTAAAATGAAAACGTGCTTTACTTAACATGCCAACTAAGATCATTAGGTAAAGATGAAAACCTAATACATATCTATTTAGAGTCAAAGTAGTAGTTTTCATAAACTTTTGGCCAAATTCCAAGTTTTCTAGATAACACGTCACCCCTTGTATATCACGGCGATATACTTCTCTTTCTGTACAAACGACAAACGTTTGGTTAGTACTATTTCTGATGCAGCCCTTGTGATTGTAGTACCATTATTAGTTCGCCCCCTCAATCATAATCATAATTCATAAGCCCCGTAGGGTACTGTTCTTAACAAGTACGATGGGGGTTGAGGCAGAGGAGTACAAATATGTACACACAACGGCTGTACTGCTGTGTAGTACAGCCAAGACAATCACTCGTGAAGCTTGTTGTATCTTTTCTCTATATAACGCCACCAAATGCATATGCGACGCTGTTAACATGAAGCAGACAAGAGAGTGTAGAGAATGTCCTACAGGTGCGACATGAGAACACATTCAAGCCGCACTCCCAAGTCCGAGGAATGGACTATGTGCTGTATGTGTTCTCAGGTCGCCCCTGCCGGCCTTTCATTCTACCACAATCCCATCATCATAACGCTTCATTTGATCATGCTTATACTTAGCCGGAATGGCTGGTAAGTCACCTGTATTCTCTTTCGTTTTTTCTCCACACCAGTGACACAAGATTCAGTGGAGTGTGTGTACATTTTAACATGAAAAAAGACAGATTATAAGCTGCTGCGCTATCAATTTCTATAAACTCAAACCTCCATTGCGAAAATTTTGTCAGTAGCAACACCATCATGTCCAGATTGATTGCCAAAAATAATTGACGTGATTGAGTTATACGTTTAACTGATTATTAAACCAAAATCCTGATGCCAGACTGAATGGCACGTACCTCTTCCTCTCCAACTTTCTTCCAAGCTCCATCAATCATAAGACAGCCATTGATGCCTTGTGGTAACACAACATTTTGATCCACCGGTTCATCAATTTCCAACGTTTCCCTCATCTTCTTAGCACTCGACAAATCCAATGCATTAACATTGCAACTGACCTCCCTTTTGCCTTTCAGTTTTCTAACATTTGAATCGTCAGATATTTTAATCTCACAATCAGCTTCTCTCATGTTACCACATCTTCTGTGTTCCCATGCCATCTTAGAATCCGCAGATTTACTGTCAATGTCAAGGTCAGGAAGGCGGCCAGAAGACCCCAGGTCAACGGGCAACATACCAATTGGACACGGATTCCAGGACTTTGCTACAACCCATCGACCTGAACATCCAACATTGTCATCTCTTGTTTCTCCAGCTCTGCTCTTTCTTAGTCTAACCAATTCTAGCTTCTTGGAGGCTTGATTGATAGATTCATCTTCCAGGATTGTAGTACTGGAGCATGAGGAAGAAGGGTCTTCTATTCTTGTATCTGATTCTGATAAACCTACTAAACTTAGTTTGTTTAGTTTTTCCATCAATGAGTTATCACCCATTACGAGTGCCAGATTCAGCACTGAGTTCGTAAGCTGTGTATCACCATACGGCAACAATGCAAGACATTTACGCAAGACCTCCATGAGAATTGCCTTTGAAATTTGTTTTCCACGTGAAGAGAACTTGAATTCAGCTTCAGTATCTCTGCCATATGAAAGTTTCCGTTCCTTGACTTGTCCAACAAGCCATGCAAATACAGAAACAAGTTGCCCAATTTGATTAGTCCCCGCCCTACACTCCAGTGAGCTATCTCGCATTCCTGAATAAGTATTTCATAGTCAAAATTCAAACTAAGATCCTGTTAAGATTTGATGAACATAGGAATATCAGAATAATATTAGCCTTCTCAAGATGCAGATGATGGTAGCAACACAAAATTCGAGTTCTATATAAGGTTCTCAAATCAGCTTCCAATAATAAACTACCTTGTAAATATTAGCTTAATGGCAACAAATCATCAACTGCAGCATATAGCTCCTGGAACTAAATTATAATCAAAACCATGGAGAGACCACAAAAAAAAAAAAACAGTTTTGACTTCATAAATACACAGGGCTTTCTGTCAATAAAAATGCTAGATTAAGCTCTTTAAAACCCTCTCAAATCCTCTGTACCTTCTATTCTGTCCCAACCCTACCCTACTTCATCTCAACCATACATTTATGCGGGACCCACATAAATATATGGCTGAGATGAAGTAGAGCAAGGCTGGGAGAGAGTAGAGGAGGGATAGAGGATCACGTCCCCTTTAAACACAGCTAAAATGCCCAAGATGTCATTTTGTCCTTCTGTCCCGAAGGATATTGGTGGCAGAAAAAATAGTGACGGCTCAAGATTCCATAGTGGCTAGTAATTTATTGCCCATCCTACAACTCCCCCTATATTAAGTATCGGGATGTTGTAACCTCATAACCAAACGACACATGAAAAGACCTAGAATACTACATATAATGCTTAAAAAGTACATGAAAACTGGGTTCAGGGTTACCAAATCCATATTTCATGAATTCTTGCTCAATAACATCCAGAACAGCTTTCAGCAGCAATAGTAATGCTTCTGGTTCCTTGTTTGCAAATTTTGTTATTATAACTTTCCAGTCGTTCAACAGATTATTCAAGTCTTGGCCAATGTCAAAATTTTCAGGAGGCTCCACTAGATTTGGAGAATTTAAAGCCTTTAGCAAGAACTCCAACAACACAGACAATACTTCTGATGAGAATGATGAATACAAACGAACAAGCATCTTCAAAGTCTTCATACTTTGTTTCTTAGGACCTGAAGAATACAAGTAAATAAGAAAGCATCTTGTAAGTGCAGTTTTCTTGAGCACCTTCATATCAGTTAGCAGCAGACAAAATTTTATACGCAATTGATTGGGATTCCCAGAGGATCAAAAAGAACTGAAAAAGCTCTAGATGGAATGTACATTTTCCCAAAATTTTCAGTGCAAAAGAAACTGAACGTGAGAAATGATCATGAAAGGACCATAAATGAAATAAAGGTATGGATGCCACACTCTATTGAAGATCCCATAAATTCAATCTTTAGTGCATACCGTAGGTTAACATTTCACAAAGAAAAAGGAAAATTATGGATTACAAGCAAATTAAATAAACTTTGTACACGTGAATATCAATATCTACCAATACAGGAAAAAGAGAAGTGGCATAATCAATATTATTACAACCAATCTAGAAACTTTCAGTTCATTAGAATGTGAAGAAAACAATCTTGCAATACAAGCACTAAAAAGGTCTATTCACTATGACAGCATCAGTATGAGCACTAACGTATAATACACCAGTACGCGTGCATATCTGACTTTATTTTAACAAATCAAAGGAAATTAGATTTTGAGTCCACTCGAAACCTGATATATCCTAGTACTACTGAGGACAAATTCTAATAGTGTCATCATATCTTCATTCCTCAAGAAAATTTAGATCTTCATTTTCTTTAGTTGCTGTCATATAGTTGTAATATAAGTATATCGATTTACATGTCTCTCTATTTTCACAGAAGAATTCTCTGGCATGACATGCTTTACATTTTAGAAAAGCGAAGCACTATGTACAAACAATTGCCATGCATCCGTTACTGAGATATACATGTGTCGCCTCTAACTTCTATCAAAACATTAACCAGCGTTATATTTTATGTCTTACCCCCAGACTTTGATGAATGGAGCTTGCAGGCCATGAGTGAGAAAAACTTACTACGGCCACAAAGGTGCTCACATTGCTTGCCACCTAAAATCCCTCACAGTTAATAACACTGGAAAATTCTGGCATTGTATTAATCAATTTACCTCAGATAAATTATAAAACCAGAGTGATAGATAAAGTCAAAGCAGGAGTTACTAAATTGGTACAGGGATCCCAATGGAATGCATCAGAAAAATAGAAACTTGCATTGAGACAATACAATTTTATCAAACACAAACAGTTAACATTTTTAGAAAATTATGCAAGAGACGGCAATTTTTGCTTTCCTGAATTTGCAACAATATGATGCACAGTAACAGGGTATATCATGATTCAAGTTACAATTTTAAGTGCTCAAGAGAATTATGACCATGCAAGGGAATAGTCACCCTCAAAGTACCAAGAAGGTTGTTTACAATAATAACATGCAAGAAGAAAGCTAGAAAGGACATCCACAACTTCTAGCGGCTACATATTGCATACTGTTCAAAGTCTCAGACGAATTATTCCACAAAGTAATGACCTGAAAACCCTGAAACGGCATCAGCATCTCCACCTACTTTTCCTTGAAAGAATTGTTGCTTCAGAGATCATGATTTCCAAGTTAACTTCAGGCACATACCTTTTTTCCAACTTTTGTTATTTCCGTTATTACAAAATCACCTTTTTTATTTTGGATAGGGATTTTGGAAACAGGAGTTGAATTTTAACCAAACAAAGAAGATATAAAAGTAAGATACTGCATTCTACAAATGTCAAAGTAATAATAGTGGACAAATAACTCTGATGTTCATAACTATTTATGAAATGATACTGTACAAATATTCTTCTATAAAAAATCCACCACACCATGTCTGCTAAGGAAAATAGCACACTAATACCCTCCAATAACAAAATTCGAAAAGGAAGACAAGACATAGTACTCACGTTTTCCTTTTACAGATGGCAAGCCAGGCTGGGGAGACTGCTTAACTTTCAAGCTGGAAACCAATTCGAGGAGTTTAGATTTGATTTCTGCTTTTATGTTGGCAGTTTCATCTCTGCTTGAAGGAATCTGCTTCCTCTGAGGTTCCCAATAATAAGATTTCAGCCAATGAAGTGCCTGAATTATCAACCGAAAAATGAGGGCACTGTACAGAGGACAAACAAGGCCAAATTGACATGACCTATTGTCCTTCTCGAAACCATCTTCAATACAACATTGTGAGCATATTTAAGATTTAACAGTATCCGTTCCAACATTGCTAGTGATCTGCCCTTGCAACTGTAATTGACTTCAATTTCAACGTGAATACTTTTTTTTTAGTTCCTATGAATCATCATGTCCTCTAATCCACAACCTCGTCCAAATTAACAAATCATAAAGGAGAAGTTGGGATTTAGCCAACATAACCTGGTCGAATTTGAGACTTCAATTCAACAAGGAGACTCAAACAAACGTTTCCAGCAATTTGAACTAAAGAACTTTCTTCTAGAATTGAAAAACCAAACTACAAATTAATAAGAATAGTGTACCTTAATTGCAGAATCTCGAACCAGAGGCAACCCAGGTAGATCACGGTGAGATCCCTCTAAAATTATAACAATATCATGAAACAGAAAATGAGTTCCCAATTCACTAAAACTAAAAGAGATAATTTCTTGTATCAAAATAACCAGACACCAGGCAGAATTAAAGCAGACATACTATTGGAAACATACAAATTGGAATCTCTTTGTTTTGTCCATGCTTCCAGCAAACATTGATTTCATCCACTACAAAAAAAGAAGTGAAGAACCTACCATGTCGGATGTCAATCAGCACACGTGGAATACCAATTGCACCTGCTGCTTCAGCAATTGAAATCTCTGTTTTTTTACGTGTCTTCTCAACAACACAGTTTACAAGCCTACCCAGAAAAAAAACAATAGGAAAAACAAAAACTTCTTGTTATTTGTCATGCATAAACAGTAACCTGCTGTTGTTACAAACATAGTAATTAAAGACAAACGTTACAGTATTATTCATAGAACAAACTGCCTTTTCAATAATGTAATCAGTCGGTAATTATTTTTGCTAGTGATTCATTTTTAAAAACTCTCAACTAAACCTTTTTATGCCAGTCCAATGCAAAATGACTAAAAACATTCACTTTGAACCATATGTAGCTGAAAAATGAAGATGGTTTAAAGCACCATTAGAAGCGAGTGAAAAATTGTGGAGTGTAAGTTAGTCCCATACGTGGGAATATCCGTGAACCAAGGACAGAAGAGAAAGAATGAAGACCAAATAGAAAAGCAAACTAAATTCAATACCATGCTCCAGTCTTTAGAAGGAGAAGGGGCAAGAGAAGGAACAGTACCCACAAATTTGATGGGGAAAAAAGAAATATTCACCTCAAGATTGCCATGCAATATAGCATTGCAAGCATTTGCTCCGAACATATGGAATCATTCAGTAGATCTTTCCTATAATTAATAAAATAAAAATATTTGTGATCAGAAAATAATAACAAGAATGGTAATATGCATAATACTATAAGAATACAAGAAGAGACACATAGCATGCCAAATCCGTTGTCAATGTTAAAAATAAAATCCAACTACAGTATATCACAAGTATAAACCATAAACAATAAATATAGTTAATGAACCTGCAGTTACAAACTTATGCTTAAGGAAAGCCAGTTAATAAATCAAATACAAGGTGTCAAGGACTAATAGCATTACAAGGTTACCCCTGAAACTTTTGGCTATCCTAAACCTTATTTACTTTCTATCAACAAATGTGCATAATTACAACCATGTTACAGGTAGCGATTCCATTTCAATCTATCTATCTAATTTTCAGATGCAATTATTTAAATATAAACGTTTAACATCTTAAAGAGATGGTGAAGGGAAATTTACCTAAAAAAAGGATCCTTGTGTTGAATTTCAATGATGGAAGCTGTCACATCAACCACCACGGGTAGACATCCTCTGCTCCGCCATGTCGATATCTATATGCAGAAGCAAATGGAAAATTGAAATTGTTGGAAGAGTGAAATGCTAAAAATCTGTAGCAGGATACCCTTTAAACAAGATTGGCAATATGAATGCATATTTAACTGATAAAATAAGGGAAATATCGAAAAAAATTCACAGAAATTAAATAAAAAGGAAGAATTAAAGAAAGATGGCATATTGTTATATTGCTGTCTGTCTTACTCTTTTAAGGGCAAAGTCTATTTTGTGAGGACTATCTGAGAAGAGAGAGTCCCTAACTTTCTCCCACTCTTTCCAGTTTAACCAAGGCACCAATTTGTAGCTGCAAGATAATGATGATTTTTCATGATTATCTTCACCGTTAACAGCTACTACATCTTCTTCGAAACCTAAATAAACCAACTCAAATGAGAAAAACAATCAACAGCTGTAATTGTGGTTAATTTGTGACAAGAAAAGAATGAACACAAGCATCTGACGTCTGCCCCAGATTGAGAGCAGAAGTATTAAAGGTTACAAGGATAAAAGAACAACCACAAAGATAGGTATAATAAGAAAACGTGTAAAGGAGAGAGAAAACACACCATTGAAGAGAGAACCAACTTCAGGTGCGGTCGACATTGTGTAGTGTGGTACTGATTGCAGAAGAAAACAAAACTAAAACCTAAAAGAAAGCATCAGAAAAAAGAAGAAGAACGAGAGCGGCGAAGACAAAGAAGAAGTTAAACGCATCGTTTCGCTATGTGTTTACGGTTTAATCAAAATGGGCCATAAGAAAGCGAAATTAATAAGAATCGGCCCAGAGCCTCTAGCCCGACCTTCTCCTTCCCGACTCTGGTTCTGTTGCTCTCTGCATTTGCGTTTTCTCTGCTTCTTCTTTGCTGCGTTTGCGTTTTGGTCACCTTGTGTTTCATTTCCTTCTTCTCTGCTGCGTTTTGGTTCTTTCTATTACTGCGTCGTTTCGCTCTCCTCTTGACCGATGCTGTGTTTTGTTGTTGTCTTATCTGCTCTTTCCTGCTGCTCTGTCGTTTTGATGTTGGCTCTGCGTTTTGTTCTCTCTGCAGCTAATGTGCTGCGTTTTCCTCTTTGGCTGTTGTCGTTTTCGTCCCTTTCGATGATGTGTTTTGCTTTGTTTTTGGACTTGCTTACGGGCGTCGTTTCAGATTTTCTTCCATATTCTTTTGCTCGAGTCCAGTAAGCCTACACAAAACAATTTAAACCATTTTAAGAAATAAAATATGGAAGTAAACTACTTAAGTTAATAATAATAAAATGTAACAATTTTTGCCTATATATACTATATAAATGATTTAAAACAATACAAAATACGGGTGTAAAATATGTTATAATTTTTCTTACAAGAAATTATAGCTAATATTGCTACAATTTTATATTTTTACTGATTCAGTTAGGATCGGTGGATATTGTGCTTAGTCACCCTAATATACGAGTAGGAACTAATACACACGTAATGAGATTCTTGTGACATATGATCTTATTGAATATATTTAATTAAAGAGATATATTAGGGTGAAGAGGTCTATTATATTATCTCATTATATAGCTTAACTTGGTGAGAATGACTATAAGATTAAACATATTGTTAATCAAGTTACTTTTTTAAATGTTATGTTTGGGCTTTATGTATATTTACAGTAGGATGTAACGAGAGATGATAATGCTAACAGATGAGAGGGTATGGGATCTACAATACATCCAAGGCCTTTTTTGTGATATTGATGTACAGAAAAAAAATTTTAATTCATATGCCTATGACCAATCACCAAGATAAGATGATATGGCATTTTACGAGAGATAGATTTTACTCAGCAAGGTCTGGCTATAAAATAGCCCTTAAATGGCTAAGCACCATGGTATTTGAGGAATGTGCTGGCCCGTGGAAGCAATTATAGCATCTATCCATCCCAGCCAAATCGAAGGAATTTCTTTAGCGAGCTTGTAGGGGGATTATCCCGGTGAGGGCCACCCTTAGGCGACGAGGTCTGGCCATAGAGGACATCTGTCCTTTTTGTGACAAGACGGAAACAATTTCACATGCTTTGCTACATTGTGCCCATGTTAGAGCATGTTGGGATCTATTACCTCTACATCTTGTTGCTCCAAATTTTCTTACTTTTTGCAGGATCTCTTAAAGGGAAGGGGAGATGAGGTGATTCGGGCTTGTGTAATGTTGTGGAACATATGGAAAGCCCAAAATTCCTTCATATGGCAACATTGTAGACTTGACCATTGGGTCATCGTGGCATCATCACACCGATCCCTGGAAGAATGGACAAATGCCCAAGCCTAGACAAGAGATGTCCGTACACCATTAGGGGTGGCTGCACCAATAACCCAATAATCAGGCCCAACCAATGGAGCTATAAAGTGCAACATTGATGCTGCAATTCACGATGAGCTAGGGGACAAGGTCGTATAGCGTAGTCCTTAGGAGTCAAAGGGGTCAGTTTATTAAATGTTTTTTTCCGGGTTTTCCCACTCATATTACACCCGTCTTACAACAGAAGCTATAGCTTTCAAAGAGGCTCTATCTTGGTTGATACACACAGGAGTTACATTGGTGGAGATGGAGACCGATTACCATCAACTGGTCCAATAGTTCCATGGCTCCAGCATAGGCATTAATGAGTTGGGAGTGATCATGGCTAAGTGCAAAGCCACAGTTACGGGATTTCTGTACTTTACTCTTACCTGGATTCCTAAGCATGTTAATAGGGTAGCCCACATGTTAGCTAAAGCAGCTACTCGATTTTCTAACAGACGTAGTTGGGATAAGCCGCCGCCTTTTTTATTAGACACTCTCAACTGTGATGTTGGATTATCCCTATAATTAAACCCATTTTCAAAAAAAAAACATAATTAAATACGATAACTTATTGGTTTACTTCAAAATTATAAACTTGTTGGTTGTAACTAAGTTTATAACACTAAAAAAGACTATGAAGTTAAGGTTCAGCAAGTTAAAGCTAGGTTAATTGTCAAAGTTTCCACTCAAAGAGGAGATATTTTCTAAAGGTGCATTTAGAGTGGTCATAAAAATAGTAATCTACTATGATGATATGAGACTACATCGTATGGATGTTAAAATGATTTTTTCAAATGAAAACTTTTATGAGGAGGTCTATATGGTACAAGTTAAAGGCTTAGAATGGTTTGTAATTTGAAAAAATTATTATATGAATTGAAACAAACTTTTAGTTAGTGATACCTAAAATTTGATGAGATAATCATCTCATTCAGCTTTGTAGAAAATAAAGTTAAAAGATATATATACTTTATGGTCAAAACGTAAGGTCATTTTTTTAGTTTTGTATATAAATGATATCTTGTTGGCATCGAACTTGGCTATGTTGTATAATGTAAAGAAACTTATTATTTAAATACTTTCACTTGAAAATTTTTGGTAAATCATCTTTTGTCTTTAGAATTTAGATTCATGATAGATCATAAATTTTATTTAATCTCTTTAATGAGCATACAATAAGCGCGCTTTCCAAAGGTTTAATATGGCAAATTATAAACCTTATGCAGTAGTAATGTACCAAAATAAAAATTATCTTTTACACGATATCCAAAGATGAGGTTAAAAGAGAAATCATGAAGAATGCTTCATATTCTAGTGTACTTGGCAGCCCGATGTATGTTCAAGTCTATACTAGCCTAAAAGTTGCATTTATTGTTAGACTATTAGCAAGATATTTATTCAACCAAGGTATAAATCACTATAATTTATTTAAACAAATTTAAAATGCCTTCAAGGAACAAAGGATTTTATATTAGCATACAAGAAAGTTGAGAGAATTATTTTTGATTAAGTATGCATATTCTAACTTTACTTTATGTTTAGATGATAGAAAGTTCACATCAAGTCACATCTTTATGTGAGGAGATAGAGTTGTTTCATGAAAAAGTATCAAAGAAACACTAATGACCTCTTCTATTATGCATGTTTAGTTTTTTGTATGATATGAGGTTGCTCTACAAGTAGTTTGATTAGAAAATTTAATTTTGAGTTACCTTTGATTAATTCAATTGTTAGACCAATTTGATCGTGCTGTGATAATCTTTTGACAATGTTATTCAATAATAATAAGAAGAATAACATAGGATCTAAGTATTTAAAAGTAAAATATTTTACCATAAAGAACTTGTACAAAAAGGTGACATTATAATGGAGCATGTTTCAATCGAGTATATGTTGGTTATTCCTTTATCTAAAGGACTTCCCTGTTATTTTTAATAAATATTGTTATACTTTTGAAGTTTTTGACACTATTAGTCAAAGATGAATGTATATTTGCTCTAGATATAACATTCTTCTCATTTATTTTAAATGCATTGTTTATAATATTGATGATTATGATTTTGTTGTTTTAATTTCATAAAAGTTCTCTGTAGTACGTTTAGTACATAACAAGAGAAAATATATTTCTTTATTGCATTTTAGTATAAATTTTAAAGAAATTGAGATCAATAAACAAAATATCATACTTTATAGTTCATCTGGATATCATTGTTCTTGGATTTATGTAATATATTACATATATATCTGATATCTTCTTATATTGAAAAGTTTACAAGACCAAAAGATATAGGCCTTGTTTGACAATCAGCTGATTGCATTAACTGTTAACTGATTTTATCAGCTATTAATTGATAACTGATTCTATCAACTGATTTGACCAGCAGATTGCATTAGTTGTTTGTTAAAGATGTTTAGTAAAATTAGTTGTTTAGTATTAGCTGTTTATGTGTAAAATGACTTATGAGGACATGACTTAAAAAAATTATAACGGTATGAATATTATATATCTTAGTATTTTGTTGAATATTCTTATAAGAATTTATATTTTAAAGAAGTCATGTTTATCTGCATTGTTTCATTATTTATAAAAATTTATACAACTCATTCTATTTTCATTTTCATTTAAGGGCAATATTTTATTTCTAACCTATAATTACATAAAGGGTAAATTTGACTTTTAATAGTAAAATTTTAGCTTATTAATGAAAACGCTCCTACATAGGAGCGTTTTCTTTTTCAACTGTTTACATATTAACAGCTATTGAAAAGGCTCTTCACCAAACGACTTTTATGGCTGTTTGAAAAGTCAAACAACCAATCAGCTATTTTTTAGCTGATTGGCTATCTACCAAACAAAGCCATATTTTAATTATCTTTAAATCAAATATTTTGCAAAGATTCACCAATACAATATTATTTTTATTCATTTAACTTTTGTTATTTTTCTTTATTGCATAAAAAGATCTTGTTTGGTAAATGACTAGTCAATTATTTTTTGGTGAATTGGAGATATTTGGTTGTTTGATTATGTCAAACTGTTGATAATCATATTTGGTTGTTAGATTGGCAGATTGAACTCAGTCTGTTGCTTTTGAAAGTGCTCCTTATAGGAGCATTTTGCTCCAGTGACTAAGAAATTAAGGAACGAAAAGATTAGTATGTCCAAAAGTTATTACAAATTACTCCAGTTGTCATCTTTTATTATTACTTTCCCTTCAAAAAACACTAATATCCTAAATTTCACCGATTTTATTTAAACATTTCTCTACTATTCCCATTATAGTTAAACAATTAAAAACATACTTCATTGTCTAGAAATTCACCTTAACAATAAGATATTAGTTAAATAGAATATAGGAAAATAAGCATTATAGGTTAGTGATAAATAAGGTATATACTAGAAAAATGAACTTAAACTTGATTAATATGAAGAAATAAAGTTGAAGTAGTAAAATAATAATAATAACAACAACAATAACAATAACAATATTATTTTATTTATTTATTTATTTATTATTATTATTATTATTATTATTGTTACTATTATTATTATATGTTCTACATTTTTAGAATTATAAACTTAATTTTGTGAAATTAAATATCTAAAATCTAAATTCTTATGAGAATAGTCAAAGAAAAACTAAGATATAATACTCATTTTCTTATAAATCCTTTTTTTAATGTCATGCTTTCATAAATCATTTTATTTGTAAACAATTAATATTAAACAACCAATTTTACCAAATATCTTTAAATAAACAATTGATATTATTCGTTGGTCAAATCAGTTGATATAATCCGCTGTCAGCTATAAAATCAGCTAATAGCTAATGCAATCAACTGATTGTCAAATAGGGTCAAAACAATTAATATTTATCTAAAAGGGAGAACAATAGAAAATTTTTCTTATTAACTATTTATTACATTTTTAATGCAATCAACTGATTGTCAAATAGGGTCAAAATAATTAATATTTCTCTAAAAGGGAGAACGATAGAAAATTTTTCTTATTAACTATTTATTACATTTCTGCATTATCTTAGTTTCTGCATTGTCTCTTAGGAAATCAAGACAATTGAGGAAAATAGAAAGTAGAACACGTGGAGGGAGAATTTGTGTACACCTCTCTCTAGTGATTGAATATATGCAACATATATATAATACATAACCTGGTAAACAGTTGGCTTGAGTTCTGGCATCTCCTGAGAAAATCACCACGAGGGTCTAATGCAGCAATTGATGTAGGTCAAGAGCCTCCTTCTGGGCTGCAATACGGCAAGAAACATGTATAACTAATTATCCTTCCTCTACCTCTCTCTCTCTCTTTTTTCCCTTAAACTTAAAAGCCAGTTTACGATGCTCATCCCTGTAATAATCCACATGCGATGACCAAGGGGATGTGGACCACTACAGGTATATATTGAGTCATAAAGCACAGGGTTGGATTGTCAAAACTACGTATATGAACAGTGCAACGAAAACCAAGATGGGCAAGAAAAGAGAGGGAAGCTGGAGACTTACTGTAACGGAATCTTCTTGATGGTGACGATGATGACGACGATGATGATTGAAGGTGGCTGCATTCATAATCTCTCTTTCGTTGCCAAGGCTGGCGTGCCTAGGATCATACTTGTGCTCTTTCCTCTTGGCACGAGCTTGCGAGAACAGCACAGAGTAATTAGTATCGTCATTAGACTTGGAGTCCCACCCTCCAAACTGAGGAACTGAAATCCATGCACCATTCTGTAATCGCCAAACCAAATGCCACATTTCAGAACCTTCTGTAAATTATAAGATGTATGCAGGGAGATACAAAACTTGAACCTTGTTTTGGTTAATATCCCCCTTGGTCATCAACGCATATTAACCAAAACAAGCTCAAAGAATCACCATACACATGCAGTAAGTTAATTAATAGGTGGTATAGCTAAGCTACGTTTTCTTAGATAATTTGATCGGGAAGTACCTGCCTGTCACAAAGTTTATAACGATTAGAGGAGGTGTTAGTGTGAAATGAAACAAAACATAAGCACAATGACAATCAAACAAGGTTAACAAAAACATGATCCACCACTTGCCTCCGTCCAGTTCCGGCGTTCCATAGCTGCAACCAAAAACGATGGATTATGCACTGACCTACCTCACAAGTACGCAAGCAATCACGTACTTAGAATTGATTTATCTTTTGCCATATTATTCACAAACAATTCATGGATAGTGACCATGAGAGCTTCCTTTCTGAACATAACCAATTAGCTATTGGCCATATTATATGTGATTAACGATGGTCTTGTTTAGCCAGAAACAAGTTTTCTGTTGAAGGGTACTTAAAATATAGAGATGATTAGGAAATAGATCGATAAGAGTTCCAAGTTTAGATAGCCATTAAACGAGTGATAGATAGGGCAGAGATACAGGGAGTGGTGACCCTGGCATGGCGGCAACAAAGCTTCAAACGTAAAACGTCCCTAAAACAAATATGGGCCTCTGAACACAACATATGCTTATAAGGAACAGCTCCTAACTGCCTACACGGGTAGCTCAGTTGGTCATTGGTAAGGTTAACTTGGGACAAAGACCAGGGTTCAAATCCCGACAATAAGAAGAGTGGGCCGTCTTGTTAAGAAATTGGCTGAGATCAAACCGTGATTTACCCCCTTACTACTCTGTCGAGCCGAGATGTGGAGACGCCTGAGGTGGACGATTCTACCTTTTGGGACAAAGAACAGCTCCTAACTCCTCCTTTGATCACTTTTGATTAGTCAAAGTTCAAATTCTTGAAAAACCTTTATTTACATGTCAGTTTTTATTTTATTCTCACGATATAAAATTCAAGTGACTTCACTTAATTAATTTTATGCAGGCCTGAAGGACATGTCCCTTTAGAGAGCCTCTTGACATTCTATTAACTCCGGTTTGAAAGAAGTATACATTCCTTCAACTTCAAGGTATTCATTTCCTCCTCGAGGCAAACCTAAACTTTAGCGGTCGAGACAAGGAAAACTAATTAAGGATCGTAAAAAATGCTTCTTATTTATCAACTACTAAAATATTGAACATTTTGTCAATGCAGAACAAAACTGATGGCTTTGGACGATTCAATTCAACATCTGCAGTACAGCTACAAATTAACAGAAAGCAAAAGTGTCAAGAAAAATAAACACTCTGTATCTGGCAATCCATACACAAACTGACAAAAACACACGGACTATGCCTCCTAATCCTTTCCAAAGGTATAGAATATTAACTCAATCGCTGCCATTTACCAAAAATGTTACTCAAAATCTGGGGTGTAGCAGACAGACAGCAAAAAACTCCTCGACATATTTACTTAAACTTCATTTTCTAGCCAAAGACTCCCCCTTATATTCACCACCAGCTGTGACCACAAAGCCTGCTCCTACCTGAGCAAGCCGATACAAAACAAAATGTAAATATCTGCTGCGGCAGTATGAGTCCAGTGATGTTGGGAGAGGACGAGAGAGCACAAGAAAACTTACCTGGCAATCTCTTAATACAACACGCTCTTGGAGCTGTACATTACTGCAGATCACAGAACCTTGGATTGAACAACCATCTCCGATGGTAACGTGATTCATCACAACTGAATTAACAATCTGCAGTTACAAATAGGAAAGATCAATCATTTCAAAGTTCACAAAGCCGACTGTGGCCAAGGTGGTTACGATTATTTTTAAATGATAGAATCATGAGTTTCCTCGAGGCCTTCATCATAACAAAGAACCCTACCTTGACATTCGAACCTATCCGGCAGTGTGGGCCAATAACAGATCGCTTTACACTACACTTGTCACCCATGTGTGAGCCTTCCCCAAGCATACAATGAGGTCCTACCTGCATCATAAACTTACTCTGAGAGATATGTATCTGGAGGTTGGGGATCATAAAATGATTCCAATCTTCCAATGCCAATTGTATCAACAGTTTTATACATCAAAGATGTTGTTTGATGTTGCTAAACCTAGATTTAGTGATTTTATAAACAAGTTCATCTTGTGAAGTATAAGACTCACGGTAGTTTTTGATCCAAGCTGCGCTGAGGGATGAATTACATTGTTATGAGTAGAGAAAGAATACCCTGACAAATGATTAGCCTCACCTATGACCTGCATTTTTAAACATTTCCAATTGAAACAATACATGCCAAACACTGCTGTAAAATAGCGAAAGTGAATACTCAAACGTATTGACTTACATCTCGATTTATGTCACAGAATGATTGAATAGATTCCAAGCGTGCACAGTATTTGCTGTTGCTGGCAATATAAGCACAGCATTTATGGGTTCTTCGAACAGATACAGAACCATTGTGATTCAATGCAAAAAGTTCGTGAAAGCTTGGAGCCGATCCATGAGCCATGATTTGAGATATCATCGCATGGTTATTCCGCAAATTAACCTTCTCATTCCCATGTTCTTCAGCTTGTGGCATAACACTCAAGGATAGCTCTGATCTCTGTAATTCATTAGCCAGAGTTTTACTAGGTTTGCTTTAGCATAACACTATACTCATAAAAGAACACAAATCATCTTAATTGGCCTCACCAACTGGCTCCGTATAAGATAAGGCAGTACATCATGCTTTAGACTTTGAAACTTCTCCTTTTCGTTGAGTACTTCTAGCAGAACGGACCTGAAAGAAACATGGCGAGAAGATTAAGGATGACTCATGTGAATTACAACTTGGAGGCGAGGTCAAATTACAAATGCAAAAAATCTAAATGAGCACTTGCATATCAACATATTGGGAAGAGAGGGTACTCTAACCTCTTGAACGCATACATATGGGCATCCATAAGATCAGCTCGTATCTCCATCTAATAAAGGATGTAAAAAATATTATAAAAAGAACAAATTTGAAGAAAAATATTATAATATCAACACAAAGTTATATCCTCTCAATAAAGAAAATGAAGTATATTACCGGATTAAAGAGGAAATACCTAAGGTATGAAAAAGAAAATTTCTCAACAGACATGTTAGGTTAGAATGGTACTTCAATTTCAACACAAGTGCAAATAGGCAGGTGATCAGAATTTTTGTTGAGAACCTAAGGGTGTAATTTGAGACATTTCACAACATGAAAATTGAGAAGCATAAAAGGAACATTTTATCCATGCATAGGTAAAACAATAGCCAAATAAAAGATGGGAATAAAGTATCTTGAAAAAAATCACAATGCTATTAACATGTCATGATTATGGCTCATCATATTTCCATTACTCAATCAGTTTTTAGAAAACATCAGAAGTTGACAAAATGGTCTTCCATTACCTGGCCAACGGCACGTAAAATACTCTTCTGAATTCGAATATCTTTTTCGACTTCTGCTCCTGAAAAAAGTTAAAAAGACACTGCCTAATGAACTGACACAGTACAACCAAGAATAACTTACAACTATATTGTCTGACCTGTTGCTATGTACAACAAAAACTGCTTAGATGGGTCCAAACCAATGATATCATATCGTCTTGGTTTCTTGGCTTTTTCTTTGCCAGCAGAGGATCCTGAGTCTACAGGTCCACTAACAGGAGCAGAGCAAAGCATTGTAGTCACCACAGCATCATGCCGTCTATGAGTAGCAGCTAGTGCACCAGGAGGAACATCAGAAACAAGATCACCACTCACAACCTGCAGGAAGATGAAGTGCCAATGGTTGTAAATAGGTAAAACCTAGGCAGAAAATGTAGTCAAATCTAAATACCAACCAAGATGTCATTAGCAGTCAAGTGATGTGAAATGGCCCGAAGAGCACCAGCAGTTCCAACATCCTCTGGAACAGCAGCAACCTATAGTATGAATATATAACTTCAAAGTTTAGGTCAACAATCTATAAACTACCTAGGATTGAGAATGGTATCAATAAAGAAGAATTTTATATGATAGTCCTAGTTTTGATTCTATGACCGAGCACGGTCCAAGGTTTCAAACGTACAAATGCACTACGATTAAATTATTGAAACTTGGACCTCATTCTTGAGAACAATGAGAAGAGCATTGACAAATGGTATTGATGATACAAATTAATTAAAGTTGCTCAACACAGAACAACAGCAAATTTAGAATTTCACAAACATGTCACACCCAAAACCAATTGGTCCTGATATTCATGTCCTTTTGCCCACATTTAACTAGAAAAAGACAAATAGCAGTTCATTATTCTTCCATCACCAACGCCATATTCTTGTTACGCTTGAAAATTTATGAATATAAACAATGCACAACTGCGTCTAAGATTATACAGGAGCACAAAGATTAAAAAAATTTAACAGACTCCACAGCCACAATGAGAAGATCAACCAACTAGTGGCATTGTTGACAAAAGAATTAAAGTAGTTCTACAAAGGAGAGCAGCAAATGTAAAATTTAACCTACAATGCCAATATCCAGGACACAAGAACAACTGATCCAGGAAGTCCTATCCTTTTGAGCATAATTTTTCATTATTTCATTGCCACGTTCTTTTATGATGGAAATGCACTAATGGAAACAATCTGCAACTATTACGTTTCAGTTATTTCCGCTTTCCCAATATCCCAAGTTGGTAGTTCCAACATACTGTAGAGAGGACTATATTTCATAAAATCAATGACCAAAATTTAGCAATTACAAAGCAAGCAAACGGTGGATTACAAGAAAATCAGAGGCAAGACATTACCTCTACATGTAGACGATCAACATAAGCCCCTGATATCCAAGCACCAACTCCAAGAGCTGCATCTTGTCCTTCAACCACCTATCTTCAAGAAAAGGTACACAATTAAAAGAAGGAACCAAAACCCTAAACCCCAATACTAGAGATCACAAAAAGAAAAAAAAAAACAGATTTAAACAAGAGCTTACCACAATAAGGTTCTTAAGGTTACTAAACTCCAGCTGCTCCAAAACGTAGGAGAGAACAGGACGGTTAGCTACGGGAAGTAATGCTTTGGGCACCTCCTGCACTTTTTCAGAATAAAAGAAGAAACAATATTTAAATTATTAAAAAAGATAACAAGGGTTTGAGGAAGAAAGTGCCTTCGTGAAAGAACAGATGTGGCAATGAAAGAAAATGGAGGCTAGTGGTTTAGGGTTTTCATGGTGGAAAGAGCAACAACCTTAGAGACGAGAGGAACAAGTTTCTTCGAATTGCCACCTGCAAGGATCACCACTTGGAAATCCATTATCTTCGTCAGATCGAGAAGTACGAACTTTAAAGGTTTTCACTATTTGAGGGAGAAATATGAGGTTTTTGTCCGTAAATTTTCGCTACTCCGAAGCTTATTTCAGCATTTTCGATGGCGGGTGGAGGAACACAATTATAACAATAATAGCTTCTATCAAATAACATTGGCAAGGCTGCTAATCTGTATGGGGATGTAGCTCAAATGGTAGAGCGCTCGCTTTGCATGCGAGAGGTACAGGGTTCGATACCCTGCATCTCCATTTAAATATTTCTCTCAAATTTATTTGATTAGTACTATCCCAATATTTTTATTCTTCAGCTACTTATGAAAATTATCTTGATACGATTTTTGTTCAATTTTATGGTATCTTATTTTGTTTTATGAATTTCAGCTATTTATTTATGTGAAATTCATGTTCATTTACGCAGGTTTTACACGAGACTCACATAAATAGATGATTGAGATTCATAAAATACAATAAGACATCATAAAATTAAACAAGAGATCTTGGCTCAAATTTTCGTATCAATTATTCTTGATCAGGTCCGAGATAGCCTGGCAGGAGTTGAGTTTGACTCGGTTAGGCCTGATCTATTTTTTATTTTTTAAAATTGAAAAATAGAAAAATAATGTTTCTTTTTGCAAAAACTACTTCGTTTTTTTTTTTAATTGATAAGTTTCATACTAGTCTGAGTCTGGACAATCTGAATATAAAATCCCTCTTTCTTTTGAAAATTTGGGCTCTATGACCTTGCGACGGACTCTAGCCTGGGTCCAAACCAAATGTCATCCTTACTCTCAATTCAATTAGTGCCTGTTTGGTTCAGCTTTTGGAGACTCTAAAAGCACTTTTTTTCACCGCAAAAGCTGTTTTTAGAAAAAAAAAATGGGTGTTTGGCTGCAAATTTCAAAAGCACTTTTTAAGTAGAAATAGCTTTTGAAAAAGCTAAAATACAGCTTTTTCAAAAGCTAAAATTTGAAGCTTTTCAGAAAAGCCTAAATTTCAGCTTTTTCAGAAAGTTGTTTTTTATGTTATAGAAATAAAATATTTTTAAATATAAATCAAATAGAATAGAATAATATTTAATATAATAAATTTTATTAAATAATTAATAATAATATTTTATATAATTAATAATAAATTTTATATAATTAATAATAAAATAATAAAATTTTATTAATAAAAAATAGAAAATATATAAAAAAATGGATTCTTTAATTGTTTAATGTTTCCGTCACTTACGTAAATAAAAATTGAAATAGCGTCTGTTCTCCTCTTGACAAAACCAGTCGTTGACTCTGTTTTGTTTCTTCCTTCATCTAACCTCTTATCTTTTCAGTTGGTTCTTCTTTTTATTTTTATTTGTCTCCTAAAATTTTATTTTTCTCTATTGAAGGCAGACGTCGAACGTTTGTCTTCAACGCAAATGTCGAATGTTTGCATTAAAAACGCAGGCGTCGACACGCAGACCTTCGTCTACGTTTTTAATACAGACGTCGACGTCTGCGCGCAGACCTTCATCTGCGTATTTTTGAACACAGACGTTCGACGTCTGTGTTGTTGACGCAAACGTTCGACTGTTCAGAAACATGCAGACCTTAGACCTGTCTCCTTACTTTCTTTTTTAGAACGAAAAAACTTGTTGGCAATTTTTGCTTTAATTAATAATCCACAAACACACATAATTAGATGAATGTTAGAATTACTCATCAACAGTACATGGATGTTGTTAAACCACAAGACTCTTCTTTTACATGTTAAATTTGTAATATTATTTAACTTTTTTTACATGTTTTAATATTTATTTTCATATTAATTTTATTTTCTATAAAAATGAGACATCTCTTTAAATTATTTCTTATAAGATGATTATCAAAATTTTCCTACAATATAATACTTGGCATATTGTTTAATATACTTTAAAATTATTTAACATAAATAATTTTATTATAAAATAAAATATAGTTAAAATTAATAAAAGTGCTTTTTATTTTATGTTGCCAAAACATCTCTTGAATGAAGCTCTTTTTAAAAGTCGCTTTTTAATTGATGTACCAAACAAATAACCGGCTTTTAAAAAGTTCTTTCGGAAAAGCTCTCGACAAAAGCTTTCATCGATAAAAGTTTCAACCAAACAGGCCCTAAGGCTCCTTTGGTCCCAATCATGAGAACAAATAGGTGAATGAGATAAACAATCAAACTATTAAATTCAAATAAAAATCATAAAAGGAGTAATTTTGCCTTCATTTTTATAACATTTCTTTAAATTAAAATTAATATTAAAGTGATTTAATAAATAAATGGATCAAAAAACTAAACTAAAGAGTAAATACTACTAACAAAAATATTCAAGGTAGTGACATGACAAAGGAAATAAATAAAAATTAAGAAATTTTTCAAAAGGCTCTACCTTTTCCTAGTTTGCCAAAGTCTCCTATTGAGAGTCAAGTTCTCAGTAAGCTCTAGTAGTGTCTGATCATCTCCTCCCAATTCTTCTTAGTTTTTTTTTTTTATTCTCTTAAATTTCGAAGTATAATCTTCTCACATCTTCTTACTTGAACATCAAAATATTTCATTTTAACATGTATAAACCACCTAACTCTTGTCTCCATTAACTTATCAACTATTGAGCTAATCTTTTTTTTTTTTCACATTGGGTACAATCTTGTGATTTCAAAAGTTACACTCTAAATACTCGATCCTGGTTCTAGTCAACTTATAAAACCCTTTAACTTGAACATATCCCTTCAAAGTTATACATTCCCTTGGATTTCTTTTGTGAGTGTATCCATAACAATTGCAAATAAAAAGAGGCTCAATGAGAATCATTGATGTAGTGTGATATTGCTAAAAAAGACTTTGTATATCTTAATGTCGTCCTTACTCTAGTTTTAATACCTTAATACATATCCTTAATAACTCTTATATAAGTCATATAAACTCTCTTATTTTTTAAACACCTTCATATTATTTCACTAGATATCCTATTATTAGCCCTCTATAAATTAACGAAAACAATGTAAGTCCCTCCATTGGTCCTTATAATATTCATTAATCATCTTAGGAGGTGTAAACATTCTACTGTGGACCTCCATGATATAAAACCAAATTGGTTGATAGTTACACATTTTCTCAGTCTTTTCTTAATTACCCTCTCCTATAACCTCATAATATGTCTGAATAGTTTGATGTCTCTATAATTGTTATAGTTTTAAATGTATCATTTGTTCTCCACTCGTTATGCATTTTGACAGAATTGAGGATTACATTAAAAACTTGGTTAACTAAGTAAGACTCTCATCTCCTAAACTCTTCCACATCTTTATAGGTAACTTGTTAGGTCATACTGTCTTTCATTATTCATCTTTCTCAAAGCTTTTTAAATATTTTATCTCTTGATTTGCCGATAATAAATAAAGTTGTAATAATTCTCAGAAGTGTTAAGATTACACAGGGAAAAGATGTTGTATCCACTTTCATTAAAAAGGCCCTAGAAGTATTTATGTTGTCTTTTTTTGATTTCATTTATCATCAACGAGTGCATGTTCTGTTTCATCTTTTATACGATAAACTTATTTAAGTCTCTCACTAAAATTTAAAATTAAAGTATTAAAATACCCTTTAACTTACTATTTGACAAGACTATATATTTTTAAAGATAAGAATATTTGCACATTAGGACTAATTATTTATTTGATCAATCTACTAAATGCCTATAATTGCCAAATGGTTTGTGCATAATTAAATGCGATAGCTTTAATATCAACCCAATATTTCAGGACAAGATCTTTTGTACTTAGGGTATGTTTGGATGTTGGTGGAGGGATGGAATGGAATGGAATGGAATGGCTTAAATGACTCAAGTCATTGTTTGAGAGTCTATTTTGAAACAGGATGGAATGGTAATTAATGACTTTGGAAGCCATCCTTTGCCATCCAAAATTTAATATTTTGTGACCTCCCAAATTGGGGGTTCAAGGATGGAATGACATGAGTTGCCTTCAAAACTCTAATTTAATGACAAAAATACCCTAAAAAATTAATGAAATTACAATCCCAGTACAGCAAATACCTACGCGGCTACATGTTACTACGTACATTGTGTTTCTCCTTCAACTGGCTTCTTCCATGGACGAGCATTTTCCTATACCTCAATGCTATAAATAATAGTTACGTTAATGATGATAAGGTGGATTTTTTTCAATGTTTGGGTACACATCAAATGAGCTTCATGTATTTGTGAGACACGAGCTTCATTTTCCAACAATTACGTTAAAAATTTAAATTTAAAATATGTCATTAATAAACACGGCGCAAATGTTCTTGATAAAGCTAGCATTGTGAATGTTCATAAATTTTAAATATATTATTAATATACATTGCAAAATGTAGAAATAGATTTACAACGCAAAAAATGATTATCGACCATAACAAGACACATGAATAAATGCCTAACGAAGAGTACAGTGCGATGAGGGTTAAAGAAAAAGAACAAGAAAGTTGATTGCTTGTATAGGAAAATGAGAAAACTATATTCTGAGTATCCTACAATTTGAAATGCTTTGGGGTTACTACAATAATTTCATTGCAACTATGCATATTTTATTACAAGGGTAATTTTGGAAAAAAAAAATACAAGTCATTCCATTTTATTCATTTTTAGTATCACTTCCAAACAATGGTCAAAGAAGTCCTTCTCTTATTTTATTTAAACTTCCAAACAATGGAGTGGTCCATTTCATTCCATTCCATTTCACTCCATTAATTGCCATTCCATTCCATTCCATCCTAAACTCTCAAACATACCCTTATAATCTTGTGCTAATTTTGTTCCAGATGATCCCATCCACACATTTATCTGAGTCCTACATATTCGTCTAAAACAGAGTTGACATAGGGTTACGGGTATAAAAGATTTGATCCCCAATGTTTCAGTCCTATTAGTCTAAAATTTTAATGAATTGAAGGGGGAAAAGAAAACAGTTAGTTTACAATGTTTCTACAACATGGCTAATGAAGTATTTGAAACAATAAAGGGAAACAAAAAGTGGATCCTCAGCTCCACCCTACTCGACCCAACGGCCAACCCCAACCTTTAAAAGTTACCATTCCACTAACGGCTACTGAATCAAAAACACGAATTCAATGGGAAATATCACCAAAACATAATAAAAAAATCAGACCGTTAGAGGCCCGCATCACTTTAAATTTGGACTTAAAGCTCATCTCACTCTTTTTTTTCCCAGTCTCACGTAAACACAAATCGAATTTGCAGCCACCGCGAAGAACAAAGAATTTGCAATTTTGCATAGAGGGATTTAGAGAGAGAAAAGGTGGCGACCGTAGATTTAGAAGGAGGAGAGACGCGTAGTAGTCTTCTCCAAGAGTTTTTGTCATCACTATTTGCGAGAGTCTTTGGTCAGAGCCAAGGGCCAGAAGATACCGAGGAAGAGGAAGAAAAAGAACATCACGAAATGGATTCCAGAGCTGTCGTTCCTTACCAACAACCTAGAGGTACCATTGGTTCTTCACTTTCAGGGTGGTTCTTTTCTGGGTCTTCCTTGTTTTGTTTGTTTGCTTCCTGTATTATAGAATACATATATTTGGATTTGTTATGGATTAATATTATGCTTATTTGTTTCTACGGGGTTTGT
Organism: Erythroxylum novogranatense; assembly: GCA_029891385.1. Lineage (NCBI taxonomy): Eukaryota > Viridiplantae > Streptophyta > Magnoliopsida > Malpighiales > Erythroxylaceae > Erythroxylum > Erythroxylum novogranatense. The sequence continues at coordinate 9,661,382 of CM057234.1, forward strand.
GTATCCTTTGTGTACTATAATTGCAGTAGTTGTTCAAATATTTCTTTCAAGGATTCCTAATCAAATAACTGAGCTTTATTCTGGTCATCTTCTGTATCCTAGAAATGTTGGTTTCTTTTTTTTTTTTTTTTAATGTTCTTGTTTGATGTGAAATGCTGTTGGTTATCTTGGTTTCTGCATTTAAAAATTCTGAAGATTTAGTCTTCTCGTTGAAAACATTCCGCTTGATCTTGAGTAGATGTGATCCTTTGGTCTTGCCGAATCTTTAACTGGTTCGGTTTTTGTCCTTCATCACTCTTTGTTCTATCCCTTCCGAGCTTTGTATCGTAAGCCTATCTTTCCTTATGGTAGGGTCAAACTTTACTTCTTTATAACTTCCTTGTTTCCTTGATTCAGTCCCTATCGGAAAGTTTTCTTTCTGGAAGAGAAGTGTTGTTCATTTTTCTTAGTTTCTGCTTTCCAGAGGAAGTTAAGCAGAAGAACTTGGTAGCTGAAGATGGAAGGAAAAGAAGAGTACTTCAAGACATTGGTAATTTAGTGATAGATCATGCGGTGCACGGGAAGGTAAGCATTTAACGAGTTCTTCTTAGCATTTTCTAAACAAAGTTTTAGATTTCAGAAACTGACTTATGTGATGTACTTCCCAATTAATTTCACAGAAACCAATCGCAAGTTCTGTAGATAATGAAGTTATTGGTAATGTGGCTAGAGGAAGAAGGGTCCCAGTTCCACCAAAGGCTGCAGCAGCTGCCATTAGGAATGTCTTTCAGAAGTGTGAAGCGATTGAGATAAGGTCTAACGGAAGTGAAGAGTGTCAATCAGTTAGCAGAAGAACATCTAGGGCAAGAACTACAAGGAAGGAAATGAAAACCCTCAAGCCAATCCTCACTGCTCGGACAAGCTAATTCAGACAGTTACAAGACACTTGTTTTTCTCATGTATGTTCTTACTTTTTTACTTTTGTTGACTGTGATAGGCTGTTTGTGGTCTTAGCAATAAACTCAAGGAGGAGGATTTACTGCTCAACATTGATGCAGAAGATGCTGATAATGACTTGGCAGTTGTTGAGTATGTTGATGATATCTACAAGTTCTACAAACTCACAGAAGTAACGAAGTCTTTTAATCTTGGTTTTCTATGTTTCTGTCTTTCTCATCAGAGGCATTAACATAAGGATAACTCAATGCAGGTTGATGGTAGGCTACATGACTATATGCAGTTGCAGCCAGAAATCAATGCCAAGATGAGAGCTATCCTTGTGGTCTGGCTAATTGAAGTTCATCGAAAATTTGAATTGATGCCAGAAACAATTTATCTTAGTATCAATATCCTTGACCGATATCTGTCAGTTAAGGTTGTACCCAGGAGGGAACTTCAATTGGTTGGAATCAGCGCAATGCTTATAGCTTGCAAGTATGAAGAGATACGGGCACCAGAGGTCAATATCTTCAAATTTTCTGCAACTGTCATGAAATTTGTCATTTTCGTATCAAATCTTGAGTTAAAATTTGCAGGTTAACGACTTTGTTCACATATCAGAGAGTGCCTATATCAAAGAACAGGTTCTGGCAATGGAGGAGACTATCTTGGAGAAGTTGGATTGGTACCTGACAGTCCCTACACCATATGTTTTTCTAGTCAGATACGTCAAAGCCTCTGTTCCATTTGACAGGGAGGTAAGCTGATAGCCTTTTAAAGTTTTAATACCTTTCCTTTTATATTCCAACCTCTTGTGTAGCGATGGAAAAATTATCAAATATGAACCTGAATCCAATCCAATCGAATTTAATCTTACCTTGTGTTGAACCTAACCTTGTTTAAGATGCAACCACATTAATCAGTTTGACAATGAATGATGCAGTTGGAGAACATGACATTTTTCCTGGCCGAACTTGGTCTGATTCAATATCCGATTGTCATTTTGTATTGTCCCTCGTTGATAGCTGCTTCAGCTGTATATGCTGCTCGAAATACCCTTGACAAGCGGCCATTCTGGACTGAAACTCTAAAGCACCAAACGGGCTACAGTGAAGATGCACTGATGTAAATTTCTTTGGTTCAGGGAGCTGTGTGTAAGTTGTTTCAGTCTCATACTTCATCGTTACCGTACTAATTGAGTTGTTCTGTGCAATGTGACAGAGAATGTGCGAAGTTATTGGTGAAATGCCATTCTACAGCAGCAGATGGTAAGCTCAGGACAGTGCACAAGAAGTTTTTAAGTGTAGACAGGGGATCTGTAGCTCTTCACTCCCCTGCCAAAAGCCCTGTGGCCAAATCATCGTGACAGGGCTGGCGTCTCCGTGGTTTTACTGCCACTAGTTTTCTTAGGGAAGCCATAAGTCACTCAGGATCATGTTCATGTTATGATCTCGTCTTGTATAGTCGATGGATCCTCGTTTCTTGGGGATGAACATTTGCCTTGATTGTTATTACGTAATCCCTTCTATCTAAAATAAGAGTCGTTTTAGAAAGATGTACGGTTATTAAAAAAATTAGTGAAATGTTTGATATATCTTTATTAATTACATGTTGAATTGTCTTGAAAATATAATTTTTATAATTAGGAGTGCACGTTAAATTGCCTTAAAAATATAATCTGTATAATTAAGATGTGAGAGAAATTAAAGGATAATTTTGAAAATAAAATTATAAACATGTATAAAAAATCATAAACGACACTTATTTTGAATAAGAGGGTTGCCTTAATGGGACGAGATTGACTTTTCTGTCCTTTCAGATGTCGTTGTTAATTAAAGAGGAAGTTAACTCCTACTTGGCTACTTCATTGACTAGTCTTGGAATAGACATAAACTTATTAGCCATTCTAACTCTCTCTTATCTTTATCCTCCTCTCTCGTTCAATGTCCGAAAGCTGCAACTCTCGCCACTTCTCGTGGCTGGTCAAGTCCTGCCTTCCCAACTCACAAGACACCACCAATGCCCTCACCCCCATTCCCCTCCACAGTCCCACCACCACAGCCCCCACCACTCTCTCAGCCCTCCCAGATGACCTCCTCTTAGAATGCCTCTCCCGCGTCCCCTCCTCCTCCCTCCCCTCCCTCTCCCTTGTCTGCCGCCGATGGTCCCACATTGTCCACTCATCCACCTTCGTCTCCCTCCGCCGCATCCGCCACTTCCACTCCTCCACCCTGTTCGCCCTCTCCTCCTCCGACTCCGTCCTCTTCACTGCCTCCCTTAACTTCAAACACAATGACCACTCCACCACCCACGATGATTCCAACATCCTCGGAGATTGGAAAGTCTCCACCTTTATTACATTACAAGCACCTTCGTTAATCGACAACCTTAGTCACGCTCGCTTGTCTTCGATCGGACCCAGAATCTATATCGTCGAGCGTCACGGAGTCTTATGCTATGACACGTGGACCCATTCACTTACGCTACGATCTTCAATGAACTTCCGGCGAAAGAAGTTTGCTTGCGCCGTCGTATCATCTAAAATTTATGTTGCCGGGGGTGGCGGCTCGCGCGCTCCTGCGGCGCTGGTGGAAGAGTACGACCCGGAAAGAGACACTTGGAGCGTGGTAGCGCACGCGCCGAGGAGGAGATTCGGGTGCATCGGAGCAGCCGTTGATGGAGTGTTCTACGTGATCGGAGGACTCAAAATCGGAGGCGCCTCGGAGACCGAAGTCCCGAGGGCAGCAGCGACAGGAACAGAGTACGCGAGCACAATGGACCTGTACGACGTGAAGACGCGTGCGTGGCTGAGGAGCCGAACGGTGCCCGGCGGAGGTTGCGCGGTGGCGGCGTGCGCGACGGCAGCTGGGTTCGTGTATGTACTAGCCAGCCATGCAGTAGAGATGTCGTTCTGGAGGTTCGACGGGCGGAGACAGAACGGGGGTGCTGGGTTCGGAGAGTGGACTAGAATAAAGAGTCCCCCGTTGCCGCCGCAGGTGAGGGTGGACAGTACGGTGAGGTTCAGCTGCGTGGCGTCGGAAGAAAAGGTGGTGGTAGTACAAGTGAACGGGTGCATAGACGATTTGTTGAGGAGGAGCGGGAGGAATAGGAGGGGGATGAGAGAAGGGCTGGTATTGGTATACGATACGGTGGGAGGGGAGTGGAGCAGAGGGCCAGATTTGCCAGAGGTGATTCGACGCGCGGCTTGTGTGAGTGTAGAATGTTGAGAGAGGAGTTTGTCGTTATGGCAGGAGACAAGTGAGGCTTTGATTTGTATTCACGACAACGAAAAGAGCTCTGTTTTCGGTGCAGGTCCACGTCCTAGGCTTAGCTGAGCCTAGGCTTTCATTTGACATCTAAATCTCATCTACCCTTTGACATGAATTGAATGGCCGTCTTTTTCCGGCTTCAGCATTGGATTCCCGTCCCGTCCCGTCCCATGCTATTATTGTTATTACTTGCTATTTCTTATTCAACGCCAAAAAGATACTGTGGCTAAAAGCCAGATTCGAAGGATTCAAGCTTTTAGTCATCTTTCTTACCATTACTCAAGACTATTGTGAACGTTGGTTGATATTTTCCAGGAATGATGACGACGGTGCTACGTACAAACAACAAAGTTGAAGGTGCTTGTTTAGGTAGAAGAAAGCTCTGAAGTTGAATATAAAGTTATTATAAATGACTGAAACTATAGGTTTCCAGGATTACACTACACAGTACACAGTTGGTTCTTCCAGTACATAGGTTTTATGTAAGAATCATCTTCTACTATTTTCATATACAACATACAGTTGCTTTATCCATGTTCAGATAAAACAACCAAGCAGCCATCAATCAATCAGATATACACTCTCTTATAGAAATCGATCACATATTTGTCATCATAAATAACCTCACTCACCGTCTCAAGTTATGTTCAACAAATTCAAAGAATAGATGAAATCAATCCCAAAATCTGTCACTAGCAGCATACTTGAATATCTAGCATTCAAAAGGCAAACAAAAACATGCCTTTGCTCTGGACAGAAAATTTCAGAAAGCTGGAGAAAAATTATACTGTAAAAGCCAAATCCTAACTCCACAAACGTATATTACAAGTAAGAACTCTGTATAGTTACAATTAGTGAGTGGATTTGCATGGATGTTCCTTAACTTTCTAAAGGTTCTTGTCATCTGGCCCAGCTAGTACGATCTGGTATTGCAACAATTTGCAAACGTAAAGTAAGTCTTCAATGGTTATAACATTCGAACGCAGGATAAGGAAAAAAGATATTGATTATACACATTTCCAGCAAATATTATCAGGCATGAGAAAATGCATTAGACAAAATCATAATTAAGTGTATTTTGAGGGACAAAAATCAGAACAATTGAAGTATTTGTCAGCTGAGAATAATAAAAAATAGTTGAAGAAAGCATACACAAACAGATTCATCAAATACGGACAAGTCTGTAGAAAATTGTGAGAGGAGCGCTTACATTGCAGTCAAAAGCAAACCTCCTTGCGAGCATAATAGCTGCATTTCTGTCTCTCTGAGATTCAAAGGCTAAGATAAAGGAAACATCTTTCTTTGCTTGCCAGAACAATGCCTGAGCAGCAGCATTGCCACCACCTCTAACTCCACACAACTAAAGCATGAGATAACAGTGTCAAGCATGGTTGCTAAAAATGTTAATCCAACATCAAACCATCCTTTGTAAAGAGGAAAGTTTCCCAATCTAATATACCCGCATTGAAGTGGAGTAGTATTCCTTAGTGACCGTAGACCTTCCTTTACGAAGCTTCATTCTCATCTTCCCCACGTGAAGCACATGAATAGATTCGGAGACATGGTCAGCACCACTCATTTGGGAAATAACCACCTAAGAAAAATATAGTTAAACCCAGTACAAAAATCAGGGTATATCTAGATTGGAAAGCATAGCTAATAAATATTTCAACTCAAACAAAAAACTACTATAACTAATATAGATGGAAATTGAGAAAAATATGAACAGCATCAATGATTTGCCTAAGCAGAACATATTCCCTCTTGGTCCATCTAGCACGTAGACAAGCTAGTGATGGTGAGTGACCACCACGATTAGGCACACGTAATACTAGAATTTTGAAAGTGAACAATTCTCAAGCAAATCAACCTAATGCATGATTAACTAATTTGAGAAATGCTTAAATAGTTCAAGGAACACTTACATTATATTCAACGTCATGTTTTCGAACAAGTGCCTCTACATAGCTACCCAGACCAGCAGCTATGCAAAGAATTAGGTCAGATTTGAATTCTATATATTATATATAGTAAACATGAAAGACTCATGTTGCAAAAGGACAATCTTGAAATGAAAATTTTGAGAAAATTTGTTGTCATGAAACCAGTATTAGCACACCAAATTAAACCAGAAAAGTAGTAGAAGAGAATACCAGGATCAATGGCACCAGTTGTAGACAATGTGATATGCTGATCGTTATATACAATTTCAGCTTGCAAGACTCGCCCAACATCAAAAGGCTCTGGAGCATAAACTGATTTTGTAGCTCCTGTATCAATAGATGCCAATTAGTCGTAGGTTAACGTTGTTATCCATAAAAGATCTCATCAGAAGCAGCTCACGATCAATCGTGTCCAACATCACATGAGAAGACTATGGTCTTCTAATCAATGAATCATTCATTCACAAATGATATTCTGTTGCGACCTCTAAATCCATCAACAACAGATTATTCTGTTGTCAACTGACCTCTAAATCCATCAACAACAGAAACTTTCTTGTATCCCCTACACTAAAACCCCATCAAATCGAGAAAGGAATGGACAGAAACCGAATTTGCTGACTCGGCTCCTCCTTGCCAGTACCTGATATAAGCTCCTTCTTGCCGCCTTCAAATGACACACGGTACCATTGGATTGAACACTTAGAAAGTTCTGGAGCATTATCACAGCTAGGTTTGATCCGCAAATAAGAACCTAAAGCTTCAGATCCGTCAAATTCATAAAATTGGGAAATATTCTTCTCCCTTCTCTTACTCATCACCAGCTGGAGGAGATAAATGAAAAGTAGAACATGCAAGGAGTCAATAACAGGTTATCAAAAATAAAAAAGAAAATCTAATAGTTCATGATAGTTGCAATCAAGTACATAGCTGAACCATTCTTATTGCCGTTACATCAAGTCATAGAAAAAGAATATTGAAAAGTCCAGGCAGTTAGTCTGAAGTTATACATGAAAATAATAGACAAGAAAATATTCTTTACAAGATGACTTCTCAAAAAAAGTTTCTTTGTGCGAGAGTCAAGATTTCCACTTTGAAGAACAGTCCAAATTCTTACGAACTTGGATATTCTAAGAAGCTGCCAAGTTACAACCAAATTCCACAAAGACGCTCACAATTGAGTCTCAATTTTCACTTTAAGGTGAAAATGTTTTTGGAAGCAAGTTACAGAAAATCAGACAGGTGGGAAAATTCAGGATAAAGGTAAGAATTATCAAAGGTGAGCAGAATACCAAAAACATTGCAACCCATAACCTTATCCTTGGTCAAAGCAGAAATCAGTAAAAAGCCGAAGAACAATAAATGACAGATGCATGGCATCTGAAAACTACAGACGTCCCGGATGGACTACATACCCAATCGTTACACACCAAAATGGAACCGTAAGTATACCTCTTTTTGAAGCTGAAGAGATCGTTTAGACTTCTCAACGAGTTGAACCCTCAATGCTCGCAATTCATGTTCCATGTCCGTCACCTTCAAAATTTTATCAATTAACCAATAAAAGAATTGCAAGAAACTTGTGTTCAGATACTATTATAAAGTTCAAATATCAGAGACAATTGAAAATTCTAGAAGAAAACAAATAGTTCCAACCCCGAGAAATGTTGACCATCATGCCAATATTAATACATAATGTTGTCCTCAGCTACAATGGACAAAGATATGCTCTATAAGGCCATTTAAGCATAATAGCATAATAGAGTCATAATACAATTAAACTGGTGACATTGAGAGATAGAGCTCTAAGGTCATTTCAAGCTCAAGGAACAAGCATCAATTTTGACTCAAGGATTAAATATCATAATTCAGTGGAGGAAACTTGAACAAAAAGCACCAATAAATACCTTGCTTGGTTGGTGTAGCATTTTGATCCTTCTCGCCTGTTGAACCTCCTTCATCAATTCTTCCAAGTCCTAATAGCCACACCAAATAATTTGTCAAGGAGATATGAAACAAGCTTCATACAATTGCAAAGACGAGACCCATAAAGGAGAACATGAAAAAGGATATGCAGCCGCCACAACCATTCTAGAATTCATGCTTTTAATGGCCACACTACAGGAGATAACAGTCAATGGCTAATCCAATAAACAACAACAGAAAACGGGAAGCAATTATAACCGACGAAAATTACAAGACACAAGCCTCCAATTTGTATCTAAATTTCTTACAACTACCAACAAAGAACAGGTATTAATAACATTCCCTTTAAAGCAAAAAACGAAGAACATTAACCTGCTTCCCAGAAGCTTGAGACGTTCGTTCATGTTCTTGAAGAGCCTCTTCAACCCTCTGCACAGCTGCTCTCGCACTCTCAATCTCAGCACGAGCAAAGGCCCGCTCCTCATCAACTAGTTTCTTGGCATGTTCTGAGGCCTAAAAGGGATATAAATGCTCAACACAGAACAGCAGATACTGACTGCAACTTATGTATATATACTAAAGGAGAAATCAGTACACAGTGTAAAAGCTATTGGGATTTATGTGTTCCTATTTGATCCGGCATGAAGATAGGGAAGAGATAAATGAACATAAGCATAACTGCATAAGAAAAGTAGAAAACTAAAGGAACCAAGATGAAAAAGTTAACGGTTAATTGATCTCCTGAAAGTTCATAGGTAGATAAACAACAGGCAGTAGTCAGTTGCTAAACTCTGTATCGATTTGACCAAGATTACAAAAAATGTATAGCCTATTTTTACTTCATAAATATGTCAAAAATAGGAGAAAGAAAGATAAAAAATGGAGAAGATGACAGTTAGGGACTTGTTAATTGCATTACCTGCTTAAGAAAATTTGCTAACTTCTTCACTTCAGTTTTTTCTTGAATGAGCTCTCCTTCCCTTTGAGTAAGCTGAACTGCTAATGCTTCTACCTGGAATTTTAAAAAAGAAACATTTAAGTTGGGAATGGTTACTTTTTCACTTAAAAGATAGCATAGGCAAAAGCAGATGAGCAGCAAATCAAACAAATGCTAGCAGTTAGAAACATTCTACAACGTACAACTATGAAATGAAAGAAAATATACTAAACAGAGAGCCCTTGTAGTTTCCTCATAGAAGATAATAGTGATCTAAAGTAAAGCTCCTAATAAAATCTCAGTTTTGTGATAGATTTATGAAACCAATCATAAATTAACCAAATGGTTGTTGTGTACAAAATTGTTGTGCTTCATTCTTATGGAAGTAAATAACAATGAAAAACATTTACAAACACAGGTTCCTCAAACTGACAACTGAATTTGTAGAGGTCAACTACGAAACCTCCAACCTAACCCAGGAAAAATCAAATCGGTCTCAGATATTAATTTAACACTTTACATCCTAGCATAAAAGTGAAATTATGTCATAATATGGCAACAGAAACACTGTCATCAAGTCACATCTAAAACACTTTTAGAATGATTAAAATTCGAGAGAGAGATCAAGAAAGAGCTACCATAATAATAGCTTCCTCGACATCATCTTTGTTTTTACCAGCCACACATCCTCTTAATGATTCTAGAGCATCTCTAAGCTTCTTCAAAAGAACATGCTTCTCCAGTGAAGCTGCCTCCCTGAGTCTAGCCTACAATACACAAATGACTAAGTTAAAAGCACAGTTTGGCGTCTGTTCTTATAGTTTATCTTTATCACCAATCAATTTGTGTATATCCCAATAAACAAAAGAACCTAAACCAGAATTTTCAACAAAACAATCAAAGTAGCATACCAAATCAATTTTCCAGAAGCAAACAACAACTACAAAAAAATTTATCAATCTTACTTCTTCAGACAACTTAGCAGCTGCAGTCAGACCCTTCTCGAATTTGCTGGCAAGGTCACGCACAGAAAGGCGTTTCTGCTGCTCCAAAAGCTGTGCAGTCTCACGGGCAACAGCCTCTTTCATGGAGAGCACTTTTGGGTCATTTTTGGCATCCATAATCTGATTGTTAACCCCAATTCTATAATGAGGAAACCTACTTGATGCAAATACAACATCGGCCGACACCGCAGGGACGGCATTTTTCTGCATCGTATTTCCAAACTCACGGATGAACCTTGTCATGATTTCACATTAACTACCCTGTTTGACAATCAAAAAGTAAGGATTAACATATTCTTAAAGGACTTCTCAACCTAAAGCAAAATGTGGGTCAGTGTTTTACCAACTGCATTCACTCAATAAGCTAAAAACAAAGTTAAACAGCCCAAGATGACAAATTTTCAAGTCTCTAACAAATGCAATAAAGATGCGTACTTTGGTCAGTTCTAAAAGGACTCCTCAACCTAAACCAAAATGTGGGTCAGTATTTTACCAACTGAATTCACTCAATAAGTTAAAAACATAGTTAAACAGCCCAAGAGGAGAAATTTTTAAGTCTCTAACAAATGCAACAAAGATGGATACTTTGGTCAGTTCTAAAAGGACTCCTCAACCTAAAGCAAAATGTGGGTCAGTATTTTACCAACTGAATTCACTCAATAAGCTAAAAACATAGTTAAACAGCCAAGAGGGGAAATTTTAAAGTCTCTAACAAGTGCAATAAAGATGCATACTTTGATCAGTTCTCTCAACAAACAACGAACAACAAGATCAGAAAAAGAAAAATATAAAGGAAATCTTCACGGCCCAAAAATGCTTGACTACAAACCATCAAGTACCATTAAAATAAGCATGCAAAGGAGTGGCAAATACTAAAAAGTTTGAAACTTTCGAAGTCAAAGCTGAACATACAGAAAAGAAATCCTAATTCTCTACCAAATGCAAGTTAAAATCGCAAGTTCAAAGACCAAATGAAAAAAATGAAGAAAGAAGACCCAGAAAACAGAAAGAAACGGAGAGCTTGGACTTACAGGTCAAGAAAAAATGAAAAATGTACCAAAGTAGAAGATGGGATTGAGGATTCTTCCAAAATCTTGGATCAGATGCCAATGCTAGTAAGCTATTGATTGATGTGATATCTTTCCCTTTTGTCAAGAGACAACGGAGAGACTTCTGAGGCTGTGAGAACAGGGAAAGTTGGAATATGGAAAATGAAAAGTAGGAGATGGTAGGTAAGGCCTTTTGCTTTTCCAAAATGGACCATGCTTGGCATGAAACTGGCAAATTTATTACTGAAGAAAGAGCATGTTTAACTTCTACATTCACTAAAAACCTTTGATAGTCTTTCGGGGTTCCCACTACCACTCTATCCAATCCAATGTCTTTCTGACAGAAGGATGTGGTGTGCGTGTGGCCCACTGCTTTTAACTAACGACAGCTACAGATATACTTATACAGATAATAAAAACAAACATATAAATATATGTAATTACATGATTATCATTTATCACTTGTTTTGTTATAACCTTCCAACCTCCTTATCCAAACTAAAATCATTAAGACACTAAAAAGTTTTATCTTGGATATAATTTTTATTATAACAAATAAAAATCAAATTAACGTGTGCTTCATCCCTTACCTTGGAGAGTAAAGCAATTGAATTCAACCTTATGTTTTGTTTGTGAGATTGGCCATTCCGTACGGTCCTATATTGCATGTAAGTCAATAGAAATGCTGCCACACGTTATGCAATGGCTCTTGTTAATAAATTATAAACTAAAAATTTAAGAAAATTGCACAACTAAAGTTGTAATATCTATTAATCAAAACTCTTTAATAAAAGACGACTTCATCCAATATAGCGATTGCTTGAACAAAACTACTTTTTTGAAAAATTAAGTGATATCAATCTATAATTTACCATCTTATTATTAAAGTGTGAGGCGCTTCCGGTGGGCAATTCAACGTTTGAGTGCCTGGAATTTTATAAACTGTTGATGGTTTTTGGGATTTTTGGTGGTCCGAGTCAGTCGTTGTCAATAAGTGTAACTAGCTGCTGGGCTCATGGATGTTTCCTCCAAGATTTTGAGTTTTGGGGGTTCTGTGGTACTTTTGCTGGGTGTGTCTCCCCTAGGTTCTCTGGGTTGATGTGATGATTTAGGGATTTTATTGTTTGAATCAATATTAGGATTTTGGGGAGTGGGAATTCAAACCATGGAATCTCAGAATAATGACCAGCAAGCCCATAAAAATACACTTAATTGATGAGGCAAGACTCATGGTACATCCTCACTCTCAATGAAGCTGAGAATCAATTGGGAAATCTAGGGAAACCCTTGAGGAGCATGAACCTTGAGGAACTTCGCAAGAATGTATGGAGCACAGATGCAACTGAGTCCATGGACATGGAAACTACTTCCTCTGCTCTACCTCCGCAACGTCAGGCCATCTTAACTTTGGCCAGGAAATTGAGTGGGAAGACTGTGGATCAGGTTTGGCAGGAAATTCAACAAGGGCAGAAGAAGAGCTTCGGGGAGGATATGAAAGGGTAAAACAGGGAATCGTCCTTTGTGGAATAACTTTGGAGGACTTCTTGGTATAAGCAGGTCTTTTTGCAGAAGTATCTTTACGTCCTTCCATGGAATTGAGCACTGTTGATGGAATGAGCCCACAGAGTTTTCCCCAGAGAATGGTTTTGTCTCCTTCCTCTTCAATTGGCCCATTATCAAACACAACAACACCAAGCCGAAAAAGAATGCCCGGAGGCACTTGAGAAGAACACTGAGAGGAAGCTGAGGAGAAAAATTAAGAACAGGGAATCTGCTGCCCGTTCCAGAGCGAGAAAGCAGGTGACTTTTCCTTTTTATCAACTTCTGTATCTTCTATAACATTGCCATTTTGGACCAACTTCCCTTAATTTATGGCCGGAAAACTGATATTTGTTGGGGGTTGCATAGGCTTATCATAACGAGTTGGTGAGTAATTTCACGTCTAGGGAGGTGAATCTGAAGCTCAAGAAAGAAAAGGCAAGAAGCCTTTGCATTACATAATTTCTTATGAAAAGCTCGAATAGCCAATCCCCCACTGCGAAAATTCTAAAGCAAAACTGCTCAAGGATTACTGATATTTTTAAACACATAATAACAAGCTACAGTGATTAATGAAAAGATATGTTTTGCATTTTGTGTAATCATTCTTTAGCCCATTGGAAATTTTATCTCCAGATTCCGTAAACGATGCTTTGAAAGTAATCTGTTAAAAGTTCTAGAGGCTCTCATCTTTTGTAGTTCCAAATTCTTGTGGGTTTTAGTTGAACTGCTTAACAGACCAAGACTTTCCTGGGGTGTTTTTATTTGGCTATTAATGAGGTTTTCCTTCTTAACTATGATTTGAGACCTACTGCTTAAGCATCTCCATAGGAAATCAGGGACTTAAGCTTACCAAAGAATACTCACTAACAAACCGTAGTGGCATTATTCTCCTTAAAAGCTAATGGTTCAGTGGATCCTCCAGTTTCATTTTTGCCCTTTTGCTTTTCTGTAGTTCTACTGGTTAATATGGATTTGACTAATTGTTAAACTGTTTCCTGGTAGGAGCAACTGGTTTGATTTTCAACAGGTTTCGCCATCCTGATGCTTTCCCTCGTTTATTATGTTTTTGCTTTGTTTTACAGGAATTTGATATAAGATTTCCATCTGAAGCCTTGCACCAGCAAAAACATCAGCTTAGGATAACAAGTTCAGCCTCTTTCTGATATGTGTTGTATTGACCAATGAGAGTTTTGTATATTGTCAGTGGAATCAGCAGACGGCTACTGCTAGGCCTAGGTTGCTTTGCTTTTGTTGCTGACACGGTTCCTTTCCCTTCCAGGCGATGAATAAGTAAATATATGTACATATGGTAATTAAACGGTGCCATGTTGAGTGTTTAAAATCATAGTGGGACTGACTGATTAGGTTGTGAATTTGACTATATGATAAATTAGAAGCAATACAAGTAATTATTGGTTTGGAGTAGTAAGTTGTAAAGGGTCCATGATCCTTGGAACAATCATCGATTCCAATTCTGCAGGCTGCCCAGCACACTATGAGATGAGAACCCACATGGTCCTGTATTGCAAGAATCGGGTAGATCGTTGGTCGTACAAGCCCTTTATGTAATACTACAACCATATGTATTTTTAAAAAATGGCGACTGCTAATTCTACTGTTATGAAAAGAGAGAGAGAAAGCTCTGGGCAAGCATCATTGCTTTTCATTTTCATCAACAGACAGACTTGTAGGGTAAGTCTTTGTTTTGTGCTCTAATGTATGTACAGCAGCTAAATGATTAACACTCGATCCCGGAGAGTATGTACGTATCTGTATAGCCCAATCCATGGTCATTGAAAAGGCCCAAACCTAAAACACACACGTTTATACAAACAGAGTGCAGTCCCAAATCCCAATCCCAAATTGACGTTTTCCGAATTTCCGAATTCCGAGTGAGGTAAGCGAGAGAGAGAGTGAGAGAGACGGGAAATGGGGAAGTCATTGGGACCCACCGGAGAGTTCTTCAGGAGGAGGGATGAGTGGAGGAAGCATCCGATGCTGACGAATCAGTTCCGCCACGCCACTCCAGGTCTCGGCATCGCTCTCGTCGCCTTCGGTATCTATCTCGTCGGCGAACAAGTCTATAACAAGTTCTACGCTCCTTCCTCCTCTGCTCACCACCACCACCACTCCGATTCTCACTGATTCCATTACCCATCCGTCCGTTTGATCAAAGGTCAGTTATTGCTTTGTGCTTTTCTAGTTCGCGTGCGTGTAGAACGGTTACAATAAAGCTTTCTTTAGATTGCTTGCTTTAAATTTGGATTTACGGTTTGAAGCATCTTAGGGTTTTGAACCAATTCAAGTGCCTTGACATTTTAGCTTTGGATGATATGGCAATTGAGAAGGCTATTTACGCAGACCCAATGTGTTCACCTTTTGTCCGTCAGTTGATTGAATTACAATTCACCTCTTTATGGATTTGTTGCTTGCAGGTTGAAATTTGGTGGCAGCTCAATGCTTGGACATGTGTTTTTAATTTCCTTCATTCAATAAACTGTTACTGGACTTTGAGAACTGCCATTTTAGTGTTCTTGTCATCTTTATATATTTTAATTTCCAGGTTGTTGGTACTCCACTCATGGCTACTCTAGCTTGTGTAACTAATAAACCTTCGTCCTCTAATTTTTACTTTTCTTCCTTAATGTATGTCTGCATCTGCGTGGTTCTCCTGACCATTGAAATTTATTTGATGTTGGGGAAACTTAGACATCTCTTTGATGACCCATCTGTTGTATGATAACGCGTGTTTCTGATTTCAAACATCTCTTGTGTTTAAGAGCTCAGGAAGTAGTATTGCTTACAAAAGATTGATACTGTGCTTATCTGCGGGCTTTATCTTCAAACAAATTGGTCTCATGCATTTTCTATGCCATTCATACAGATCTTTGTTAGTCCGAAGTGCTATAATTTTGATACTACTACTAGAGAATTTGTGCTCTGATGTCAATCTGCTATATATATATATATATATGTTCTTTTACAGTTATGTGATTTAATCCTTTGGTTTTAGCAACAGGTGGTTTATACAGGCAAACCTTTTCAAGAACTGTTTGCTCTTTGATTGCAATTTTTTGGGTGTGATGCTAAAAGGCTGTTCTTTATGTCTGTTAATGGTTTGCAGATTTCATAGTTTTAGGAGTCATTTGAATAGTAGATGGACAAATTTCAGTTCCTATGTCCAGCCATGAAATCTGGAACTAGGGAGGATATTTATTTTCAGCTGGATCAAACTTGTTTGCATTGAGTTAATGCTTGACTTGGTATGTTTGCATGCATAAGAGCACGAGTTGTTAGTTGATATCACTCAACAAGGAAGAAGGGGTTAGGATAGGGCCAATAAGCTGTTTTCATCCTTTGTGAGGCGTCCAGCTCCAAACATCACAGCTATCACACTGTTGGTTTCGTGGCAGAAGAGACTTAGGCTCTGAGTGCCTTTTTTACGTTTTGTTACTCTTTCAGGTAAATAGATGCCATCAAGGCATTACCCTAGTTGGTAGGCTTTAAAAAAGGAGTCCAGTTCTTCTATCCAATATTATGGTGTCTTATTGTGTTCAATAAATCTCAACCATTTATTTTTGTGGGTCTCATGTAGGTCTTGCGTAGGTCCCACAAAATAAATGACTGAAATTTTATGAGACAGAATAAGAAAGCGTAATATTGGGCAGAAAATCTTGTCCCTTAAAAAAGTGAACCTAGTTAAGCAGGAGTGGCATCTACTTCAGAGTCATAGTTTGAGAGCAGGTATCAGCATGTAGATGGCACTCGCGTAATTCATCCTTTTTGCATTAACCGAAAAGAGGGTTAAGATTTAATTTCGCAATAGTCTAAAAATTAAATCGGTAAGATAAAAGGTTTAAGATTTAATCAGTTTTAGATTGTCGTAAGGTTAACTAAAATTGAATAAAATTTAAAAATTAAAATGTGATTGAAAATATTGTTTTATTTATTAAAGAATTAAAATTTAATTGAAAAATTATTAAATAAAAATAATTAGTTAATTTTATTTTATAAATTTATAAAATTTGACTCATTAATTAATAAACTAGTCCATTTTTAATAATAAAAATAAAAATAATGAAAAATGAAAAATCTGAAAAATTAAATAGATTAAAGTTTATATAATTGAATCGGTTAAAGGACTTCAATCTATTTTATGTTGGAGGAGTTCCACCCCTTCGATGGATTCCCTCCCCTTTTGTATAAGTTTACAATGGTAAAGTTCCAAATATTGATGTGAATTTTGGCGCGTATCGTATCAGACTAAAAACGGTATGAAATAAAAAGTTGGTGTATTAGGTTTAAATATTGGTTTACACTGGCTCGGTTTAAATATTAGTTTATACTGGCTCGCTTTAAATAATCTTGGTCAGATTATTTAGGTATTTAAAATCTAGGCTAAATACTAACAGTATAAGAAATTTTAAAATAGGTGAATTCTTTTACAAAATTTTTAATTTTTTAAATTTCCTGCTTTCTCTCTGTCCTCTTCTTTTATTTTTTCAAAATTTTTAATTAGTTATTTTATTTACTTTAACTTTTATAATTATTGTGAATTTTAATTTTATTTTAAATAATAATAAATATTTTATTACTAATAATAATTATAAATTAAAATAAATTATTTTATTTAAATTTATTTTAATATTTTATACAATATTTATTAATAAAGTATTAATAAAATATTTTTTAAATAAATATTTTAAAATTATTGTTTATAAACTAATATTTATTTTATAAAATTTTAATTATTAAATCAAAATTTATTTGAAATTTATATATTTTAAAATATATTTTAAATTTAATTATATTTATTAATAATTATTAAATTAATTTTATAAATTAAATTAAAATTGTGTTTATTATTTATTATTATAATTTTTAGAGACATGGTTAAAAATATTAAATACAATTATATAATGTGACAATCGATTATTTTGTAATTTTAAAAATTCAAGAATTATTTTATAAATTTAAAAATTATCTAAAATAATATTTGATATTAATCAATATCGGTATAATATTGTACCAAAATTCAATCTGATACTAAATTTGGTAGGATTTTTATAACATTCGTTCCAAACCTTTACATGTTTTAAACTCTACGCTAACAGAAAAACAGGAGAATCTAATACAAGACAAGTAAATATTAACAATGAGTTGGGAGTTTTGACGTTTGAGTCTTTCTAATAAAAAACAAAATATCTCTTTCTTATATTTCATTCTTGGACGAAATTCTTCTATTGGCGTGCAGAGAGACGGAGACAAGAAAGCAACAAAAACAGGGCGGCGCAAGATTGAAGCACCCAATTATTATTTATCAATAGGCTAAAACATTTTCCACTTGTCTAACCATCACAAGAACAGGGCGGCTAAAACAGTTTTGATGGTCTCCCATGCAACTCATAAAACACCCAAATCAAGTTAAAATTTTGACGGGAATTCTTTACGGGTAAGAAGTGGGAATTTGATTAGAAGTTGAGTATGGCTGAGGACGGTAGCAGAAATGGAGAAACAGATGGTTTACTGGAGAAGGGATACCATGAGAATTGTCCAGGATGTAAAGTGGACCGCTTGAAAGAGTTGGAGAGGGGTGTGCCTTACAAGAATTTGTCCTATATCTGGATTGTTTCTCTATGCACCGGTAACGTCTTCTCCTTTGTTCTTTGACATCAAACTTCATTCTTTGTTCATGCCTGGATACTATGTCTCTGTTACTCCTTATCAAATATTTTCTGAAACTCTTTTTTTTTTGGTTGTATTATCGGTCGCTTTTATATCGACTCTGAGTTGAGACTGTACGTGGAAAGATACAACAGATGAAGTCGTTGTATGCTTTGAAATGTCTAGGAAAGTGGAAAAAGAAACTGGAAAAAAAATTGTGAACTGGGTTTGTGTTTATGGATCAAGAAATCTAATCTAGTCGATCTCTGGATTTCTAAATTTTATCATTATTCTTCAGAATAAGCATGGTATAACCAAAGTTTCATGTCATGTCACCGCACGTCTTCCTGTATCATTTGCTCTCCAGGGGCCAATTATTTGACCAAGTTGTTATGCGTTGAACTTACTTGGACTATCGCTGCTTAATGTCTTCAACCATGTCCCGCACGCTTCACGCTTATAAAGTAACACTTTGATATTCTCTAACAAGCTAATTTTGGGTGATAAATAGTGCATGGATTTGGTAGAAAACATATTATTGACTGGGATGGCTTAGTTTGTAAGTAATTTTCAGCATGTTCCAGCATAAGTCGACTATGCAGATATGTCATTATATAAATTTATGTGTTTAATGTGAGCATGCTCTACTTTTGTCTTCAGTGTCGACTTCCTCTGATGTTCTACCTTTTCTTCCTTACATTTTTCAGCTCTGCCAATAACGTCACTTTTCCCTTTCATTTACTTCATGGTAAGCAATTTTTCAAATTAGAAAATTGCATTCCTATAATATCGTTAGTCTTGGTTGTGCTTGCTTGATTTACCGAGTGCATGATTGTGAATGTTTAACATGTTTGGTTGAGATTGCCTGGACATTGAAGTGAGTTTTATTGCTTTTACTGCAATTTGTCTTGTCAATAAAGTTCACTTCATCTGTTTTTATTCCTTAGTTGTTTATATCTACTCAATACAGAAGAAAATTTGGGGAAATCAGATCCAACAGAAAGACCTTATCTTTGGTCTGACGGTCACAACAGTAGCCAGAAGAGTTGATAGTTCCTTTTGTCGATCGATAAACACTACAATGCAGATTATTGCTTTGTTTTCTTTTATAATGTAATTGCATTGGTTAGAAACATCATAATTTTTTATCTTTTATTTAATCAATACAGTTTCTTGTGAGTTTTTATGGTGTTATTGATGTTTTAAAATAAGTGACTATATCTTTTTTTTTCTTGAATTATACTTTGGGCAGATAAGGGACTTCCATATTGCTAAGACAGAAGAAGACATTGGCTTTTTTGCAGGTTTTGTAGGTATTAATTTTGATTTTCCATGCCTCACCTGTTCTTTCAACATGATTAGTCATCAGTAGAAGAATGCTGATTGATTGTTGCAACTTTTGTTCTCGCTTAGGATCTTCATATATGATTGGAAGAGCACTAACATCAGTTTTCTGGGGGTGGTTAGCTGATCGACATGGTCGAAAACCTGTTATACTGTTAGGGACAGCTTCTGTGTGAGACATCTCAGCACACTATTTTTTAGACTTCTGTCATTTAAGAAATGAAACTATGCCATTTCAAAAATTATTCTCACGAACTGGTTGTGTGATAAATAATTTGGTCTCAGGGTTGTCTTCAACACTCTCTTTGGTCTCAGTACAAGCTTCTGGATGGCACTTTCCATAAGATTTATTCTTGGCAGTTTGAATAGTCTAATTGCAACTGTCAGGGTATGTAGTTTGCATTTACTGCATGCATGTTTCAACCAAGCATATAATACATTTGTTGCGGAAGCTTAATACAAACTGGTTTCTATTTGCTTTTTAGTCCTATAACATCTTTGCTCTCTTGTAATCTTTCCTTTGTTTGTCTGTGTCCAAGGCATATGCTTCTGAAGTCTGCAGAGAAGAGTATCAAGCGTTGTCATTATCTGTAGTAAGATGATTGCTTTATAATATGTAATAGTTTCTGAAATCATTTAGGGCAAATTTTTATTGTGTATTGTCAATTTTCAGGTTAGTACATCACGAGGCATAGGACTTATCATTGGTCCTGCCATAGGAGGTTATTTTGCTCAGGTGCAGCTAAAGTTCATGCAAATACAATTGTTTTGTTGATAGTTATCGTTCTTACAATGTGACCATTACCCTTGTGGTTGGGGACTCTTGCTATCATTTACAATTGCAAGCTGCAAGTTACATGGTTGACTTCATCATTTTACATGTTTCCACGATTCAAGTTATTTTATTATTTGTCATCTTTACACCATTAAAGCAAGCAACTTGTTGCTGCAAGGTTAGATATTCAATTTACTTGGGCAAAAATTAAACATGCAAACTCATCCTAGTTTACTAAATCTGTATGGCTTCTGAACAAGTTAGGCTTGAATTGTAACATGTACTTAAATACTATCCACTAAATTGAGAAGCTGATGAACCTGTTGCCTTAATTGGGTAGTTGTATTATTGCTACTAAGATGTAACTAGCGTAAATACGTAGAGTTGGAGTTTAACATGCACGGGTTTGACATGGAAATTTGGTATCCACCAAAATTGATGAACAATTTTGTGTATTTCATCACTACACTATGCTTTAGAAAACGTCCTTTTGTTTCTTTACCTGTTCTTTGATTTATTTTTTAATTTTATATGGCAAGTTCCTGTTCCATATGACTTGTTGAGCCTTTTCGTTATATGCATGTACCAACAACATTAGCCAGCTGATAAGTACCCGAGTGTATTTACTGAAAGCTCAATTTTTGGAAGGTATTGTTATATCTTCTTCAAATTCTTGTTTCACACTATACTATCCATCCACTTCTATTTTGGTACTTCCATTTTTCATTTGAGCAACGTTTGACGCATTTGTTACTCTGCTAATGTCTAAAGATGCCAAGATGTATAATTTTGCAGGTTTCCCTACTTCTTGCCCTGCCTTGTAATATCAGTTTATTCTCTAGGAGTTTTCATAGCTTGCTGGTGGCTTCCAGTAAGTTCCATTGGCTAGCTGATATTTCTCTGTTATTGAACTAAGATCTAATGGTTTTTACATTCCAGATAGCCACCCTTGAACTTGTGTATTATGAAATCACTTCTAAGATAACCTATACTTTGCACACCATAGCCACTTGTAGAGAAAACACGATATTTTCATGTCCAAATGAAATACATTTCTCTTAATATACCCCGGTTCTGTTTGGATTATCACCCATATATGACTAACCGTTGCATTAATTTAGAATATTTTCTGTTCCTTACAACAACCCATGCATTTATGTAGGAGACACTGCACATGCATGACAAAATTGTGAATGAAAGATGTGATTCAAGTGAAATTCTGGAGGCTTCTGCAGAAGAATCTGGTATGAAGGAACAGATAGCAGAATCCAAGGAAACAAAAATATCTCCTAAATCAAATTTATGGACAAACTGGCCTTTGATGTCTACCATCATTGTATATTGTATTTTCTCTCTTCAAGAGATAGCCTACTCTGAAGTAAGTAAATTTGCCCTCATTAAGAATTATCAAGTCTTGTCATTATTCTGATTTAGAAACCTGTTGATGTTGAACTTAGCTTCTGAAGCTTTGCAGGTTTCCAAAATGTTCTCTCATTTGCCAGCTGTGATATTTGACATTTATCAATTTCTTGCAGATATTCTCACTTTGGGCAGTAAGTGATAAAAGATTTGGAGGGTTGAGCTTCTCATCGCAAGATGTAGGAGAAGTTTTAGCAATTTCTGGTATGACTGCCGTGGAATTTATTTTGATTTTTAATATGTTTAATTGTGAACAATTTGACACTTTAAGAAAAATTTCCTCATTCTTAATGCAATCAATTCTCAGAATATCTGGTAATATGTACTTAATTTTGAACTCTTTTAGTTAGAGAATAACGTGAGTATAAAGATGACGACTACTATCCACCCAGAGATTAAAGTCATTGAATGAGTAGGGAAGTTATTAGATCTTCTTTCTGTCAATGAAGAATGAGATGTGCTTTTTAAGTGATCTTTCGAAACAGTGCAATTGTAGCAACTGTGAATTGCAATTCCAACTACTGTCACAAATAGTTGCAGTTGATGTAACATCAGGAATATACTAACCTTGGATCTCTATCAAATGTCCTGTTGGCACCTGGCAGAGGACCTCATTCTTCAGATGTTAGTACATGTAGAACATCGGAGATGAAATAATCAAATTCACAGCTCACTTCAAGGCACTGCTCTTAAGATGCCAACTTACAGTATTGCTTTGTATTTTCAGGATTTGGCCTTTTGATGTTCCAGCTTTTCTTATATCCACCAATTGAGAAGATGGCTGGGCCTCTTATGGTGACACGCCTTTCAGCAGTAATCCTCAGCTTTTCCTTTCTATCTACTTATATTAAATCTTCAATTTTTTTTAATCTATAACACGGACGCCGTGGGTAACTTCAGATCACTATTTATTTTTCCTATCCGAGTCTTGTTCAGGCAATATCAATTCCCGTACTCTCAGCTTACCCTTATATAGCCATGCTGTCTGGAGTGATGCTACATATAGCCATTAATTTTGCATCCTTCTTAAGGAATACACTAATGGTGAGTACCTGTTTCCTGCGAGAGTTCTGCAAATAAACATTTTACTTGAATTTTTTGGGATAAAACAAAGGAACACAAGTTTAAAGACATTATTTAGCTATGATTTCCAAGCTTATGCCATACCTTCTCCCTTATAACTGTTGAGACAAGGAGATAAATTTAAATCCAAATCTCCGAGCCACATGGACTAGCCATGCCTAATCCCAACAATTAACTTGTTGATGGCATGCAGATATCTCTTGTAACCGGGTTATTCATATTGCAAAACAATGCTGTGGTGAGTTATGAACACTTTGTTTTTCGGCGCTTATTTCACGTTTCTGCTACTGTATTAATCATGATTTTTGTGGATGCTGGATATTTGTCGTACATGATGCTATAATTTAGCCTCGAAGTCAGAGAGGGGCTGCCAATGGCATTTCTACGACTGCAATGTCAGTTTTCAAGGCATTTGGTCCTGCAGGTGGCGGTGCCATGTAAGTCAGAGCCTTCATATGAGTATCCTTGATTTTGCATACGATGTTTGATTATGTGGCTGTCTATTTACCATCCTGAGCAATTTCTTACATGCTTATGTTCTCCTTTGCATATTCTGAGTGAAGTTACACGAATCCTGAAAGAGATACTAGTTGCTAAGATTTTGAGGGTTAATGCATAGAATGAACATATACATGTTTTTGTGTCTATTTGTGTGTGTGAGTTGCGTGTACATATCTGTTCTTGCCGATTAATTATATGATCATTGTGAGTCTGCAGTTTTTCTTGGGCACAAAAGCGACAAATTGCTGCTTTCCTCCCAGGTGAATCATTTATTTTACTCTTATAGTTCATGAATGGAAACACTTAACCTTCTCTTGTCAAAAGAATTTTAGAAATCCCGATTAATTTTCATCTGAAGTCCTCTTTATCTTTCATATATTAGTGCCTGTTGAATTTCAAGTACGTTAAGCTCTTTATAATGCCATTAAGAAGAATGTTACAGGGCCATTAGTTTGTAACTCCCTAGAATCCCTTTTATCTTATCAGTTGCATTCTGTTAGTGTCAGCATTGTCTTCAATGTATAGATGAGTTCTGTTCACAGATGTTCTCCCTGTGTGGAACTTCATACAATCGAATATTTTTCTATGAAGTTATTTGTGGAAGAAATGGTATTTTTTCTCACATTTTTGCTCTACTTGGGTGCCGATCACATCCCATTCCAGATATACTTTATTTTAAACTGTTCTGTTCTTTCTCTGGACATTATAGCAATTGATATGGGCTTACTGAAATGCAGGTGATCAGCTGGTGTTTTTCATATTAAACTTGCTCATGTTCCTTGGGTTGCTAATGACTTTCAAGCCATTCTTGGCACTTCCCTGTGAGTGAACCACTACTAATGCCTGCTTCAATTTAAGTATGAAGCTAATTGCATAGAACCTTACGGTGAATATTTGCAGAGTGTGGACGAAGCATTGGAAGTTGATGAACAGAAGGGATTTTATAATGTTATTGAAACTATCCTTCCTTTAGAGGGGAGTTTTCAAGCGTTGTCATTTGTAATGGTAGCCCCATTAAGAGACTAGGACAAGGAGCAGCCTCCTCTATCAAAACAAATCAATTATGTGATAACTGCAAATTTGACATTTGCAGCCTATTTGGTGAAGCCGGTCCTGACGTTTTATAAGCCCTGAGTAAATAAAAAAGTTCCTATTTTACCTTTTTTTTTTATATAATGATAATCAAGAGTGGACTCTTATAAAAAATAAAAGAGATAAAATGAGAGTTCTTTTGTTCCTCTTTATGAAGATCAAGACTTTTATAAAAAAACAAAATGAAATAAAATGAGGTCCTTTTTATTGCCTATTTTATTTTTCATAAAGTTGGACCTTGGACAGGTGCCCTGCTTGGGCAAGGGATCTGGGTGAAGCAAACCTAAGTAGATAGAATATGATATAGTGATAAATCTTGTTCCATCCTTTTGTGATGCACCTTCTGCAAAGTAGTAATACTAGGAAATGTACAACATTGTTTCGAAATTTTCTTGTTTAGCTATAATTAAATAGTGTTTAGTCTTTTAAGATTTTTTTAATTTAATGTCAAACTATTTAAATTTTATAATTTAATAACTAATTTTAAAATGTTATATAAATTAGATCAAAATGTTTTTTATTGATGTAGTGTATTTACTAAATGTTACGCTGATATCCATATATTAGTTATGTTCACAAAACAATGTTTTAACTTAATTTGTATGAATTTTGAAAATTAATGATTAAATTGAAAATTTTAGAAAGTTTAAAACTAAATTAAAAAAAGCTCAAAAGATTAAACATTTTAAATTTATTATCTCAATGCTGAAAAGAGTAGAAAGCATCACAATTTTCTTCAATTTAACCAATTTCATATTAGTCAACAAAATAAAAGATGGAAGTGTGGCCTATAGACCCCATGCAAAAAAGTTTAAACAATCAATTGTATTGTTTTGTATAATATTAATAGAATTTGATAAGTGGATTTTATTTTTTTGATTTTAACTTTTATATTTTAAAATTATTTTTTTGAGAAAAATATGGTGAATATCATTTATTATCAAATGAAAGAACATCCAAAATACTATTAGGTGGTTCTGTCCAAACCATCGAATCTGCATTGGAACGAGAGGCTCGAGCCAATAAGTGAGCCACATCGTTCGCAAATCAACGAACATAGTTCGAAAATAAAATTATTATTATTTATATAATTTTGATATAATATAATATTGAACTTCTTAGCCTCTTAGGAGTGGACGATTCGGTTGAGTAAGAAGCATGGGGCCAAAAAGGTCATGTGTTCGAATCCTTCAATTTACGCTCTATCGATCGAATCTATCGTTTAGAGTTTGCCTAATGCAAAGTATCCTATTGAGGTAATTTGCAGACTATTACGTCAATCCGAAAGTTTACCCAACACGCATTAAAAGGTTAGCGACTGCTGGTTCTTTCGTTTAAAAAATAAAGAAATTATAAATTAAAATACAATGTCATTTTAAAATCAATAGAAACTAATATTAAGTGATTCTTATTAGCTTTGCCAAATGGTCAGATTCAGTATAACACCATAGTTTGGACTTTGATTGGGTTGGCAAGCCTCTTACTTGTTCAACCATTGGGCCCAAACATAGATAAAGAAGCCCATCACTTCATTTTTTCCCCTTCTGCGTCCAGCAGTAGTAAGTGTTTCGGGGTTTAATTTCATTCTATAATCGGCGATACCTCCACACGATTCTTGTTCTTCTTTTCTCTTCTCTTCTCAAGTTAGGCTTGACCCCTCCATTCTCCCTTTTTCGTGTGTTGATTTTATTTCATTTCATTTGGAAGCATTTTTGTTTTAGGGTTTTATTCTCATTCAATTGCATTATATCGATAGAGAAGTCCATCACTTGATCTTTTCCCTTCTGCGTCCGGTGATAGTAAGTATTCGGGTTTAATTTGATTCATAATCGGCGATACCTCCACCACGGTTACTTTTCTTCCTTTCTCTTCTCTTCTCAAGTTAGGCTTGACCCCTCCATTCTCCCTTTTACGTGTGTTGATTTTATTTCATTTCATTTGGAAGCATTTTGTTTTAGGGTTTTATTCTCATTCAATTGCGGTATATCTCGATAGAAGCCCATCACTTGATCTTTTCCCTTCGTGTCCGGCGGTAGTAAGTGTTTGAGGTTTAATTTCGATTCTATAATCGGCGATACCTCCACCACAGTTACTTTTCTTCCTTTCTCTTCTCTTCTTAAGTTAGGCTTGACCCCTCCATTCTCCCTTTTACGTGTGTTGATTTTATTTCATTTCATTTGAAGCATTTTTGTTTTTAGGGTTTTATTCTTATTCAATTGCATTTATATCGATAGAAGCCCATCACTTGATCTTTTCCCCTTCTGCGTCCAACAGTAGTAAGTGTTTCGGGGTTTCATTTCAGTTCTATAATCGGCGATACCTCCACCATGGTTACTTTTCTACCTTTCTCTTCTCTTCTCAAGTTAGGCTTCTCACCCCCTCCATTCTCCCTTTTATGTGTGCTGATTTTATTTCATTTCATTGGAAGCATTTTTGTTTTTAGGATTTTATTCTCATTCAATTGCAGCTATATCTGATAGAGAAGCCCATCACTTTATCTTTTCCCATTCTGCGTCCAGCAGTAGTAAGTGTTTCGGGGTTTAATTTAAGTTCTATAATCGGCGATACCTCCACCACGGTTACTTTTCTTCATTTCTCTTCTCTTCTCAAGTTAGGCTTCTGACCCCCTCCATTCTCCCTTTTCTGTGTGTTGATTTTATTTCATTTCATTTGGAAGCATTTTTGTTTTTAGGGTTTTATTCTCATTCAATAGAAGCTATATCTGATAGAGAAGCCCATCACCTGATCTTTTCCCCTTCTGCGTCCAGCAGTAGTAAGTGTTTCGGGGTTTAATTTCAGTTCTATAATCCGCGATACCTCCACCACGGTTACTTTTCTTCCTTTCTCTTCTCTTCTCAAGTTAGGCTTCTGACCCCCTCCATTCTCCCTTTTCTGTGTGTTGATTTTATTTCATTTCATTTGGAAGCATTTTTATTTTTAAGGTTTTATTCTCATTCAATTGCAATATATATCGATAGAAAGCCCATCACTTGATCTTTTCCCCTTCTGCGTCCAGCAGTAGTAAGTGTTTCGGGGTTTAATTTCAGTTCTATAATCGGCGATACCTCCACTACGGTTACTTTTCTTCCTTTCTCTTCTCTTCTCAAGTTAGGCTTCTGACCCCCTCCATTCTACCTTTCCTGTGTGTTGATTTTATTTCATTTCATTTGGAAGCATTTTTGTTTATAAGGTTTTATTCTCATTCAATTGCAGCTATATCTGATAGAGAAGCCCATCACTTGATCTTTTCCCCTTCTGCGTCCAGCAGTAGTAAGTGTTTCGGGGTTTAATTTCAGTTCTATAATCGGCGATACCTCCACCACGGTTACTTTTCTTCCTTTCTCTTCTCTTCTCAAGTTAGGCTTCTCACCCCCTCCATTCTCCCTTTTCTGTGTGTTGATTTTATTTCATTTCATTGGAAGCATTTTTGTTTTAGGGTTTTATTCTCATTCAATTGCAGCTATATCTGATAGATAAGCCCATCACTTGATCTTTTCCCTTCTGCGTCCGGCGATAGTAAGTGTTTGGGGTTTAATTTCAGTTCATAATCGGTGATACCTCCACCACGGTTACTTTTTTCCTTTATCGTCTCTTCTCGAGTTAGGCTTGACCCCTCCATTCTCCCTTTTACGTGTGTTGATTTTATTTCATTTCATTTGGAAGCATTTTTGTTTTTATGATTTTATTCTCATTCGATTGCAGTTATATCAGAGATAGAGAAGCCCATCACTTGATCTTTTTCCCTTCTGCGTCCAGCAGTAGTAAGTGTTTCGGGGTTTAATTTCGATTTATAATCGGTGATACCTCCACCACGGTTACTTTTCTTCCTTTCTCTTCTCTTCTCAAGTTAGGCTTGACCCCCTCCATTCTCCCTTTTCTGTGTGTTGATTTTATTTCATTTCATTTGGAAGCATTTTTGTTTTTAAGGTTTTATTCTCATTCAATTGCAGCTATATCTGATAGAGAAGCCCATCACTTGATCTTTTCCCCTTCTGCGTCTAGCAGTAGTAAGTGTTTCGGTGTTTAATTTCAGTTCTATAATCGGCGATACCTCCACCACGGTTACTTTTCTTCCTTTCTCTTCTCTTCTCATGTTAGGCTTCTGACCCCCTCCAATCTCCCTTTTCTGTGTGTTGATTTTATTTCATTTCATTTGGAAGCATTTTTGTTTTTAGAGTTTTATTCTCACTCAATTGCAGCTATATCTGATAGAGAAGCCATCACTTGATCTTTTCCCCTTCTGCGTGCAGCAGTAGTAAGTGTTTCGGGGTTTAATTTCAGTTCTATAATCGGCGATACCTCCACCACGGTTACTTTTCTTCCTTTCTCTTCTCTTCTCAAGTTAGGCTTCTCACCCCCTCCATTCTCCCTTTTCTGTGTGTTGATTTTATTTCATTTCATTTGGAAGCATTTTTGTTTTTAGGGTTTTATTATCATTCAATTGCAGCTATATCTGATAGAGAAGCCCATCACTTGATCTTTTCCCTTTCTGCGTCCAGCAGTAGTAAGTGTTTTGGGGTTTAATTTCAGTTCTATAATCGGCGATACCTCCACCACGGTTACTTTTCTTCCTTTCTCTTCTCTTCTCAAGTTAGGCTTCTCACCCCCTCCATTCTCCCTTTTATGTGTGCTGATTTTATTTCATTTCATTGGAAGCATTTTTGTTTTTAGGGTTTTATTCTCATTCAATTGCAGCTATATCTGATAGAGAAGCCCATCACTTGATCTTTTCCCCTTCTGCGTCCGTGATAGTAAGTGTTTCGGGGTTTAATTTCAGTTCTATAATCGGTAATACCTCCACCACGGTTACTTTTCTTCCTTTCTCTTCTCTTCTCAAGTTAGGCTTCTCACCCCCTCCATTCTCCCTTTTATGTGTGCTGATTTTATTTCATTTCATTGGAAGCATTTTTGTTTTTAGGGTTTTATTCTCATTCAATTGCAGCTATATCTGATAGAGAAGCCCATCACTTGATCTTTTCCCCTTCTGCGTCCAGCAGTAGTAAGTGTTTCGGGGTTTAATTTCAGTTCTATAATCGGTGATACCTCCACCACGGTTACTTTTCTTCCTTTCTCTTCTCTTCTCAAGTTAGGCTTCTGACCCCCTCCATTCTCCCTTTTCTGTGTGTTGATTTTATTTCATTTCATTGGAAGCATTTTTGTTTTTATGATTTTATTCTCATTCGATTGCGTTTATATCGATAGAAGCCCATCACTTGATCTTTTCCCTTCTGCGTCTAGCGATAGTAAGTGTTCGATGTTTAATTTCAGTTCTATAATCGGTGATACCTCCACCACGGTTACTTTTCTTCCTTTCTCTTCTCTTCTCAAGTTAGGCTTCTGACCCCCTCCATTCTCCCTTTTCTTTGTGTTGATTTTATTTCATTTCATTTGGAAGCATTTTTGTTTTTATGATTTTATTCTCATTCGATTGCAGCTATATCAGATAGAGAAGCCCATCACTTGATCTTTTTCCCTTCTGCGTCCAGCAGTAGTAAGTGTTTCGGGGTTTAATTTATGTTCTATAATCGGCGATACCTTCACCACGGTTACTTTTCTTCCTTTCACTTCTCTTCTCAAGTTAGGCTTCTGACCCCCTCCATTCTACCTTTTCTGTGTGTTGATTTTATTTCATTTCACTTGCAAGCATTTTGTTTTTACGGTTTTATTCTCAATCAATTGCAGCTATATCTGATAGAGAAGCCCATCACTTGATCTTTTAACCTTCTGCGTCCAGCAGTAGTAAGTGTTTCGGGGTTTAATTTCAGTTCTATAATCGGCGATACCTCCACCACGGTTACTTTTCTTCCTTTCTCTTCTCTTCTCAAGTGAGGCTTCTGACCCCCTCCATTCTCCCTTTTCTGTGTGTTGATTTTATTTCATTTCATTTGGAAGCATTTTTGTTTTTAGAGTTTTATTCTCACTCAATTGCAGCTATATCTGATAGAGAAGCCATCACTTAATCTTTTCCCCTTCTTCGTGCAGCAGTAGTAAGTGTTTCGGGGTTTAATTTCAGTTCTATAATCGGCGATATCTCCACCACGGTTACTTTTCTTCCTTTCTCTTCTCTTCTCAAGTTAGGCTTCTGACCTCCTCCATTCTCCCTTTTCTGTGTGTTGATTTTATTTCATTTCATTTGGAAGCATTTTTGTTTTTAGGGTTTTATTCTCATTCAATTGCGGCTATATCGATAGAAGCCCATCACTTGATCTTTTTCCTTACATGTCCGGCGGTTGTAAGTGTTTCGGGGTTTAATTTCAGTTCTATAATCGGCGATACCTCCACCACGATTACTTTTCTTCCTTTCACTTCTCTTCTCAAATTAGGCTTCTGACCCCCTCCATTTTACCTTTTCTGTGTGTTGATTTTATTTCACTTCATTTGGAAGCATTTTTGTTTTTACCGTTTTATGCTCATTCAATTGCAGCTATATCTGATAGAGAAGCCCATCACTTAATCTTTTCCCTACGCATCGAAAGTAGTAAGTGTTTGGTGTTTAATTTCGATTCTATAATCGCGATACCTCCATACGGTTACTTTTCTTCCTTTCTCTTCTCTTCTCAAGTTAGGCTTGACCCCTCAATCTCCCTTTTACGTGTGTTGATTTTATTTCATTTCATTTGGAAGCATTTTTGTTTTAGAGTTTTATTCTCACTCAATTGCATTATATATCGATAGAAAGCCCATCACTTGATCTTTTCCCCTTCTGCGTCCAGCAGTAGTAAGTGTTTCGGGGTTTAATTTCAGTTCTATAATCCGCGATACCTCCACCACGGTTACTTTTCTTCCTTTATCTTCTCTTCTCAAGTTAGGCTTCTGACCCCCTCCAATCTACCTTTTCTATGTGTTGATTTTATTTCATTTCATTTGGAAGCATTTTTGTTTTTAGAGTTTTATTCTCACTCAGTTGCAGCTATATCTGATAGAGAAGCCATCACTTAATCTTTTCCCCTTCTGCGTGCAGCAGTAGTAAGTGTTTCGGGGTTTAATTTCAGTTCTATAATCGGCGATACCTCCACCACGGTTACTTTTCTTCCTTTCTCTTCTCTTCTCAAGTTAGGCTTGACCCCTCCATTCTCCCTTTTACGTGTGTTGATTTTATTTCATTTCATTTGGAAGCATTTTGTTTTTATGATTTTATTCTCATTCGATTGCGGCTATATCGATAGAAGCCCATCACTTGATCTTTTCCCCTTCTGCGTCTAGCAGTAGTAAGTGTTTCGGTGTTTAATTTCAGTTCTATAATCGGTGATACCTCCACCACGGTTACTTTTCTTCCTTTCTCTTCTCTTCTCAAGTTAGGCTTCTGACCCCCTCCATTCTCCCTTTTCTTTGTGCTGATTTTATTTCATTTCATTTGGAAGCATTTTTGGTTTTATGATTTTATTCTCATTCGATTGCAGCTATATCTGATAGAGAAGCCCATCACTTGATCTTTTCCCCTTCTGCGCCCAGCAGTAGTAAGTGTTTCGGGGTTTAATTTCAGTTCTATAATAGGCGATACCTCCACCACGGTTATTTTTCTTCTTTTCACTTCTCTTCTCAAGTTAGGCTTCTGACCCCCTCCATTCTACCTTTTCTGTGTGTTGATTTTATTTCATTTCATTTGGAAGCATTTTTGTTTTTACGGTTTTATTCTCAATCAATTGCAGCTATATCTGATAGAGAAGCCCATCGCTTGATCTTTTCACCTTCTGCGTCCAGCTGTAGTAAGTGTTTCGGGGTTTAATTTTAGTTCTATAATCGGCGATACCTCCACCACGGTTACTTTTCTTCCTTTCTCTTCTCTTCTCAAGTAGGCTTCTGACACCCTCCATTCTCCCTTTTCTGTGTGTTGTTTTTATTTCATTTTATTTGGAAGCATTTTTGTTTTTAGAGTTTTATTCTCACTCAATTGCAGCTATATCTGATAGAGAAGCCATCACTTAATCTTTTCCCCTTCTGCGTGCAGCAGTAGTAAGTGTTTCGGGGTTTAATTTCAGTTCTATAATCGGCGATACCTCCACCACGTTTACTTTTATTACTTTCTCTTCTCTTCTCAAGTTAGGCTTCTGACCCCCTCCATTCTCCCTTTTCTGTCTGTTGATTTTATTTCATTTCATTTGGAAGAATTTTTGTTTTTAGGGTTTTATTCTCATTTAATTGCAGCTATATCTGATAAAGAAGCACATCACTTGATCTTTTCCCCTTCTGTGTCCAGCAGTAGTAAGTGTTTCGGGGTTTAATTTCAGTTCTATAATCGGCGATACCTCCACCACGGTTACTTTTCTTCCTTTCACTTCTCTTCTCAAGTTAGGCTTCTGACCCCCTCCATTCTAACTTTTCTGTGTGTTGATTTTATTTCATTTCATTTGGAAGCATTTTTGTTTTTACGGTTTTATTCTCATTCTATTGCAGCTATATCTGATAGAGAAGCCAATCACTTGATCTTTTCCCCTTCTGCATCTAGCAGTAGTAAGTGTTTCGGTGTTTAATTTCAGTTCTATAATCGGCGATACCTCCACCACGGTTACTTTTCTTCCCTTCTCTTCTCTTCTCAAGTTAGGCTTCTGACCACCTCCAATCTCTCTTTTCTGTGTGTTGATTTTATTTCATTTCATTTAGAAGCATTTTTGTTTTTAGAGTTTTATTCTCACTCAATTGCAGCTATATCTGATAGAGAAGCCCATCACTTGATCTTTTCCCCTTCTGTGTCCAGCAGTAGTAAGTGTTTCGGGGTTTAATTTCAGTTCTATAATCGGCGATACCTCCACCACGGTTACTTTTCTTCCTTTCTCTTCTCTTCTCAAGTTAGGCTTCTGACCCCCTCCAATCTCCCTTTTCTTTGTGTTGATTTTATTTCATTTCATTTGGAAGCGTTTTTGGTTTTAGAGTTTTATTCTCACTCAATTGCAGCTATATCTGATAGAGAAGCCATCACTTAATCTTTTCCCCTTCTGCGTGCGTGATAGTAAGTGTTTTGGGTTTAATTTACATTCTATAATGGCGATACCTCCACCACGGTTACTTTTCTTCCTTTCTCTTCTCTTCTCAAGTTAGGCTTGACCCCTCCATTCTCCCTTTTACGTGTGTTGATTTTATTTCATTTCATTTGGAAGCATTTTTGTTTTAGGGTTTTATTATCATTCAATTGCATTATATCGATAGAAGCCCATCACTTGATCTTTTCCCCTTCTGCGTCCAGCAGTAGTAAGTGTTTCGGGGTTTAATTTCAGTTCTATAAGCAGCGATACCTCCACCACGGTTACTTTTCTTCCTTTCACTTCTCTTCTCAAGTTAGGCTTCTGACCCCAACCATTCTACCTTTTCTGTGTGTTGATTTTATTTCATTTAATTTGGAAGCATTTTTATTTTTACGGTTTTATTCTCATTCAATTGCAGCTATATCTGATAGAGAAACCCATCACTTGATCTTTTCCCCTTCTGCGTCTAGCAGTAGTAAGTGTTTCGGTGTTTAATTTCAGTTCTATAATCTGCGATACCTCCACCACGGTTACTTTTCTTCCTTTCTCTTCTCTTCTCAAGTTAGGCTTCTGACCCCCTCCAATCTCCCTTTTCTGTGTGTTGATTTTATTTCATTTCATTTGGAAGCATTTTTGTTTTTAGAGTTTTATTCTCACTCAATTGCAGCTATATCTGATAGAGAAGCCCATCACTTGATCTTTTCTCCTTCTACGTCCAGCAGTAGTAAGTGTTTCTGGGTTTAATTTCAGTTCTATAATTGGTGATACCTCCACCACGGTTACTTTTCTTCCTTTCTCTTCTCTTCTCAAGTTAGGCTTCTGGCCCCCTCCATTCTCCCTTTTCTGTGTGTTGATTTTATTTCATTTCATTTGAAAGCATTTTTATTTTTAGGGTTTTATTCTCATTCAATTGCAGCTATATGTGATAGAGAAGCCCATCACTTGATCTTTTCCCCTTCTGCGTGCAGCAGTAGTAAGTGTTTCAGGGTTTAATTTCAGTTCTATAATCGGCGATACCTCCACCACGGTTACTTTTCTTCCTTTCTCTTCTCTTCTCAAGTTAGGCTTTTGACCCCCTCCAATCTCCCTTTTCTGTGTGTTGATTTTATTTCATTTCATTAGGAAGCATTTTTGTTTCTAGGGTTTTATTCTCATTCAATTGCAGCTATATCTGATAGAGAAGCCCATCACTTGATGTTTTCCCCTTCTGCGTCCAACAGTAGTAAGTGTTTCGGGGTTTAATTTCAGTTCTATAATCGGCGATACCTCCACCACGGTTACTTTTCTGCCTTTCTCTTCTCTTCTCAAGTTAGGCTTCTCACCCCCTCCATTCTCCCTTTCATGTGTGCTGATTTTATTTCATTTCATTGGAAGGATTTTTATTTTTAGGGTTTTATTCTCATTCAATTGCAGCTATATCTGATAGAGAAGCCCATCACTTGATCTTTTCCCCTTCTGCGTGCAGCAGTAGTAAGTGTTTCGGGGTTTAATTTCAGTTCTATAATCGGCGATACCTCTACCACGGTTACTTTTATTACTTTCTCTTCTCTTCTCAAGTTAGGCTTCTGACCCCCTCCATTCTCCCTTTTCTGTGTGTTGATTTTATTTCATTTCATTTGGAAGAATTTTTGTTTTTAGGGTTTTATTCTCATTTAATTGCA
Organism: Erythroxylum novogranatense; assembly: GCA_029891385.1. Classification (NCBI taxonomy): domain Eukaryota; kingdom Viridiplantae; phylum Streptophyta; class Magnoliopsida; order Malpighiales; family Erythroxylaceae; genus Erythroxylum; species Erythroxylum novogranatense. The sequence goes on from CM057234.1 coordinate 9,696,469, forward strand.
GCTATATCTGACAAAGAAGCACATCACTTGATCTTTTCCCTTACGTGTCCAGCGATAGTAAGTGTTTGAGGTTTAATTTGATTCATAATCGGCGATACCTCCACCACGGTTACTTTTCTTCCTTTCACTTCTCTTCTCAAGTTAGGCTTCTGACCCCCTCCATTCTACCTTTTCTGTGTGTTGATTTTATTTCATTTCATTTGGAAGCATTTTTGTTTTTACGGTTTTATTCTCATTCTATTGCAGCTATATCTGATAGAGAAGCCAATCACTTGATCTTTTCCCTTCGCATCTAGCGATAGTAAGTGTTTGGTGTTTAATTTGGTTACATAATCATGATACCTCCACCACGGTTACTTTTCTTCCCTTCTCTTCTCTTCTCAAGTTAGGCCTCTGACCACCTCCAATCTCTCTTTTCTGTGTGTTGATTTTATTTCATTTCATTTAGAAGAATTTTTGTTTTTAGAGTTTTATTCTCACTCAATTGCAGCTATATCTGATAGAGAAGCCCATCACTTGATCTTTTCCTACGTGTCGGCGGTAGTAAGTGTTTCGGGGTTTAATTTCAGTTCTATAATCGGCGATACCTCCACCACGATTACTTTTCTTCCTTTCTCTTCTCTTCTCAAGTTAGGCTTCTGACCCCCTCCAATCTCCCTTTTCTTTGTGTTGATTTTATTTCATTTCATTTGGAAGCGTTTTTGTTTTTAGAGTTTTATTCTCACTCAATTGCAGCTATATCTGATAGAGAAGCCATCACTTAATCTTTTCCCCCTGCGTGCGTGATAGTAGTAAGTGTTTGGGTTTAATTTGATTCATAATCGGCGATACCTCCACCAGTTACTTTTCTTCCTTTCTCTTCTCTTCTCAAGTTAGGCTTGACCCACTCCATTCTCCCTTTTACGTGTGTTGATTTTATTTCATTTCATTTGGAAGTATTTTTGTTTTAGGGTTTTATTCTCATTCAATTGCATTTATATCGATAGAAGCCCATCACTTGATCTTTTCCCCTTCTGCGTCGGCGATAGTAAGTGTTTCGGGGTTTAATTTCAGTTCTATTAGCAGCGATACCTCCACCACGGTTACTTTTCTTCCTTTCACTTCTCTTCTCAAGTTAGGCTTCTGACCCCCTCCATTCTACCTTTTCTGTGTGTTGATTTTATTTCATTTAATTTGGAAGCATTTTTATTTTTACGGTTTTATTCTCATTCAATTGCAGCTATATCTGATAGAGAAGCCCATCACTTGATCTTTTCCCCTTCTGCGTCTAGCAGTAGTAAGTGTTTCGGTGTTTAATTTCAGTTCTATAATCGGCGATACCTCCACCACGGTTACTTTTCTTCCTTTCTCTTCTCTTCTCAAGTTAGGCTTGACCCCTCAATCTCCCTTTTACGTGTGTTGATTTTATTTCATTTCATTTGGAAGCATTTTGTTTTTAGAGTTTTATTCTCACTCAATTGCATTTATATCGATAGAGAAGCCCATCACTTGATCTTTTCTCCTTCTCGTCCGGCGGTAGTAAGTGTTTGGGTTTAATTTCAGTTCTATAATCGGTGATACCTCATACAGTTACTTTTCTTCCTTTCTCTTCTCTTCTCAAGTTAGGCTTCCGACCCCCTCCATTCTCCCTTTTCAGTGTGTTGATTTTATTTCATTTCATTTGAAAGCATTTTTATTTTTAGGGTTTTATTCTCATTCAATTGCAGCTATATCTGATAGAGAAGCCCATCACTTGATCTTTTCCCTTCTGCGTGCGGCGATAGTAAGTGTTTGAGGTTTAATTTACATTACATAATCGGCGATACCTCCACCACGGTTACTTTTCTTCCTTTCTCTTCTCTTCTCAAGTTAGGCTTACGGCCCCTCCATTCTCCCTTTTCAGTGTGTTGATTTTATTTCATTTCATTTGAAAGCATTTTTATTTTTAGGGTTTTATTCTCATTCAATTGCAGCTATATCTGATAGAGAAGCCCATCACTTGATCTTTTCCCCTTCTGCGTGCAGCAGTAGTAAGTGTTTCAGGGTTTAATTTCAGTTCTATAATCGGCGATACCTCCACCACGGTTACTTTTCTTCCTTTCTCTTCTCTTCTAAAGTAAGGCTTCTGACCCCCTCCATTCTCCATTTTCTGTGTGTTGATTTTATTTCATTTCATTTCGAAGCATTTTTGTTTATAGGGTTTTATTCTCATTCAATTGTAGCTATATCTGATAGAGAAGCCCATCACTTGATCTTTTCCCCTTCTGCGTCCAGCAGTAGCAAGTGTTTCTGGGTTTAATTTCAGTTCTATAATCGGCGATACCTCCACCACGGTTACTTTTCTTCTTTTCTTTTCTCTTCTCAAGTTAGGCTTCTGACCCCCTCCATTCTCCCTTTTCTGTGTGTTGATTTTATTTCATTTCATTTGGAAGCATTTTTGTTTTTGGGTTCAATCAATTGCAGCTATATCTTATATTGAAGCCCGTCACTTGATCTTTTCCCCTTCTGCGTGCAGCAGTAGTAAGTGTTTCGGGGTTTAATTTCAGTTCTATAATCGGCGATACCTCCACCACGGTTACTTTTCTTCCTTTCTATTCTCTTCTCAAGTTAGGCTTCTGACCCCCTCCGTTCTCCCTTTTCTGTGAGTTGATTTTATTTCATTTCATTTGGAAGCATTTTTGTTTTTAGGGTTTTATTCTCATTCAATAGTAGCTATATCTGATAGAGAAGCCCATCACCTGATCTTTTCCCCTTCTGCATCCAGCAATAGTAAGTGTTTCGGGGTTTAATTTCAGTTCTATAATCGGCGATACCTCCACCACGGTTACTTTTCTTCCTTTCTCTTCTCTTCTCAAGTTAGGCTTCTGACCCCCTCCATTATCCCTTTTCTGTGTGTTGATTTTATTTCATTTCATTTGGAAGCATTTTTATTTTTAAGGTTTTATTCTCATTCAATTGCAGCTATATCTGATAGAGAAGCCCATCACTTGATCTTTTCCCCTTCTGCGTTCAGCAGTAGTAAGTGTTTAGGGGTTTAATTTCAGTTCTATAATCGGCGATACCTCCACCACGGTTACTTTTTTTCCTTTCTCTTCTCTTCTCAAGTTAGGCTTCTGACCCCCTCCATTCTACCTTTTCTGTGTGTTGATTTTATTTCATTTCATTTGGAAGAATTTTTGTTTTTAGGGTTTTATTCTCATTCAATTGCAGCTATATCTGATAGAGAAGCCCATCACTTGATATTTTCCCATTCTGCGTCCAGCAGTAGTAAGTGTTTCGTGGTTTAATTTCTGTTCTATAATCGGCGATACCTCCACCACGGTTACTTTTCTTCCTTTCTCTTCTCTTCTCAAGTTAGGCTTCTCACCCCCTCCATTCTCCCTTTTCTTTGTGTTGATTTTATTTCATTTCATTGGAAGCATTTTTGTTTTTAGGGTTTTATTCTTATTCAATTGCAGCTATATCTGATAGAAAAGCCCATCACTTTGATCTTTTCTCCTTCTGCGTCCAGCAGTAGTAAGTGTTTCGGGGTTTAATTTCAGTTATATAATCGGTGATACCTCCACCACGGTCACTTTTTTTCCTTTCTCTTCTCTTCTCAAGTTAGGCTTCTGACCCCCTCCGTTCTCCCTTTTCTGTGTGTTGATTTTATTTCATTTCATTTGGAAGCATTTTTGTTTTTATGATTTTATTCTCATTCGATTGCAGCTATATCAGATAGAGAAGCCCATCACTTGATCTTTTTCCTTCTGCGTCGGCGGTAGTAAGTGTTTGGGGTTTAATTTCAGTTCTATAATCGGTGATACCTCCACCACGGTTACTTTTCATCCTTTCTCTTCTCTTCTGAAGTTAGGCTTCTTACCCCCTCCATTCTCCCTTTTCTGTGTGTTGATTTTATTTCATTTCATTTGGAAGCATTTTTGTTTTTACGGTTTTATTCTCATTCAATTGCATTATATATCGAGAGAAGCCCATCACTTGATCTTTTCCCCTTCTGCGTCCAGCAGTAGTAAGTGTTTCGTGGTTTAATTTCAGTTCTATAATCGGCGATACCTCCACCACGGTTACTTTTCTTCCTTTCTCTTCTCTTCTCAAGTTAGGCTTCTGACCCCCACCATTCTACCTTTTCTGTGTGTTGATTTTATATCATTTCATTGGAAGCATTTTTGTTTTTAGGGTTTTATTCTCATTCAATTGCAGCTATATCTGATAGATAAGCCCATCACTTGATCTTTTCCCCTTCTGCGTCCAGCAGTAGTAAGTGTTTCGGGGTTTAATTTCAGTTCTATAATTGGTGATACCTCCACCACGGTTACTTGTTTTCCTTTCTCTTCTCTTCTCAAGTTAGGCTTCTGACCCCCTCCATTCTCCCTTTTCTGTGTGTTGATTTTATTTCATTTCATTTGGAAGCATTTTTGTTTTTATGATTTTATTCTCATTCGATTGCAGCTATATCAGATAGAGAAGCCCATCACTTGATCTTTTTCCCTTCTGCGTCAGCGATAGTAAGTGTTTGAGGTTTAATTTGATTCTATAATCGGTGATACCTCCACCACGGTTACTTTTCTTCCTTTCTCTTCTCTTCTCAAGTTAGGCTTCTTACCCCCTCCATTCTCCCTTTTTTGTGTGTTGATTTTATTTCATTTCATTTGGAAGCATTTTTGCTTTTACGGTTTTATTCTCATTCAATTGCATTTATATCGATAGAAAGCCTATCCTTGATCTATTCCTACGCATCCGGCAGTAGTAAGTGTTTGAGGTTTAATTTGATTCATAATCGGTGATACCTCCACCACGGTTACTTTTTTTCCTTTCTCTTCTCTTCTCAAGTTAGGCTTCTGACCCCCTCCATTCTCCCTTTTCTGTGTGTTGATTTTATTTCATTTCATTTGGACGCATTTTTGTTTTTATGATTTTATTCTCATTCGATTGCAGCTATATCAGATAGAGAAGCCCATCACTTGATCTTTTTCCCTTCTGCGTCCAGCAGTAGTAAGTGTTTCGGGGTTTAATTTCAGTTCTATAATCGGTGATACCTCCACCACGGTTACTTTTCATCCTTTCTCTTCTCTTCTGAAGTTAGGCTTCTTACCCCCTCCATTCTCCCTTTTCTGTGTGTTGATTTTATTTCATTTCATTTGGAAGCATTTTTGTTTTTACGGTTTTATTCTCATTCAATTGCAGCTATATCTGATAGAGAAGCCCATCACTTGATCTTTTCCCATTCTGCGTCCAGCAGTAGTAAGTGTTTCGTGGTTTAATTTCTGTTCTATAATCGGCGATACCTCCACCACGGTTACTTTTCTTCCTTTCTCTTCTCTTCTCAAGTTAGGCTTCTCACCCCCTCCATTCTCCCTTTTCTGTGTGTTGATTTTATTTCATTTCATTGGAAGCATTTTTGTTTTTAGGGTTTTATTCTTATTCAATTGCAGCTATATCTGATAGAAAAGCCCATCACTTTGACCTTTTCTCCTTCTGCGTCCAGCAGTAGTAAGTGTTTCGGGGTTTAATTTCAGTTATATAATCGGTGATACCTCCACCACGGTTACTTTTTTTCCTTTCTCTTCTCTTCTCAAGTTAGGCTTCTGACCCCCTCCATTCTACCTTTTCTGTGTGTTGATTTTATTTCATTTCATTTGGAAGAATTTTTGTTTTTAGGGTTTTATTCTCATTCAATTGCAGCTATATCTGATAGAGAAGCCCATCACTTGATATTTTCCCATTCTGCGTCCAGCAGTAGTAAGTGTTTCGTGGTTTAATTTCTCTTCTATAATCGGCGATACCTCCACCACGGTTACTTTTCTTCCTTTCTCTTCTCTTCTCAAGTTAGGCTTCTCACCCCCTCCATTCTCCCTTTTCTGTGTGTTGATTTTATTTCATTTCATTGGAAGCATTTTTGTTTTTAGGGTTTTATTCTTATTCAATTGCAGCTATATCTGATAGAAAAGCCCATCACTTTGATCTTTTCTCCTTCTGCGTCCGGCGATAGTAAGTGTTTGAGGGTTTAATTTGGTTATATAATCGGTGATACCTCCCACGGTCACTTTTTCCTTTCTCTTCTCTTCTCAAGTTAGGCTTGACCCCTCCATTCTCCCTTTTACGTGTGTTGATTTTATTTCATTTCATTTGAAAGCATTTTTGTTTTTAGGGTTTTATTCTCATTCAATTGCATTATATCGATAGAAAGCCCATCACTTGATCTTTTCCCTTCTGCGTCCGGCGATAGTAAATGTTTGAGGTTTAATTTCAGTTCTATAATCGGTGATACCTCCACCACGGTTTTTTTTCCTTTCTCTTCTCTTCTCGAGTTAGGCTTGACCCCTCCATTCTCCCTTTTACGTGTGTTGATTTTATTTCATTTCATTTGGGCGCATTTTTGTTTTATGATTTTATTCTCATTCGATTGCGGCTATATCGATATAAGCCCATCACTTGATCTTTTTCCCTTGCGTCCGGCGATGTAGTAAGTGTTTGGGGTTTAATTTGATTCATAATCGGTGATACCTCCACCACGGTTACTTTTCATCCTTTCTCTTCTCTTACGAAGTTAGGCTTCTTACCCCTCCATTCTCCCTTTTACGTGTGTTGATTTTATTTCATTTCATTTGGAAGCATTTTTGTTTTACGGTTTTATTCTCATTCAATTGCATTTATATCGATAGAAGCCCATCACTGATCTTTTCCCCTTGCGTCCGGTGAGTAGTAAGTGTTTGAGGTTTAATTTGATTCTATAATCGGCGATACCTCCACCACGGTTACTTTTCTTCCTTTCTCTTCTCTTCTCAAGTTAGGCTTCTGACCCCCTCCATTCTACCTTTTCTGTGTGTTGATTTTATTTCATTTCATTGGAAGCATTTTTGTTTTTAGGGTTTTATTATCATTCAATTGCAGCTATATCTGATAGATAAGCCCATCACTTGATCTTTTCCCCCTGCTCCGGCCATGATAGTAAGTGTTTGAGGTTTAATTTCAGTTCTATAATAGGCGATACCTCCACCACGGTTACTTTTCTTCCTTTCTCTTCTCTTCTCAAGTAGGCTTCTGACACCCTCCATTTTACCTTTTCTGTGTGTTGATTTTATTTCACTTCATTTGGAAGCATTTTTGTTTTTACCGTTTTATGCTCATTCAATTGCAGCTATATCTGATAGAGAAGCCCATCACTTAATCTTTTCCCCTTCTGCATCTGAAAGTAGTAAGTGTTTGGTGTTTAATTTGATTTATAATCGGTGATACCTCCACCACAGTTACTTTTCTTCCTTTCTCTTCTCTTCTCAAGTTAGGCTTGACCCCTCCAATCTCCCTTTTACGTGTGTTGATTTTATTTCATTTCATTTGGAAGCATTTTTGTTTTAGAGTTTTATTCTCACTCAATTGCAGCTATGTCGATAGAAGCCCATCACTTGATCTTTTCCCCTGCGTCCGGTAGTAGTAAGTGTTTCGGGTTTAATTTCAGTTCATAATCAGCGATACCTCCACCAGTTACTTTTCTTCCTTTATCTTCTCTTCTCAAGTTAGGCTTGACCCCTCAATCTACCTTTTCTATGTGTTGATTTTATTTCATTTCATTTGGAAGCATTTTTGTTTTTAGAGTTTTATTCTCACTCGATTGCATTATATATCGATAGAAAGCCATCACTTAATCTTTTCCCTTCTGCGTGCGAGATAGTAAGTGTTTGAGGGTTTAATTTCAGTTACATAATGGCGATACCTCCACCACAGTTACTTTTCTTCCTTTCTCTTCTCTTCTCAAGTTAGGCTTGACCCCTCCATTCTCCCTTTTACATGTGTTGATTTTATTTCATTTCATTTGGAAGCATTTTGTTTTATGATTTTATTCTCACTCAATTGCAGCTATATCTGATAGAGAAGCCATCACTTAATCTTTTCCCCTTCTGCGTGCAGCAGTAGTAAGTGTTTCGGGGTTTAATTTCAGTTCATAATCGGCGATACCTCCACCAGTTACTTTTATTACTTTCTCTTCTCTTCTCGAAGTTAGGCTTGACCCCCTCCATTCTCCCTTTTCTGTGTGTTGATTTTATTTCATTTCATTTGGAAGAATTTTTGTTTTTAGGGTTTTATTCTCATTTAATTGCAGCTATATCTTATAAAGCACATCCTTGATCTTTTCCCTTACATGTGTCGGCGGTAGTAAGTGTTTGGGTTTAATTTCATTACATAATCGGCGATACCTCCACCACGGTTACTTTTCTTCCTTTCACTTCTCTTCTCAAGTTAGGCTTCTGACCCCCTCCATTTTACCTTTTCTGTGTGTTGATTTTATTTCATTTCATTTGGAAGCATTTTTGTTTTTACGGTTTTATTCTCATTCTATTGCATTTATGCTCGATAGAAGCCAATCACTTGATCTTTTCCCCTTCTGCATCTAGCAGTAGTAAGTGTTTCGGTGTTTAATTTCAGTTCTATAATCGGCGATACCTCCACCACGGTTACTTTTCTTCCCTTCTCTTCTCTTCTCAAGTTAGGCTTCTGACCACCTCCAATCTCTCTTTTCTGTGTGTTGATTTTATTTCATTTCATTTAGAAGCATTTTTGTTTTTAGAGTTTTATTCTCACTCAATTGCATTTATATCGATAGAAGCCCATCACTTGATCTTTTCCCCTACGTGTCCAAAGTAGTAAGTGTTTGAGGTTTAATTTCAGTTATATAATTGGCGATACCTCCACCACGGTTACTTTTCTTCCTTTCTCTTCTCTTCTCAAGTTAGGCTTCTGACCCCCTCCAATCTCCCTTTTCTTTGTGTTGATTTTATTTCATTTCATTTGGAAGCGTTTTTGTTTTTAGAGTTTTATTCTCACTCAATTGCAGCTATATCTGATAGAGATGCCATCACTTAATCTTTTCCCCTTCTGCGTGCAGCAGTAGTAAGTGTTTCGGGGTTTAATTTCCGTTCTATAATCGGCGATACCTCCACCACGGTTACTTTTCTTCCTTTCTCTTCTCTTCTCAAGTTAGGCTTCTGACCCACTCCATTCTCCCTTTTCTGTGTGTTGATTTTATTTCATTTCATTTGGAAGCATTTTTGTTTTTAGGGTTTTATTCTCATTCAATTGCAGCTATATCGATAGAAAGCCCATCTTGATCTTTTCCCTGCGTCCGGCAGTAGTAAGTGTTTTGGGTTTAATTTGATTCTATAGCGGCGATACCTCCTACGGTTACTTTTCTTCCTTTCACTTCTCTTCTCAAGTTAGGCTTCTGACCCCCTCCATTCTACCTTTTCTGTGTGTTGATTTTATTTCATTTAATTTGGAAGCATTTTTATTTTTACGGTTTTATTCTCATTCAATTGCAGCTATATCTGATAGAGAAGCCCATCATTTGATCTTTTCCCCTTCTGCGTCTAGCAGTAGTAAGTGTTTCGGTGTTTAATTTCAGTTCTATAATCGGCGATACCTCCACCACGGTTACTTTTCTTCCTTTCTCTTCTCTTCTCAAGTTAGGCTTCTGACCCCCTCCAATCTCCCTTTTCTGTGTGTTGATTTTATTTCATTTCATTTGGAAGCATTTTTGTTTTTAGAGTTTTATTCTCACTCAATTGCAGCTATATCTGATAGAGAAGCCCATCACTTGATCTTTTCTCCTTCTACGTCCAGCAGTAGTAAGTGTTTCGGGGTTTAATTTCAGTTCTATAATCGGTGATACCTCCACCACGGTTACTTTTCTTCCTTTCTCTTCTCTTCTCAAGTTAGGCTTCTGGCCCCCTCCATTCTCCCTTTTCTGTGTGTTGATTTTATTTCATTTCATTTGAAAGCATTTTTATTTTTAGGGCTTTATTCTTATTCAATTGCAGCTATATCTGATAGAGAAGCCCATCACTTGATCTTTTCCCCTTCTGCGTGCAGCAGTAGTAAGTGTTTGAGGTTTAATTTGATTCATAATCGGCGATACCTCCACCACGGTTACTTTTCTTCCTTTCTCTTCTCTTCTCAAGTTAGGCTTTTGACCCCCTCCAATCTCCCTTTTCTGTGTGTTGATTTTATTTCATTTCATTTGGAAGCATTTTTGTTTCTAGGGTTTTATTCTCATTCAATTGCAGCTATATCTGATAGAGAAGCCCATCACTTGATGTTTTCCCCTTCTGCGTCCAACAGTAGTAAGTGTTTCGGGGTTTAATTTCAGTTCTATAATCGGCGATACCTCCACCACGGTTACTTTTCTTCCTTTCTCTTCTCTTCTCAAGTTAGGCTTCTCACCCCCTCCATTCTCCCTTTTATGTGTGCTGATTTTATTTCATTTCATTGGAAGGATTTTTATTTTTAGGGTTTTATTCTCATTCAATTGCAGCTATATCTGATAGAGAAGCCCATCACTTGATCTTTTCCCTTACCGTCCGGCAGTAGTAAGTGTTTGGGGTTTAATTTGATTACATAATCGGCGATACCTCCACCAGTTACTTTTCTTCCTTTCTATTCTCTTCTCAAGTTAGGCTTCTGACCCCCTCCATTCTCCCTTTTCTGTGTGTTGATTTTATTTCATTTCATTTGAAAGCATTTTTGTTTTTAGGGTTTTATTCTCATTCAATAGTAGCTATATCTGATAGAGAAGCCCATCACCTGATCTTTTCCCCTTCTGCGTCCAGCAGTAGTAAGTGTTTCGGGGTTTAATTTCAGTTCTATAATCGGCGATACCTCCACCACGGTTACTTTTCTTCCTTTCTCTTCTCTTCTCAAGTTAGGCTTGACCCCTCCATTATCCCTTTTACGTGTGTTGATTTTATTTCATTTCATTTGGAAGCATTTTTATTTTAAGGTTTTATTCTCATTCAATTGCATTATATCGATAGAAGCCCATCCTTGATCTTTTCCTTCTGCGTCGGTGATAGTAAGTGTTTAGGAGTTTAATTTGATTCATAATCGGCGATACCTCCACCACGGTTACTTTTTCCTTTCTCTTCTCTTCTCAAGTTAGGCTTGACCCCTCCATTCTACCTTTTACGTGTGTTGATTTTATTTCATTTCATTTGGAAGCATTTTTGTTTTAGGGTTTTATTCTCATTCAATTGCTGCTATATGTCGATAAGCCCATCACTTGATCTTTTCCCATTCTGCGTCCGTGATAGTAAGTGTTTGAGGTTTAATTTGATTCATAATCGGCGATACCTCCACCACAGTTACTTTTCTTCCTTTCTCTTCTCTTCTCAAGTTAGGCTTCTCACCCCTCCATTCTCCATTTTACGTGTGTTGATTTTATTTCATTTCATTGGAAGCATTTTTGTTTTAGGGTTTTATTCTCATTCAATTGCAGTTTATATCGATGAAAAGCCCATCACTTTGATCTTTT